>JADBJO010000079.1:420347-422847 GCA_016801955.1 Conus betulinus
GTTACTGAGTCTACAAGTCCGTTCATTTTCAACAATGCTACAGTAACTGAGGCGATGACATGCAGTGTGAGACTCGCCAAATCTAGATTTATTATCCCTGTCTCTAACACACACACACACACACACACGCACGCACCTCGGTTCGTTGAACTTCGTAATAACTGGACGCATATACTTCCCATGCTTTTTTTTTTTTTTTTTTTTTACAAACGACCTCAACGTCCTTTCCATAGACAGCGGTTTGTACTGCAGTAGGTCACTGCCTTTGTTCACACACACACACACACACACACACACACACACACACACACACACACACACACACACTACACACACACACACACACACACACACACAGCAGGTTGAGGGGACAGTGTTCATACAGCAATAGCGACGCTTCCAGAATTCCATGCAGGAAAAAACGAAGGTAGGCTCTCGGTGTTATATCGACATCTAGTGGGATTTGAAGGCTCTCATACAAGACAAATTCCGTTCTCTCCTCTTATGGTAAGGAAACCATTGTTTCATATAGTATACGTATGTCCACTGAGCTCGTCCCCCATCAGAGAAAATCCATTCTGTCCAGCACAGTAGCGAACCGGTGACTTGTGTTCGATTCTCAAGGTACGACTCTCGGAGTAGCTGTTGTCCTCAAGCCCTGCTTGATCCACATTTATCGGTGTTAACGGTGTTGCCATGTTATTGTTATTTTCATGACTTTTGGTTTTTTAATCGTAGGCAGCCAACCGTGTGTGAGACGTATACGTGTATGTGTGGGCCTCAGTGTGGTTGCTAGTGGCAGCTGATCCCCCTCCCTCCCCCCCCCCCCCCCCCCCTTCAGTCACAATTTATGGTTTGATTTACTGCGGGTGTATGACCACCGCGGTTCAATGACGACGACTGGGGCGATATTGTTGGAGAAACGTGTTGTCCTCGAGTCACTGCGGTTCATTGACCGCGGCGATTTGTTTGTCAAACTGGCCTCACGTGTGATGCGTTCGTAGAAATGCACCAGTAGGCAGATCGATCGTTTCATGTGATCCACACATGGAGATCACTCATCATGTCGTTGGTACACTCCGTGTTGTTTAAATTCAACGCACATGGAGGCGTCCATGCTTCATCTGGTAACGGAACTGTGCTGAATTACGAGCAGAGTCATGTTCGACACAGAATGTGAGAGCGAGGACCAATTTTTCATTGTGGCGACAACAGCCGTGAATTAGGAGAACAAAAAGGCCTAATGGTGCCCGTAGATGGCGAATCGCAGAGTACACGGCCTTCAACCTTTGCTTGTGATTGGCTGATCACTTTCATCCGTGCGAATATCTCGCCCGAAAAGCTGAGCATGTTCAACTGTTGCAAAGCGGGCGAGCGCTCGCTCTGTGCTCGCACGCTGGGTGGTCGCACCTGTCGAGTGTCGAAAGGCGAGCGCAAGAACGAGCTCCTGAACGAAGGTTTGCGTGTTGTGATACAGGCTTTACCGTCCGTCCTTCCTTCCACGGCTGTGTCTGTGGTTATGGATACTGCCGTTGACATTTTCCCTCGGCAGTAAGGAGCGGCGGGGAGGAAAGGACAGGAGAGGAGAGGAGGGAGGGAAGAAGGGGATTGGGGTGGGGGGTGGTAGTTAAGATATCGCAGATTTTCAGTTCGCTGGCAGCTGCTGTTGTTGGATTGTGGTTTTTTTTTTTTTTTCCCCACCGCGTGATGTCTTGTTTTGAAGTGCTGCCTTTCACGCGCTTAGTTTTAGTCTCTGAGCCATTATTGCCCAACAGACCACACAGAGCCCTTTCAAGTTTCAGTGTCTGAGCCATTATTGCCGTGTCTGAGCCATTATTGCCCAACAGACCACACAGAGCCCTTTCAAGTTTCAGTGTCTTAGCCATTATTGCCGTGTCTGAGCCATTATTGCCGTGTCTGAGCCATTATTGCCCAACAGACCACACAGAGCCCTTTCAAATTTCAGTGTCTGAGCCATTATTGCCTTGTGTGAGCCATTATTGCCAACAGACCACACACAGCCCTTTCAAGTTTCAGTGTGTGAGCCATTATTGCCGTGTCTGAGCCATTATTGCCCAACAGACCACACACAGCCCTTTCAAGTTTCAGTGTCTGAGCCATTATTGCCGTGTCTGAGCCATTATTGCCCAACAGACCACGCAGAGCCCTTTCAAGTTTCAGTGTGTGAGCCATTATTGCCGTGTCTGAGCCATTATTGCCCAACAGACCACACACAGCCCTTTCAAGTTTCAGTGTCTGAGCCATTATTGCCGTGTCTGAGCCATTATTGCCCAAGAGACCACGCAGAGCCCTTTCAAGTTTCAGTGTGTGAGCCATTATTGCCGTGTGTGAGCCATTATTGCCGTGTCTGAGCCATTATTGCCGTGTGTGAGCCATTATTGCCGTGTCTGAGCCATTATTGCCCAACAGACCACACAGAGCCCTTTCAAGGCAGTCACCATGTATAGAGAGAAGAAAGCGCCCTCATGTCTTAAGAAAA
>JADBJO010000079.1:425347-432847 GCA_016801955.1 Conus betulinus
CTTACTTCCCTATCAAAGAGCCTTTTCCTTCAACGACGCTCACAGGTCGTTGTTTAGAGATGTGTGCACGTTGTACAATGCATGTAACAACAGCTTGTATAGATCTGTGTCCATTCCACACACACACACACACACACACACACACACACACACACACACACACACAACCACCTACCCCCCACCCACCCCATCCCACCTCCACTCAACCCACTGAAGCCAAGACGTCAGCCGCTGCCGTCCAGCCCAACCTCTGAAGTGGCGACAGAGACGTGAGACTTGTTCATCCCACGCAGCACTCTCTTGCTTTGCCACCGTCAGCTGAACGTCTTTGCTGCTGCTGCTCCTGCTATTGAGTATCGTGTGTGTCTTCAAAATCAATAGCTTGAAGCCGGCAGTCATTGGAATGTTTTCTTTTGCCTCTCAAAATGCGCTGGCGTCTCTCTCTCTCTCTCTCTCTCTCCTCTCTCTCTCTCTCTCTCCTCTCTCTCTCTCTCTCTCTCTCTCTCTTTATGTGTGTGAGAGTGGGGGGGGGGGGGGGGGGGGGGGGCGGCGTGCGCGTGCTTTTTTGTGGGTGTGTGAGACAGAGATACAGGCAGACAGAGAAATAGAGGAAGACAGAGAGCTCGCGAGACTTTTTTTTTTAATCATTTATTAGCGCGCGTGTGCGTCAATGTACCTCGTGGCTTGAAGGTAGATAGCCACATTAGTCGGTGACCACGTTTTAATAGTATACGCTGACCACACCTTGGCGCGCTATGCCTCCGGATTAATTAAAAAAAAAAAGTCATGAGTGTTTACCGTCACTTGCAACATTCGGATCCGAATTCGGTCGTTTGATTAGCATTCAGTGTAAATTGTACTGAAATTCGTGATAAACATGTGTTTTCAATTTAATTTTTTAGTAACTCTCTCTGTCCCTCTGTCTCCCTGTCTCTCTCTCTCTCTCATACACACACACACATACATACACAAAGGCTTACATAACACGCGCGCGTGCACGCACGCACGCACGCACATACACACACACACACACACACACACACACACACACACACACACACACACACACACACACACACACAAAGTATATGCGCAGGTGCGTGAGTGTAAAAGGGGCAGGGAGAGACAGTTATGAGTCTGTATCAAGTTGTACAACAGGTGGTCAGCTTTGGCCACCTGCTGTAGAACCACGTGACTGTAGCACCTTTCGTTGATTGGCTGCTTGTTTCATGCTCGTATTGATATCGTGCACGCACGCACGCACGCACGCACACACACACACACACACACACACACACACACACACACACACACACACACACATACATACTAATGCATATATGATGTTGTGACTATCTCCATGCATGCTTATATGCATGCATTCATTCATGTACTCTGAAAACGTGCATTGTAAACGCATACAAATATTACGAGTCCACATACACACACACACACACACACTCCCCCCCCCCCCCCCCCCACACACACACACACTGATACACACATACACACCACACACACATACACACACACTCACCACCACCACCACCCCCACACACACACACACACTCACACACATGCACACACACACACTCACACCCCCCCCCCCCCCCCCCCACACACACACACACTCACTCACTCACTCACTCACTCACACACACACACACACACACACACACACACACACACACACACAATGTTGAATTCCTATCTTTTAAAAGGTGAAGAAGCTCCATGTGCACTCCATGTCATGCACCACTCACACTGAAACATTGTTAGGACTTGCACGATGTGAAACATAAACATTTCACAACAGACTCCATGAAAACCTGGTTCAGAGATGTTCCATCGGGTGCGATCTTTGAATTTCTGACAGAGATCAACAATTTTTCACCTGCTCTAACATTTTACGGAAGAAAGATTTTTAACGCAGTGTGTTTTTAGAAAGTGAAATCTAAAGTGTGTGTGTGTGTGTGTGTGTGTGTGTGTGTGTGTGTGTGTGTTTTATTGACTTGTCAGTTTGACTTCAACGCGATGACAGCCCTGATAGGATCCTTTGCGGTCGGCTGGGCTATAAGCAACATTATCTCGCTTAATTCACACCTCTCTGCTTTGTGTGTGTGTGTGCAGACAGCAGCAGAAGAAGAGCAGTGTGACCGACGCCGTGTGATCGTAGCCTGCGGGGAGCCCTCTCCAGACATGGCGCAGCCTGCAGACATGGACCCCTCCACCACCACCGCCTCCCCCCGCCTCCCCGGCCACCTCCACCACCCCGGCCCCTGCACCCTCCCCCTCCAGCCACCAGGGCAGCGCCCCCTCCAGATCCAGCCTGGACCCCCACGAGGACAGCAAGAACGACCTGAAGAGGACCCTCCTGGCCAACGGCAGTCCTCTGGCAGACTACGGCGTCCGGCTCGCCACAGATCCTCTGGGACACAACTCCTCGTTTCCGCACAGCAGAGCCGTGAAGAGGGAGAAGGAGGAGGAGGAGGGAGAGATGGAGGAGGAGCAGTTCGCTGTAGAGGTCAAGCAGGAAGAGGAGCTGGACGCCCCTCTGGATTTCTCCATCAAGCGCAGAGATGGTGAGGGCGCCTCCGCCAGGCCTCCACACCGACAAGCGTTCTCCTCCCCTTCCCCTACCCGTCTCTCCCCCGACAGCTATCACCACCGCCAGCAGGTCAGCGGTCATGAAGGACGGGGGCATGAGCACGAGGTGGACAAGTCGCCCAGTCCTGGGGAGGTGAAGTCTGCAGGGGGAGGAGGAGGATCCAAACCGGGCGCCAAGGTGTCTCCAGCCGCGGTCAACAGCTCCCTGGCCGCCTTGGGTCTGGTGCCGGACGGGTCCGGAGTGTCGCCGGCTGCCCTCACCGCCTTGCTGGGGCAGAACGGGGCGAGGGCGGGACCCCTGAGCAGTGTCCCCAGTCTGCTGGAGGAAGCTCGCAAACTGCAGACCGCCAGCGGCGGAAAGGTGCAGCGCCCCTTCAAGGCCTATCCCAAAGAAGTGCTGCGCATGCCGCTGGGTTACCTGGGACTGCCTGGCGTCAGCCCCTTCCCCGGCATGGACCCCAGCTACGCGCAGGGCCTGGGCGTCCGCCCGGAGGAGCTGATGACCATCTACAAGCAGCAGACCGAACTGCTCAAGGAGCGGGAGAAGCAGAGCAAGAACGGCGGCAAGAGGAGTTCCAGGTCCCTCCTTCCTCCGCCGTGTCTCCTTCCCCGAGTGCCCTGTCGGCCAACGGTAGGAGTTCTGTGTCCCACACGTCACCGCCGCCCTCCTCCACGCCTGCCAGCCCTCCTCAGCCCTTCCAGCCCTCCCTTCCCGGCACACACACAGATTCTCCCTCACCGGGAGGATCTGCAGGATCTCAGGCCTCCTCCACCTCCCAGTCCTACGAACACCTCCCAGCCGTGAGTCAGGACGCTGTTTCCACCTCTCCCACTCTCTCCGGCGTCCACTGCCCCTCCACTGGTGTCCTCGACCAGCTGCATGACGGCAGCAGAGGGCAGCCGGAAACGACCCCGTAACCTTCCGGACACCGAGAAGGACGAGGCCTACTGGGAGAGACGCCGGAAGAACAACGACGCAGCCAAGAGGTCCCGGGACGCGCGTCGGGCGAAGGAGGACGAAATCGCCCTGCGGGCAGCTCTGCTGGAACAGGAGAACCTCAGGCTCAGGGTGGAGGTGGCCACCCTGAAGACTGAGACTGCCCGACTGCGCTGCCTGCTGTACAACGTAGTGGGCAAGACACAGTGCGGCTGTATGGTTTGAAGACCGATGAAACGGGGGACCGTTAGTGGAACGTGTTGTTGTTATTCTCATTCAGGAAATCAGAGGAAACTCATAAACAATTCATGCCCCAACAGAACTTGAGCCTAGGTGTGTATATATATATATATATATATATATATATATATATATATATATATATATATATCTGAGAGGGACATCATATTCGGCGTGCGAAAACAGTGTTGTACGGGTTGACGGGACTGTATGAGTGACATCCATGTACACCAATCATTGATCTGGTTAGTTGCCAAGCTCTATGTTGGTACCAATATAATTCCTTGCGCCTTTCCACCTTCGTCCCCTTTCCTACCCTTAGCCCTGCGTCTAGCTGTCCTTTTTCCATTTCTGAGAGGAAAAAAATGTTCCAACCGAAGCTGGAAAATTATCGTCTGCCAAGCTCCTAAGGGACGCCTTCTTGTGAAGCCATCATCGGCTGGGGTTACTCTGAAGAAATCCGGATAGGAATAAAGGACACTTTGCTGAAGAGGCTTTACCGACTGAGGACAGGAATGAAGTACGCCTTGCCGACGAGGCTATACCGACTTACCTGACAGTGGTCTGATGAAGGCGTCCCAGACCCCTCTCCCTGCCCCTCAGCCGAGCAGACAAAAGGTAGACAATCCAAGCAGCAGATAAGGTATGCCTCTGACGCGTAATGGAGATTAGTGAAGATCTATGAGGAGTGCAGCTGTCAAACACACCCTGAAGCCAGCAGAATCTGACTCTTGATCATCATCATCTGTTTGAACACGTGGGTTAAGAAAGTGCATGTTTACAGCAGTAAGCTGTAAGAGAAGTGTGAGAAAGGGTTTTTTGTTGTGGGTTTTTCATCATCTTTTCCGTTTCGTTTCTTGGTCATCTCTCCATTGTGCATGAATAGACCCCCCCCCCCCCCCCACCTCATCCTTTACTCTGATCACTTTTTTAACTTTTGGAATTGTTGTCAACATTTATCGGGTAAAGGAGATCACTCTGTAAAGCGTGTGTATGCGGGGTGCATCTTTTTTTTTTTTTTTCTTCAGTAATTTGAAATGTCTTACGATGCCGGGTTTGAAATTGTTGATCTCGGGTTGCCTAGCCTCTCTCTCGCTGGGTCACTTGGTGGACCCTCAGGTGCCGTCCACCTCAACGTGGGCCTGGACCTCAGGAAGTTCTGGACTGCTGGACAGGTGGTCAGGACGCTGCACTGTCTGCGCTTGACCTCCCTCTGATCGCCTACCTCCACACGCGCCGGACGGACGGACGTCCGACACGCATCCACGGGTTCACAGACAGCAGACCGGGAGTCGCCCTCATTCGCAGAGATTGTACGTGCCGTGTGTACTGCCGGACACGCTACGTTTCACTTTCACACCATACGGACTTCACGGGTGGGACCAGGACGCCGCAGAATTGGGTTCTGACGGTGCATGGGTTGTTTTTTTTTTGTTGTTGTTTTTTTTGTTTTTGTTTTTTTAGTTTGTTTTGTTCCCGCTTTCTCTCTCACTCACTCACTCTCAAGGATCAGTTCCTGAAGATGTGCTTCATGTTGTGCCTCTCGAAGAACCTTCTCTCCAGTGAACGAACTGCTCACGCCCTTCTCCTCGTTGTTCAGGAACCAAACCGCACTTTGTGCTGTGGTGTGGTGTCGCCGCTTCAGGAATAAAGTATGTATTTCGCGGTGGTGCCAGGAACTCTACCTCCAAAAAACAAAATAAAAAAACAACAAAAAAAAATGAACGGGAAAATCCAGGTCTGGAACGGCCCGAGCTTTTTTTTTTTTTTTTTTTTGTGTGTGTGTTTGTCGTTTGTTTATTTGCCACACAAGGAAAACCTCACTGATTTATTTATATATATATATATATATTTACCTACGTGTATATTGATTGCCAATGCCGTGTGCTGAATGTACATTATTTCGTTGACGCAATGAACGTTTCGTTGTATGTCTGTCATTGTTTGGATCGTCTTGTCTTTTTTTTTGCGTTTTGACCCAGACTGGACGACGAACAGCTGTGCAGGCTGGATGTCGAAAATATGAAAAAAAAAAAAAAAAAAAAAAAACCCGCCCTCAGACTGTCCATGCAGCGAGTGCTGTCAGCAGCACTCCCTTTACCTCTTGGTACAGCGTATCTTTTGGATCATTCCACGCGGGACAGGAGCAGCTTGGCAGATCTGGATCGCTCAGTGAAGCAGCTTGGGAAAGCGGGGTCTTCCATGGAGCACTCTGGCAAAGCGGGGGTCTTCATGGAGCACACTGGCAAAGCGGGGTCTTCCATGGAGCACTCTGGCAAAGCGGGGTCTTCCATGGAGCACTCTGGCAAAGCGGGGTCTTCCATGGAGCACTCTGGCAAAGCGAGATCTTCCATGGAGCACTTTGGCGAAGCTGGGTCTTCCATGGAGCAGTTTTCCAAAGCTGGGTCTTCCATGGAGCACTCTGGCAAAACTGTCTTTCATGGAGCAGTTTGGCAAAGCTATGTTTTTCTATGGAGCAGTTTTGGCAAAGCTATGTTTTCCATGGAACAGTTTGACAAAGCAGGGGTCTTCCATGGAGATAGTTTGGCAAAGCTATCGTTTCCATGGAGCAGTTTGGTAATGCTGGGTCTTCCATGGAACATCTTTGCAAAGCTGGATCTTCCATTGAGCAGTTCGGCAAAGCTGGGTCTTCCATGGAGTCGTTTGGCAAAGCTGGGTCTTCCATGGAGCCGTTTGGCAAAGCTGGGTCTTCCTTGGAGCCGTTTGGCAAAGCTGGGTCTTCCATGGAGCTGTTTGGCAAAGCTGGGTCTTCCATGGGACAGCTTGGCAAAGCTAGCTTTGTCTTCCATGGAACAGCTTGTCAAAGCTGTGTTTTCCATGGAGCAACTGTGCGAAGCTGGGTCTTCCATGGAGCAGCTGAAGAAAATTGCATCTCAAAAAAAAAAAAAAAATTGCATCTTCCATGGAGCAGTTTGGCAAAGCGGAGTCTTCCATGGAACAGCTTGGGCAAAACCGGATCCTCCATGGAGCTTCTTGGCGAAGCTGAATCCTCCACGGGAGCATCTTGTGCAAAAAATAGATCCTCCATGGACCTTCTGGGCCATGCCGCGTCCTCTGTCGAACAGCTTGGCCAAGTGGGGTCGTCCTTGGAACAGGTGGTCGAACTTGGCTGCTTCGTGGAACGGCTTTGTAGAACTGGATTCCCAGCGGATCGACCGATCTGTCTCCATTGTATGTGTGTCCTTGTCCACGGGGTTGGGGACGGACAAAGGACGACGCACAGGGGCAGGCACCATCCCCCCCCCCCCCCCCCCCCCCCCCCCGCCCTCGCTGCCACACGAGTGTAGCGGCACTTTGAAGGAGACGAAACGACGACGATCATTTTAGTGGTGCTTTGCTGATGAGGATGATCATAAGACCCTAAGCAAACAGAAAAAGGATATCAAATTGATGATCTTCATGATGATGCTGATAAGTGATTGATTATTACTGGAAGCGCATAATACAGAATCTATGAATAGATGGATGAAAATATGATTTGTCGTTAATGATTACGCAATCCCGTGTTTCTGGTGGTCTTGAATCCTTGTAAGAAATCTATTGGTTGCAGTTACGGATATGTCCATTTTCTGTAAAGCTCTTTGAAAGTAGATGTGTAGAGGAGAAGGTGGGGAGATGGGTGGGTGGTGGTTGGGGGCGAGGAGTAACCGGATAACCGCAAGCACCAGCAGCAGCCGCAACATCAACAATATCTA
>JADBJO010000079.1:437847-440347 GCA_016801955.1 Conus betulinus
GAAATATTGCAAAATAAATTACTGCCAAGGACGTGTTTCTTTGTTGTTGTGTGGAAAGCTGTTAATGCTCTCTCTCTCTCTCTCTCTCTCTCTCTCTCTCTCTCTCTCTCTCTCTCTGTCTTTTTCTGTCTCTCTCTCTCTGGTCTCTGTCTCTCTCTCTCTCTCTCTCTCTCTCTCTCTCTCTCTCTCTCTCTCTCTCTGTGAGTGTGTGTGTTGGGGAGGGGGGGGACCTGCAGTCCTAGACAAGACATTGCTTTGATTTCACCATGCCCTATTGTCCTTGTGACGCACAAGAGATGAAGAAATCTGCTTCTCTGAAAAGTCTATGGATAGTACTTCCAATGTCCAGCTGCTTACATCCATCCCCCCATGGGGCTGTCTTTAGCGGCCGTGAATGCTGGGATCGGACAGGAGAACTGGGGTGACCATTGTACAGACTGGGAACAGACAGGAGAACTGGGGTGACCACTGTAAAGACTGGGAACAGACAGGAGAACTAGGCTGACCACTGTAAAGACTGGGAACAGACAGGAGAACAAGGGTGACCACTGTACAGACTGGAACAGATCGGAGAACTAGGGTTACCACTGTACAGACAGGAGAACTAGGGTGACCACTGTAAAGACTGGGAACAGATAGAAGAACTAGGCTGACCACTGTAAAGACATGAAACAGACATTAGAACTAGGGAGGCCACTGTTCAGACTGGGAAAAGACCGGAGAACTAGGGTGACCACTGTAAAGACTGGGAACAGATAGGAGAACTAGGGTGACCACTGTAAGACTGGGAACAGACAGGAGAACAAGGGTGAACACTGTACAGACTGGGAACAGACAGGAGAACTAGGCTGACCACTGTAAGACTGGAAAGAGACAGGAGAACTAGGGTGACCACTGTAAAGACTTGGAACAGAAGGAGAACTAGGGTGTCCACTGTACAGACTGGAAACAGACAGGAGAACTGGGGTAATCGCTGTACAGACTTAAACAGACAGGAGAAACAGAGTGACCACTGTAAAGACTAGGAACAGACAGGAGAACAAGGGTGACCACTGTACAGACTTGGAACAGACAGGACAATTAGGGTGACCACTGTAAAGACTGGGAACATACAGGAGAACTAGGCTGACCACTGTACAGACTTGGAACAGACAGGAGAAACAGTGACCACTGTAAAGACTGGGAACAGAGGAGAACAAGGGTGACCACTGTACAGACTGGGAACAGACAGGAGAACTAGGATGACCACTATACAGACTGGGAACAGACAGGAGAACTAGGGTGACCACTGTAAAGACTGGGAACAGACAGGAGAACTAGGGTGACCTCTGTAAAGACTGGGAACAGACAGGGGAACTAGGGTGACCACTGTAAAGACGGAACAGACAGAGAACTAGAATGACGACTGTAGTGTCTAGCCTTGCAACCTAGCTCTTTTACTATGGTAAGCAAGAGATAGATCAGTCGTTTTAGAAGTAGGTTCTGTTCGGCCTTTTCTCGTTCGGCTATTTCCCGTTTAATCCTTTCCCATTTGGGTCTTTTCCATGTAAGAAAGGAGAAGAACATTCATCCGAAGGTGCCAATGGGACTCGCGAACCAACCAGCCGGGGGGCTATCCTGCACCACCCTTGAAGCGTGCTTTGTGTTAACATAGGATGCAGGCACGCTCATGGCGTTCTGTTAAGACGTCAAAGATATAACTGTTGTCTGGCAGATGCCATTGTGTGACCACCGGATGGGACATAACCGAACCTCCATGGAAGTGCCCCCATGAGTGTACAAACTTGTATAACTGCAGAGCTCACCGGCCAAAAGACGCAACCACCAAGCACACTGCTACATGCATCCTGCAGCCACAGTCGTGACCGTTTCGCTGACAGCGAAAACAGAACGACTCAAGACACAGCCAAGCTTTCGCCACAAGATCTGACATGCCCTCTGAGGAAGATCCCGTGTTGCAGTCTAGCCCACTGTCAACAGGACTTTCTTGCAGTCAGTGGAGCTTTCCTCACCGTCACTGGCCTTTCCACACAGTTAGCCAAAAAGACAGACAGAAGAAAAAAAAAAAAAAAAAAAAATTCAGCCGAAGATGCCAGTGGGACCCAGGGAACTGCTGTCCCCCAACTAGCCAGGCAGCCAGGACCAGTCCTGCACCACCACCCTTGGAAGCCTGCGCTGTGTTCACATAGGATGTAGGCACACTTACGCATCCATGAAGATCTCAAAAGACATAGCTGCTCCTTGGCAGGTGCCATAGCCCATTCGGCCCTTTTCTGTGTAAAACTTTCCACTCATACCCTTTCCTTTTTCTACCTTTCCCCGTTTCGCCCCCCTTTTAGAAACAGTGAGTGTAAAATGCGAACATAATAGTCTTAATGAAAGGAAATCTTAAATGAGGCAGGGAACAGTAAACAGTAAATAACAAAATCGCTAGGGGGGGGGGGGGGGGTAACCTTTGCTGCCATGATAGGAGCAAGAGTTGTCTTATATATTTCTTGGT
>JADBJO010000079.1:445347-452847 GCA_016801955.1 Conus betulinus
CTGCACGTGGTGTGCGGAAAGCCTGGCCGGCGAAAGCCGCCCCGCAGTTAATTATTTCACACACAGTAATTAATCATTCATAAACAACCCGCCGTCAATAGCCGGCTGTCAGTGGCGGGCCTAACGCCGGTCCGGTGCGTCCGGAGCATCATTATGCAGACGACAACAGTTGGCCTCCTCTCAAGGTCGTTGACTGGGTCACGTGGTGAGCACACGGCCAGGACGGCATAATGGCCGACAGGTACGGCCACACGCGTGAAATTCTTTCTGCTTGGAGTTTTTTTTTTTTTTTTTTTTTTTTTTTTTTTTTTTTTTTCAATAAAAATGTCAAGTGTGCGTGGAATACAGCAAGGAAATGAAATGAATTTGGAGATCCAGATACCCTACCCCCACCTCCACCCCACCGCACCCCCCACCCGCACCCCTGTTCCTGTGTGATTCTGCGCAGGTTCACATGCAGTTTGATCGAAGTTTTCTTTCCCCTGTGACGAAAAGAAGTCTACTTCAAGATGCGCGCCGAAGAAATTTCCGGTACACATGACTCCTCCACACTACTTGACATTTAACCAACGACACTTGACTGGACTTATTTTGGACAGAAAGAGACAGGTAAGCTCTCTTTCCCTGGGCATTGCGCAATTATGATGTGTTAAGAAATGAACTCCAAAGCTGCGATCCAGGTCTGATTGGCGGCATTCACGGACAAAACTTCAGCCAAGTTCTAATCTGGCACTCTCGTCTTCCGAAGAGAACCAGCGAGGTCAGTAGACAGCTTTATCGAAATGTGCAGAGATAAGGTAGGGCTCAAAGGTACTCTTTTTACAGTTACATTTAAAAGTTGATTTCCCCCGTTCCTGTTCCTTATTTGCCTCAAAATGTACCCTCGGTATCTCGAAGTGTAGAAATGAAAGTAAATGGCAAGTGGGTGGCTATTGGGAATATCCTTGACTGTGGAGAAACCTGGGGTCAGTGTGTGTCACAAGTCTGAAAAGTTTGGAAGCAGGTGTCAAACGGGGGGAGGGGGCGGGGAGGGGAGGAGGTATAGGGAGTAGTTGCTGGGCGGTTCGCTGACATTTATTTAAGATTTGTTGGTATAGGGAGTAGTTCGTCTATTCGTACTTCGTAGAGTGTGATTCTTGCGATTCCTTTACGGTAAGGGACATTATATGCTGTTCTGTGACGGGTGGGAAGATAGGAGAGAGAGGAGATGATGGGGAGGGGTCAGTAGGGGAAAAGGGGGGTGGGGGTGGCTGAATTGAATTGTAACAGCATTCAAAAGACGTGCTGTTCCTCCCGAAGTCCTACCTGGATGATGTGTTATTTTGTTACGTTCATTAGTTAAAAGAGGTTCTGAGTTTCTTCTCTTCTGTCTGTCTGTCTGTCTGTCTGTCTATCGCTATGTACACACACACACACACACACACACACACACACACACACACACACACACACATATATATATATATATATATATATATATATATATATGTATGTATATGTTACACACAGACACACACACACACACACACACACACACACACACACACACACACACACACACACACATATATATATATATAATCTCTGTGTGTGTGTGTGTGTGTGTGTGTGTGTGTGTGTGTGTGCCACAAGCTGAGCCAATTTGAATGGTGTCCCTTTGTCTCACGATGGGAGCTGCAGTTTTTACTGTCTTTATTTATAGTAACTGTTTAAGACATTTTTTTTTCAAAGAAGTATTTTCATTTCATTTATCTTTTGATTTGTTGTAATTCTTTATCCATCTATTCGTCTATCTTTACATTTGCTAACATACTATTTACTTATTTGATTTGTTGTTGTTGTCCCACCGTCTGTGCTCCTTAAATGGCATGGCTCTCACATACACAGCCCACACCCCGAGTCGTTTGCAGCACACACACACACACACACACACACACACACACACACACACACACACACACACACACCCATCATCAGCGATCCACAGCCAGTAATTGGTCATCAGGTCGCCAGGAGCCAGCCTACCAGAGAAGACACTGCAATTCTGCTCGATCGCTTGGATCATGTTCAGTGGTGCCCATTCTGACCCAACAGACGCAGAGCAGCGCTTAGCAAAGCCCCGTCCAGCCAAGGGAAGTGCCCGTTTACCTGTCAACACCGAGGACTTCGATTGAGACAGGCACGCGCACGGGTGTTGAGGGAAAACCGAAAGTGAGATATCTACTGAGCAGGGCTTAAAATGCTAAGGTTTTCCCCCATCCCCATACCCATCCCACTTTTTTTTCCCTTTTTTTGTATAATGATGATCGACAGGGATGAAAATGTCTTAAAAAATATTTGTAATCTAAGACTACCAAAAAGGGCTGTATTTCCTACACTTCCTTTCATAATATATCCCGATGTCAATCAGGCCCGAGAGACACGGTCACCTGCAGTGTTGATCATTTGTTTTGAATAAAATGACAATCCCAGAGACAAGGTGAGTAGCCAGCCTTTGAATAAGGCGTCAAAGCTCTTGGTCAGAATGTCTGGGGTGCAATTCCCACTGGAGATAGTCATGGTAGGAACTATTCTCTATTTGAAGTTTATGTCGGTGCAGACTTCAGTCCGCTCCTAGTTAATCCTTCGTTTGAGTCTTAAAACCGAAATCCCAAGCTCAACGCATGCATTAAAGAGAGAGAGAGAGAGAGAGAGAGAGAGAGAGAGAGAGAGAGAGAGAGAGAGAGAGAGAGAGAGAGAGAGAATCTTGTAGGCATATTAAATTCCATTTTACCTTTCAGAGAAGAAAAAGCCACTGTATGCCAGTCAGAGAGATGGCACGAAAATAAAGTAGGTGCACACTGATATCGTATTTAGACATTGTCTCCGAAGACGGGAAGTGGCTACCTCGATGGTGGGATTTTTTTAAAAAATCCCACGGTCGCGTTCACAAGTCTCTCCAAAAGAGAAGCTACGGGTTGTACCCGAGGAACGAAGAAAGACAGATTCCCAAAGACACATCCTTTGAGTGAATGGCACACCTGTGTGCGCTTCCACCCTTTCCATTTGAACCCATGGCACTGTCAGCGGGTCCGGACGGGAACTGGACATGACCAACAAAACTAACCAGCAAAAAATGACATAAATAGATAATAAAATGAATGAACGATGATGATGATGATGATGATGATGATGATGATGATGATGATGATGATGATGATACCGACAATACTACTACTACTACGCCTGCTACAACTACTTCTACTACTGATAAAAATAGTAATAATAACAATGATGATAGTGATAAAAAGCAAATAATGTTAATGATGATGATGATGATGATGATGAATAATGATGATGATAATAATAATAATAATAACAATAATGATAATAAATAAATAAATGAATAAATAAATAAACAGATGAATAGGCAAATAAACAAATGAATAAGTAAATAAATGAATAAATAAATGAAAATTAAACGATTAAAACAACAAAATCCGAAAACTCTGATAGAGTTCAAATCTGCGACGTCCCCGTGACATAACCACTGCGCGACGGTGCTTGGTGAATTTTCTTGCATATTGCGGAGGTTTTACGGACCACATTTCAACTAGAAGGTCACGGTGCTTGGTGAAGTTGCTTGCATTATTGCGGAGGTTTTACAGACCGCATTTCAACTAGAAAGTCACGCAAGAGGGCGGAGAACTAAGTCAAGGTGGACGGATTGGGGTCCCGCCCCTTGATCGAGATGCAGAGTGCAGATACGCCACCAGGATGACATGTGGGTGTTTGTATAGCAGATCTCATTCCATCACCGCACCTTGTTTTGCGCAAATCGGTCGAGTAGTTTTTGTAATTGTCTTACTGAACCTATTCTGAATGTATTATTATTATTATTATTATTATTATTGTTGTTGTTGTTGTGTTGCTGTTGCTGCTGCTGCTGCTGCTGCTGCTGCTGCTGTTTATGTCGTTATCATTAGTACTATTAGTAGCAGTATGAGGATTTACATAGCGCCTATCCTTGGTTTGAGACCAATCTCTGAGCGCTTTACAATTCTCATTTTCCTTTACACAACGGGCTGACTACCTGGGTAGGGCCGATTGAAGAGCTGCTTGCTGGTGTAACATTCAATTGTTTCGCACGTCTTTCAGCTTTTATTCATATTTCCACTCTTTCAGTACATGCTCTGTGTATTCGTGTCATCCCTACCAACGGCCACTTCCGAAAGTTAGGTGATGGGACTTTACTTGTGTGCCAGATGTCATGCATACGCATTCACACACGGAACCTCGGTCTAAGGTCTCATTCGAAGGACTTTTTGGAAAATGGAATAAGAACCTCTGTTAACTTAAAGGGAGAATACCTCTGTACCGAAACAGCCCGGTGGAGATTCAAACCTGCAACCACAAGATCACTCGAATCACAATTTCTGTGTTCTACCAACTGAAATATTCCGGCTCTCTTATAAAACAGAGAACAATGGCATTATCCCCTTTCACCCGGATAAGCTTCAGATTTTGGTGGGTTAGTTCTTGGCCCAAATTCTGTCGGGTTACTTCTTGGCCCAAATTCTATCGGGTTAGTTCTTGGCCCAAATTCTATCGGGTTAGATCTTGGCCCAAATTCTATCTTCACACCCAGAAATTCTATCTTCACACCCAGCTTCATTAACATAGGTCCTGTAGTTTTTACGTCATACAGCTGACAGATAGATAAACGGATGCGTGCGAAACCATCATATTTTTTTTATTGGCAGAGGTCAATATTGGCGTGTAGCCTGGGTTAACAGCAGGGTAGCAGCCAGGGAGTGACCGGACAATGACGCCACAGGCACGGCGCAGGGGGAGAGCACTGTCGTGTGAATCGGGTGAACAATGCCGGGTTTTTTTTTTTTTTTGTTTTTTTTGTTGTTTGTTTTTTTTTTTTTTTTGGGGGGGGGGGGGGGGGGGGGGGGGGGGCCTTGGGAGTGCCCATAACAGCGTCGACGGTCGTCAGTCCACGTGGCTCCTCCGCAGCAGACTAACCCAGGCTCTTTCTTCACGGACCGGTAAATTGCGCCGCCGTGATCACGGCAGAAAAGCGTGTGAGCGATGGCATTGTTTTGATCAGCAACATTAACGGCGATTAGTATGATAACGACAGTTATGATGATAGAATACAGCTTTGGGTTTTGCGGCTTTAGGCTATACATGCTGACAAACTCGTATTAAAAGAAGATTGGATTCAAACAGGAATTACTTCGTGAGGGGCATTGTCGTTACCGGGTCTGTATAAGGGTGCGTGGAATGGATTAATCCAAATGTGCGTAGGCGAATCCACGGAGAGTATGAAGTGGTGTGTGTGTGTGTGTGTGTGTGTGTGTGTGTGTGTGTGTGTGTGTGTGTATGTGTGTGTGTGTGTGTGTGTGTGTGTGTGTGTGTGTGTGTGTGCATGTGTGAGTGTGTGTGTGCGCGCGCGCGCGCGTGTGTGTAGTCACGTAATGGTGTTGGCGGTAATAATCAGTGTGTGTGTGTGTGTGTGTGTGTGTGTGTGTGTGTGTGTGTGTGTGTGTGTGTGTGTTCGCATGCGTGTATATGTAGTGTCGTGTTTGTGTGGAGGAGGGAGGGTTGCGTGCGTGCGCACGCGCATGTGTGTGTGTGTGTGTGTGTGTGTGTGTGAGAGAGAGAGAGAGAGAGAGAGAGAGAGAGAGAGAGAGAGAGAGACAGACAGAGACAGACAGACAGACAGACAGACAGACAGACAGACAGAAGAGAGAGGGAGCGTGAGTGTGTATGTGTGTGTGTGTGTGTGTGTGTGTGTGTGTGTGTGTGTGTGTGTGTGTGTGTGTGTGTGTGTTCTTTTGTAAGGACAATATCCAGACGTTTTAGCCTGTAAGAAGATGATTTAAGACAGGAAACACCATTCCAAGTCTCTTAACTATATATGTGGGTGGAAACAGTCTAAGTCAAAATATAAAACACAAACTGCGGCATTAAGCCCACCGACCCCACCCATTCCGCTATCCACTCTCCTCCGCCATTGTAAACATTCTTTACAAACCCAGGTTATTTCCTTCAAATTGAACGCGATAATTTCTTCCAACGACAGTCTGTTCAGGGTGCGTTACCGGCTGAACAGGCGAAGGGTCATCCGGTGCGTACACTCCCCCCACCCCCCCCCCCCACCCCCACCCCCTGCCCGTCACAACCCATTAGCAGGTCCTTGAGTGCCTGTCATAGTTGACGTCCACACTCCTCAAAGATTCTATGACTATGAGAGGCCGGGGGTACATTCCCGGAGGGTGGGGGAGGGGGGGATTGGGGATCAGTCTGGCACCACACTGACACGTCGGTATTGCGCAGCCAAGTTGTCTTTTGTTTGGTTTGGTTTTGTTGTTTATGTTGTTGTTGTTTATGTTGTTGTTGATGATGATTCTGTTGTTGTTGTTGTTGTTGTTGATGACGATGATGATGATTTTTTGTTTGATGTTCTTGATGATGTTGTCGTTGTTGATGATGATGATGATGTTGTTGTTGTTGTTGATAATGTTGTTGTTGATGATGATGTTGTTGTTGATGATAATGTTGTTTGATGATGATGATGATGATGATGATGATGATGATGATGATGATGATGATGATGATGATGATGTTTTGTTGTTGATGATGTTGATGATGTTGTCGTTGTTGATGATGATGATGATGGTGTTGTGTTGTTGCTTATTGTTGGGCACCAGCTGGATTTGAACTCCGAACTTGTGGCTGCGAACTCGCTCTACCACGGAGCCAGCCATTCGCTAACCCCATCATTTTATAGCGTGAGTGGATTGCTGTTGCCTGAAAGCGGTCTTACATGCCTGAAAGTAATCTTACTACGCCTGGAAGCAGTCTTACGCACCTGAAAGTAATGTTACTACGCCTGGAAGCAGTGGCCTGAAAGTAATCTCACTACGCCTTAAAGCAGTCTTACATGCTTGAAAGTAATCTTTCTACGCCTGGAAGCAGTCTTACAACCCTAACAGTAATCTTAGTACGCCTTAAAGCAATCTTACGCGCCCGAAAGTAATCTTACTATGCCTGAAAGCAGTCTTACATGCCTGAAAGTAAATTCACTACGCCAGAAAGCAGTATTACATGCCTGAAAGTAGTCTTACTACGCCTGAAAGCAATCTTAAGCGCCTGAAAGTAATCTTACTATGCCTGAAAGCAGTCCTACATGCCTGAAAGTTATCTCACTACGCCAGAAAGCAATCTTACGCGCGCTGAACGTCATCTTACCACCCCTGAAAGTATTCTTACGTAACTGAAAATAATCTTACTACGCCTGAAAGCAGTTTTACATGCCTGAACCTAATCTCACTCCGCCAGAAAGCAGTTTTACATGCATTCTGAAAGTAATCTTTTTACGCCCGAAAGCAGTCTTCTTAAGTGCCTGAAAGTAATTTTACTACGCCTGAAAGCAGTCTTACGCGCCTGAAAATAACCTTACTTACTGCGCCTGAAAGCAGTATTACATGCCTGCATTAGAACAATCCA
>JADBJO010000079.1:457847-460347 GCA_016801955.1 Conus betulinus
ATTACCTATTTGTACACTACGAACATCCCTTTGCCTCTAAGCGTTTAATGCCTTTTGTGAGAAGTTTCACGCCCTTGACAGCGCCGATTCTCAGGCTGCCATTGATCTGTGCAGTGATGGTTGCATCAGAAAGAAATGTTTGATTGTCACTGGCGAGAGAGAGAGACAGAGAGAGAGAGAGACAGACAGACAGACAGACAGACACAGACAGAGACAGAGACAGAGAGACACAGAGAGAGACATTTTATTCATATAGGCCCTAGCCCATAATGAAGGGAGTAATGTCAACAAATCTTTTCAAAAAAGAAACAGGAACACATCAATCCATCAAAGTGCCACAGGTAATCGACTAACTAAATATCAAACAGTACACAACAATTAATTCTTAACTGCATACTATACATCTAATCCTAAATGCCTTGTACAATAAAACAGCAAAACGTATTATGGTAGCTTCGTTTGTGGATGCCATGAGTAATGAAAGTTGAAATCAGGAAGGATGCTTAGAATACTTCTGATCAATTAATTGACTCCTCAGATCATTCAAAACAGGACAACAGAACACAAAGTGAACGTCATTTTTTTTTTTTCCGGCACTTTTACACAATGGACAGGGAAGATTGCATTTGCTATGCTTTCTGTAACGATAATAATGAATAAAAAGTTCAGAAATACCTAATCTGAACTTTGTCATAATACCTTATATGACTGTCCATTTTGATTGATAGATATGATGGAACACAATGCATACTTCTGAACTGTCTGTAAAAAGCAACACGGTCGCTTTCTTGAACATGACATGACCATTCTTGCCATCTGCCATCGATTGGTCTATTCCGAAATATCCGAAGGAAATCGTTTATATCTCCGACACCCTGTTGTAACCACACGAAACCAAAACCAAGTTCCTATAACTTAACCCTCACATCTGAAACCCAGTTTTCTGTTAGAGAGAGAGAGAGAGAGAGAGAGAGAGAGAGAGAGAGAGAGAGAGAGAGAGAGAGAGAGAGAGTTTCGAGAGAGAGAGAGAGAGAGTTTTTTTTTTCAGCAACATTCAATAAATGTAGCAATGATCTCAAATGTTTTGACACAATAGAAGAACAGTCAATACCACTGCTGCCAGTGGTTTGATATGTAAGTAAAATTTCCGCTAGTTCTATCGACACTTGTTCCATTTAAAATGACTAAGCCAAACTGATCGCAATGTTCAATAAGTATCTACCATATTCATTTATTGTTTGAACTTCAGATGTGCGTTTATTCTCATGATCTATTTCGCATTTATCATGGGGGAGGGGGGGGGGTGGATATCTAGAACAAGATCTTCAAAATCAGTTTCGTCAGAATTTTCACTTTCGGTACGTGCATTCCTATAACCCATAACTATAAAAGGAACATCACCTGTTGATTCAATGACATCAAAATACACTCTTTTAATGACAGTCATACCCAGGGTGGACGGAACAGCCTAGTAAAACAGAGGGAGTGTCTGTGCCTGCGAAGTCACCAGAGACCTTTAGTGCCATAATGTTTTTTAATGCTGAATCAATTCTTTCCAAGTGCTCACTCAGTTCCTCTTTAACAACTAAAGCAATACCCCCAGACAGTTGAGCTGTCGGAGCGTCATTTACCTTCACGCCTGGAGCCATAAAATGATTAGAAATTAGCAAACACGGAAACGATGTGGGAAAAGTTTCAACATGCAAACAAACTTCAAAACTCTCAACATATGCACGTGTACTGAATTCGTATAAGCAACATAAACCTTCAGTGTTGTAAGTCAAGAAACTCACAGTTTGTACAGACAGAAAGCCTCAGAATTTACCGTTCAATGTATGTGCCGGGCCAAAATCCTGGTGGTTTTTTTTTTTTTTTGTTTGTTTTTTTTTTTTGTTTTGTTTTTATGAGATCTAGGTGTATCTTCTCTGCTTTGCTCTGAGGCGCACTTTTCGGAACAGTGTTGTGCAGGGAGAACTGTCTCTTTTTTCTCAGACACTATGCATTGAAGGACCTTTGATTGGAGGCCTGGGTCTGTCCTGCCGACTGTCTTTCCTGGGTGCTTCATCATCGGCAGGGGGAGCTTTGGAAGTGCTGATGCTGGCGTCTGTAGACTGGTCTTCAGGAGAAGAGGTAACTGTCCGTTACTTAGGAGAAGAGTTTGCTTGAGCTTTTGATTCCACGGTGGATCCATTCCTGGTCATTTCTTGTGACTGAAAGACTTCCTCTAAAGTCCCATTTAAATCACCAAGGACCTGTTTTTACTACACGTGTGGTAAGCGTCTTGTTTCAGCGCTGGATTCTGTTGAAGTGCCCCTATCATGTTGCTGACTTTCTTTTTTCGGGCTTTCATGATCTTCCATTGTGGGGCTTTCAACGGGGAAATCCTTTGCCAGGCAGTCCTTGTTCTTTGGGCTGGGTTGAGGGACGCTGTCACTGTCAGGAATCCTCCCACCACAGGCTGAGCCAGTGAACAGTGACTGCGGTGCTGCTGACTGATCTT
>JADBJO010000079.1:465347-467847 GCA_016801955.1 Conus betulinus
TGCGGCGTTCGTGGTTCACTTGGTGCCTTTTTTGTCTCTCAGAAGTCGAATGGGAGGTTGGCTACAGAAACCGTCGGAAATAACCGCGTAACTGTTTTAAGTCCCATCAACATGCTTTCCACCCTCTCTCCCGCCCACACCCGCGCCCTCCTTCCTCCGCCTTTCCTTTTCCTTTTTGTAACACAGCCTGTAGCTTGCGTGTTTCAACCCCTGCTGCGTAGATCTGGGTATCTCATGGACAGACCAGTTGAAGCTACTGACTCGGTTTCGGTGACAGTTTTAAGCAGGGATGCTGTTCCACTCGTAAACGAGCAGTAATACAGGAGTAAAACGTATTCTGGGCCACCAGTTTTGAAAGCGAGAGCGTCAGTACCGGGCAGTTCATGAACAACTGATCTTGGGTTACATGAGCCACAGGAACACGGTTCAAAACTATATCAGTAAACCAAGCTCTAAACTAAGCAAAGTAGAGATATCAGGCAGAATTATAAATCATGACTGAAGCACTTGTGACAACTGGTTTGAAAATGACAGGATCTCTACCAAATTTTGCTGTAAATTTTCTGAAACGATCAGGTTAATTTGTGACTTAAGTCTAAATCTTTGATGAAATAAGTTCATTTTTAAGAAGATAATTAAAATTGTATACAAGGATGTATTGATTTCCCTAAAAGCTGTTGTCAAGAGAATTTCTGCCAAGCACATTTTTTTCACTCACAATTCTTGCTGCAAAAAAAAACAGTTACTGCTCATGGTCTTTCAGTACTTTGACCCTTATTGGTGCCCGTTTTCTCTTCATTGAGTGATTTCTTTTTTCACAGAGAAGAATTCATATGAATTCTTGCATGTCGTAGATTCACACAAAAAGTCGCTGCTGCGCAGTATATCAACATTTATTTTCATAGTTGGACTTCTGCCTGCAGTCATTATCTTTTGAAATCCAAAGTCTTATTCAGCTGAGTAGGATTGTAGACAGATGGTGACTCTGTAAGGAAAATCTCCTTGATTAAGACAGTCTCAAGCTGAGATGGAACCATGGATCCTGGAATTGAGAGAATAACGCTTTATTCACGAGGCCAACCAGAACTATGATTAACTTAATTATGGGGGTCTGGCCACTTATACAGTGAAACCTTCCAAGTAAAGATATCAAAATAAGACTTTTTTTTTCTTGTCTGTTTTCCTTTCATCATAGATACTAAAGCTGAGCTTTTATTTGTTCATGTGCCTGTGTCATTGGCATTTGCACAGAAAAGTTGGAAATGCTGCATGTTTTTTTGACCAGATTCCCCTATTGATCAGCACTGTCAAATCATTGTGACGAGTCCTATTAGACATAAAGAGCCTCACAGTCAGAGGTTGCAGCTACAAAATGAGAAACTTTTGCATTTGAAGCGCATCAGATTATCCCTTTTGATTTGCTGTTTTAGACTATTTGCCAGTGAGCATTGGATGTGATAGTTAGCAAATGGTAACTGGCCATTTCAAACAATTGTTCAGTAAAATGTGTGTGTGTATGTGTGTGTGTGTGTGTGTGTGTGTGTGTGTGTGTGTGTGTGTGTGTGTGTGTGTATGTTTTTATTTATTTCAATCATTTATACGCTAACTCAATCTGAATGTCTTGACTGATAAAGTTTAGAATACAATGTCAGTTGGAAAAGGTCAAGTCTAAGGGCCCCAAGACACTTATTCAAATTTACAAGCCAAATAAATGTCATCAAAAAGATATTAGGATGCTTTTTTCATTGGATACTATTTAAGCTTAAACAAAGGTCAAATACCCCCTCCCCCCACCCTTCTCCTATCTTTCATTTTTGCGGTAGGTTTAAGTTTAGAAGTCCCCATTGAACACCACCTCCTCCTTCCTCTCTCCCCTCTCCTTCCCTTCCAGTTCCAGTGTGAATTCATTGATTCAGATTTTGCCCATGGTTTTCAAAAGTGACCTCTTATTCTTTTTCTGAAAACGGGTCACTGGCCCCCTGATACCTACAAAAAAAAAATTGAAGCTGAAGCTGTATCCAAGAAAGATTCTTTCCCATTTAAAACACCATTTTCTTTTCTTTATTTCACTCTGTGCGTGTGCGTGCGTGTGTGTGTGTGTGTGTGTGTGTGTGTGTGTGTGTGTGAGAGAGAGAGAAAGAGTGTGCGCGTGTGTGTGCATGTGCATGTGTGCATTATTGAAAGGATACGTTGTATTTCTAGCTGACTTCTTTATTTGTGTAGATCTGTACTTTTAATGGAGCTGTGAAAAAAAAAATCTTGGTAAATGGGTCAGATATTAATTTTCAAAGATTAGTAAGGTGATGTCATTATTTTAAGAAAAAGAGAAACAAAAAGGAAAAGGAAATCCCCTCCATCCCATAGACTTATTCTCCCCATTATTGCAAATGAAGTTTAGGATGTGAGACAGGAGTAGAATATGGTGAAAAACACTGCATATTTGGTATTGACATTTCATGGTGCTTAATTCTGTTGGCAAATAATAAGTGTGCATATGCTC
>JADBJO010000079.1:470347-657847 GCA_016801955.1 Conus betulinus
ACACACACATAAGTATGCATGTGTGCATGCCCATGTCTGCGCATACATACACAGTGACAGACATGCACACACACACACACACACACACACACACACACACACACACACACACACACACACACACACACACACACACACACATACATACATACATACATACACAGAGACAAACACACACACACAGTGACATAAGCACACAGACACACGCGCACTTACACACACACAGACAGACACACACACACGCACACACACACACACACACACACACACACACACACACACACACACACACACACACACACACATGACATGCTGCTGTGCTTCATGTAATGTTCAGTCCTCAGGTACATGAAATACATGTGCGTCTCTGTCCTCTGTTCCCTGATTACTTTTATTGAACAGGTGTTAATTATAGAACACTCAGGGATATACACAGACATCGCACATATATACAGCACACATTAGTAGACCTTAGTGGGTGGCTGTATATATGTATATATGTGATATATGATTTCTAACTTTTGGTAATTGATATCTTTTTACAAACATATTGACTTCGGTGTGTGTGTGTGTGTGTGTGTGTGTGTAATTGGCGCTCATGGTCTCTTTCTCCTCTCTGTTTACGAGTAGGTCTGTTCCATGTCTGTTTCTTCCTCCATTTCTCTCTGTGGCACTTTGTAACATTGGTATGATGCTTGCATTTCCTTCGTTCATTCATGAATGTGTTTGTTGTGCAGAAATGGATGAGGAGGAGTGTGACAGGCGTAAGACGGAGTGCATGGACGACCTGAATGAACTCACACACCAGTTCTGCAAACTCAAAGACCAGTAAGTCTCATGCTTACATTAGTTACATGTTTTGAACATGCTGTAACTGACTTGTATTCCGTCAGTTCATTTACAGAACTACAGAGATTGTAGTATGTGCACTCTTGACAACTTGCAGTAGTTAACACTATAGCTGTTGAACATTGAATGATGTTTCCTGTTGGTAATGGTGGTGGTGTTTTTTTTTTTTTTTGTTTTTTTGTTTGTGTTTTTTTTTTTTTTTTCAACACTTGACTAAAAAGTTATGGCCCATGCAACTTTTGGAGTCTGTGACTTCCCGAACTCTACTACTCCCTCCGTCCTCCCAATTTCTCATTCCTTACTCCCATCATCAGTTTCATGTCACCAGGCATGCCATCCTTCATGTCACCAGACATGCCATCCTTCACTTCATGTCACCAGACATGCCATCCATCACTTCATGTCACCAGGCATGCCATCCTTCACTTCATGTCACCAGACATGCCATCCTTCACTTCATGTCACCAGGCATGCCATCCTTCACTTCATGTCACCAGGCATGCCATCCTTCACTTCCTGTCACCAGGCATGCCATCCTTCACTTCATGTCACCAGGCATGCCATCCTTCATTTCATGTCACCAGGCATGCCATCCTTCACTTCATGTCACCAGGCATGCCATCCTTCACTTCATGTCACCAGGCATGCCATCCTTCACTTCATGTCACCAGACATGCCATCCTTCACTTCATGTCACCAGGCATGCCATCCTTCACTTCATGTCACCAGGCATGCCATCCTTCACTTCATGTCATCAGGCATGCCATCCTTCACTTCATGTCACCAGGCATGCCATCCTTCATGTCACCAGGCATGCCATCCATCATTTCATGTCACCAGGCATGCCATCCATCATTTCATGTCACCAGGCATGCCATCCATCATTTCATGTCACCAGGCATGCATCCATCATTTCATGTCACAGGCATGCCATCCATCATTTCATGTCACCAGGCATGCCATCCATCATTTCATGTCACCAGGCATGCCATCCTTCACTTCATGTCACCAGGCATGCCATCCTTCACTTCATGTCACCAGGCATGCCATTTCACGCATCTTATTTCTTACCAGTTCTGACTTTCCAGTGCTCTCTCTATATATATATATATATTATTTTTTTTTTAACAGAATTGGGTTATGACTGTTCACTGAAATAAAGATTGTGCATGTCTAGCATCATCTTCTTGGGAACATCAGTGTCAGCATATTCATAGAGATCATCATTGGACTGACATGGTGGCACCCTCTCTGAAGGAGAGCTCACTCAAGCTGGCTCTGTGACTAAGCAAACATTGTCATCAGTAGGGGGCAAAGTAGATGGTGTCCTGCGTATGTTGGATCAGAACAGGCTCCGCTGAACACCACCAAAATGACTTGGCAGCAGTGCAGTGTCTCCTCAGGTGGGTTGCCTCATGGTGACTTGACACTGGGGCTGGGGTTGAGAATGAGTGGCATGGGAAAGAAAAATGTGCATGCTTTTTTTAGAATGTAGGTAAAACATCTGTATGTTTTGATTTTTTTTTTTTTTTTAATCTGTTGCTATCGGCTACAGAAAATGTTGGTGATTTTTTAACTGTAACAGTGGAAAGAAACTGAGGGTTTGGCATAAAAAATGATAATCAAGGTGCAAACTTGTAACAGTTAATTAGAAGATTTCCTTAGTTTTGTTTATGCATTTTAGTTCCAGTTTAATCCAGGAAGTGTCGCTGCATGCAGTCTAGTCCATATTAGGCTTCGAAATACACATCTGTCCAGTTGTCCATGACAACTAAATCTTCTGGCGGACTAGTGGAAATTCTGCCTTCTCTTGTCCGCCAGGCAACCAGTTTTTGATTGTGTGAGTGGAAGGATGGCTCAGAATTAAACTTCGTGCAGACCAATGATGCATCCGTCTTTACCATTTCACTTTCTGTAACCCTCCTCCCCCCAAGTCCAACCCTGCTGTTCTCTCCAGTGTTTCTCATAAAGGAGTCCTAGAACTAAGCTGAAGAGTGCTGCCTTGCTGGGGTGAAGTGTGGCCTGTGCATGAAACGTGTGAGCAGCATGCAAGACTTGTTCTTGTTTAGCATGGATATCATAGGTCTACTTCTTTTATTTTTGTTTTGAATACTTACAGGAAGTGGGTTTATTTTGGAGTGTGAGTAGTGGGTTTACTTTGTAAATTGTTTTCTTTTCTTTTCATCACTTATTTTTTGCCCTGTCCGTACCATGCATGGCTGCATGTGTGAGGGTCACAAGCAACCGTAAGTTGTCACAGTATGAAGATCGAAAATTCACAGACTAGCAATTACTGCAAGTCAAGCGTTGGTGGTTTTGTTTTTTGCTTACTTCTGATAGTTCACTGAAACTAGCGTCCCTACTTTTTCCTCTGCTAATGATGAATAAACCTTTCTTCTAGCACCCTGTTGTAAGCAGTCCAGTTCCTGATTGCACATTTCATTTCACCTGCAGTTCAAACGACACATTTACGCTTACAACGGAAGTCAAGGTACTCAACACTCATTTGCGGTTCATGTGCACGCTTGTGGTTCAAAACTTCCTGGTAAAGCACTGATGTCATTTTTTTTCTTTTTTGTCCTATTTTTCATGCGCCAATTCCCACTGAATCTGGTTTACATAGTTATAGAAAAAAAGAGTTTTTAAAAAAATCGACAAACTCAGCAATAGCTTGCTGTATTGTCCACATACTTTCCTCTCCTCCCCAGTGTTTTAACTTCCTCATTAAGAAGACATTACTTAATTAATCTCAGGGTCTTGCAGAGCTGGCCTTGCAGCAAAGGTGAGCGACAACGCTTCCCCCTGTTCAGAATGGTTTGGATTGTGTGCAGTGTACAGTTCAGTAACATTATCCTACAGGTAAAAAGCTGAAAAGGGCTGCCGGTGACAGCCAGACCATGTACAATATTCGTTTTAATGCAAAAATGCCAGTGCTATGTTTTACACTGATGTGTTGTCCTCTGCAAGCAAAACTCATCACTAGCTGTTCCAGCTCAGGTGGTGGTACTGAATTGACGACATCTGTTGGCGTTCAGTGCATTTATGCATGGCCGTAGAATATGTTATTTTGAAGTGTAGTTGAAACAAAAAAAAAAAAAAAAAAGAAGAAAAAAAAAAAAAGAAAGAAAAAATCCAGAGGGACCAGTCTTGTAAAAAATCAGTCAGTCAAGTTAAATGTTTGCTGTATGGGTCAGTGTC
Organism: Conus betulinus; assembly: GCA_016801955.1. Classification (NCBI taxonomy): domain Eukaryota; kingdom Metazoa; phylum Mollusca; class Gastropoda; order Neogastropoda; family Conidae; genus Conus; species Conus betulinus. The sequence goes on from JADBJO010000079.1 coordinate 474,395, forward strand.
AAACCCAAACTGCAGTGAAGTTTGTTTTCTTTTTTATCTTATTGTTAAGTAGGTCAGTGATAGACAACTTTTTTTTTGTTTATAACCAGCAAACAACAACAACAACAAAAGTTGTTGTGAGCAAAAGTTTGTGTTAAGAGTTTGTGTTAGCTGTAGATTTTTTTTTTTCTCTTCCATTCCATTAGACCTTGAGTGGTGTTTGAGTGCTGGTCTTTATGATGGGACAATAAACTGAGGTTCTACATGCAGTATGTATGTGATAAAGAACCCAAAGCAACCCAGGCAGTTGTCCATAGTCAAAGACTGGAGGAGAACAGAACTGTGTGCACATAAATAATGCAGCAACCCATGAGTTGAACTGCATGATAGATCTGTAGCTAGGAAAGTTCATTGCCTTCAGGAAATGACACTTCACTGAAACATGATCTTGCACATAAATATGTCATACCATTATCTGTGCAGAGAGTCATGGTCCTTCTGTTGTCAAATATGTCATACCATTAACTATGCAGAGTCAGGGCCTCCTTTTGTCAGTTCAGTACATCATAGTTCATTCTGGTGCCTTCATTTCTAAGCTTGAAAAAAGGCGATATTGGTGTGGTTCAGTGGTTAGTAGCACAAAGTGGGGGCTGGGTGGTTTGGGGTTTAGGCTAAGCTGATGCATGTATTTATGAGATTTTTTGGCCCCAGACTTGTTGAATGTGCTTTGAGGTAGTGAGCTCATACAGTGCTAATATAGGGAGGCTGAAGCCCCACAATGACATTCCATCTGTTTGATGCACATGTCTCTGAAAATTCTAAACTTAAGACATGTCCGAGCTGAAGGAAAGTCAGGTGGATGTTTTTGAAATCTATAGGACCAAGTATGGAATGCTTTGGGGGAAAAAATTTGCCCCCACTACTCATTGTTTTTCATCATGGGTTAAAGCAATGTGGATTGTTTTCAGAGCTTAGAGAACTGGAGCAGATCAAAATATTTTTTTCTCTTGTAAGTTCAGAGTGACATTTGAAGCTGAAGCATCTAGATTGGTTGTTGTGGATTGGACTTGACATTTGTGGCTGCTGTGCGCAGCTGATTCTGCTTGTCCTGATGTGTGGAAAAGTGTGGATTTACTTGATATACACCTGCCAAAAAAAACACCCAAAACAGACCATGCACCTCTCTGGCAGCATCATTTTGTCTGTCTTTTTTTTCTTGTCTTCATTTCTTTCATTTTTATATGGTATGGTTTGAAATACACACCATCACATTTAGTTTTGTTGAAGGGAAATCACATTCATAGTTCCAAAATGAATATACAAAATGTGTGTTGAGCTGCTGATATGATGGCATGAAATCAGTTCAGCATATAATTGGTCATCAACATCAACTCTTTTGTGGAACTTGACAAAATATTGTTAGCGTGTAGTCACTCTACTTGCCTGTGCCAGGACATTTATGAATGGAAATGAAAAATACAGTACTAACATATATACATGTATTCTCTGGCCAGAAATAAAACTCCTTAAAATTCATCTTCCCCAACCGAATCAATCTTCATTTGTTTTTGTTTTAAAGTCAGATTCAAGGGCTTCCAGTGAAACATGCTGTTGATGCTTAGTTTGTCATTTATATATGGATATTACTAGAGCGCTGACCTAATATCCCACTGATCCTTTGGGTGGGGCTTCACTTCTATCAGACCGTTTGAGTACAGAAGGGTAATTCACTTGGAGTTAACATTGGTTCTACACATTTCACAAAGTGTCCTTCAAATGAGACTTTTTAAGTCGATGTTGCATATGTGAACAAATGCACAACATCTTACACATAAAATCCCATCACAAGCATTTCAAAGAGAAGGCCAGTCTGGCCATTGGTGTAGATGACACATTACACATAGCGTGCACGCTACATGAAAAACTGGAAGAGTACAGGTGAAAAATTGAATGACTGATATTGATTGAATGACAAGGAACATGACTGAATGTGGCAACAGCAGGCCACTCTTCAGTCAGCTCTACTCAGGGGGGCAGTTTGTCGTGTGATCAAGAGCATGGATTGTGAAGCAGTTACAACTTGGCCTTCAGCCGAGGATAGGTGCTTTATAAGCACTCTTTTTTAATATACACGAGGCAAAGAATTCATACCCGTGCCTCTTCATGTCACAGAGGTTTTGAGAAAGTGAAAAACTCTTTATTTTTTCATCTTCAAAGTGCATGCCATGCTAATGTGTAGCAGACAGCATCAATGTCTGGGTTTCAGAGAGTTTCTTCCCTTGATCAAAAGTTTGTTGAAATACAGTGACATTGAAAGCTTACCTAGTACCTGTTACCAGTTTTTCAGTTTTCCCATAAAGATCAGAACACAATGTCACTGTTGTTTGCTGAAATAATATATGCTGAACTGCAGAAATAGAAGTTCCTAAAGTACAGCTGAAATCTTTGATAGTCTTGAATTGAGCCCCAAATCTGCAGGTTTCTCGGGGGGCAGGGGGGGGGGGTGGGTGGGGGGAGAGTCTCAAACTGCACATTTAATCTGACCATTGCTTTTCACTTATCAGAATGTTATTTGAAAATAATTAACAACAAACAGCAGCACAAAATTGATGAATATGAAATTGCCTTACACTTCAAGCGAAGGTTCTAGGTGGGTTGATGGGTTTTCATAAACAAATGTGAATCCTTTAAAACAAGTGCAGTGGAGTTTGGAATGTTGCTTTGCGCGGATCTGAGAGGTGAATCAACGTTTGTTGAAAGTAAGGTCATTTATTGCCACCACCCCATTCCCTCCCCCATCTCCCCTCCCCCCCCCCCCCCCCCCTTAAAAATAAAAGAAAGTGGCTGAGTATGGAGAAGCTGATGAGAAGCATAGAAATCATGCTTCTGAGAGAGCATGGATAATGGCATACCACACGCATGCATGCACACACACACACACACACACACACACACACACACACACACAAAAGAAAGAAAGGAAAAGACCGTTTTCCCAAAATTGTTTTAAGTGGCTTCTTTGATTAGACAGTACTCTAAGTCATTTCTTGTTGCCATATCCTGAATAACACCCCTTGGTTTCAGACTCTTCAATGAGCGGGAGGCGCAGATTGAGCACAAGTTGCGAGAGCTAGAGCGTGAAACAGACCCAGACTATTTAGCACGGCTGGCGGAACTGGAGCGCAACAGGATCGTCCGTCTGCAAGTTGCAAGTAAGTGGTGGTCCATGCCATATTTGTCCAGTTGGCAATGAGTTGTGTCTTCAGATTTGTCTTTTTGTCATTAAATGCCGATTATTTCTTGTCCTGTTGCCTTGAGTGAATCTTTGAGTTTGTCTCTTTGCCAATAAATGATCTAAAATGTCTTATCCTGTTGCCAGTGAGTTGTGTCTCAGTGAGTTTGTCTTTTTTTTGTAAATAGATGGTCTTTAATGTCTTATCCTGTTGTCTGTGAGTAATCTGAATTGTCTGTAATTCTGTTGCCTGTTTGCGGTCCCAATTGTCCTGTCCTGTTTCCAGTGAGAGGTCTAGATTGTCTTTTGTCCTGTTGCCAGTGAGTGGTCTAAGTTATCTTTTGTCCTGTTCCCAGTGAATGATCTAAATTGTCTATTGTCCTGATGCCAATGAGTGGTCTAAAATTGTCTTTTGTCCTAATGCCAGTGAGTGGTCTAAATTGCCTTTTGTCCTGATGCCAGTGAGTGGTCTAAATTGTCTTTTGTCCTGTTGCCAGTGAATGGTCTAAATCGTCTGTTGTCCTGATGCCAATGAGTGGTCTAAATTTTCTTTTGTCCTAATGCCAGTGAGTGGTCTGAATTGTCTTGTGATCCAGGGAGTGATCTAAAGTGTCTTTTGTCCTAATGCCAGTGAGAAGTCTAAATTGTCTTTTGTCCTGATCCCAGTGAGTGGTCTAAATTGTCTTTTGTCCTGATCCCAGTGAATGGTCTAAATTGTCTTTTGTCCTAATGCCAGTGAGTGATCTGAATTGTCTTTTGTCGTGATCCCAGTGAGTGGTCTAAATTGTCTTTTGTCTTAATGCCAGTGAGTGGTCTAAATTGTCTTTTGTCCTAATGCCAGTGAATGGGCTAAATTGTCTTTTGTCCTGATGCCAGTGAGTGGTCTAAATTGTCTTTTATCATGTTGCCAGTGAGTGGTCTAAATTGTCTTTTGTCATCTTGCCAGTGAGTGGTCCAAGTTGTCTTTTGTCCTGTGGCCAAAGAGTGTTGTATATGTATCTTTATGTTCTGTTATCAGGAAGTAGATCATGTTTCTTTTTCACTGAGCATTCCCTGTGTATTTGCTCTGTTGGCTGTTGCCGGTGCACAGTCCATTTGTATTTGTTTTGTTGGCTGTTGCCAGTAAGCTGTCCATGTGTATTTCTTCTGTGACAGTTGCCAGTGAGCATGTGCATTGTTCTGTGACTGTTGCCAGTGAGCATGTGCATTGTTCTGTGACTGTTGCCAGTGAGCAGTCCATGTGTATTTGTTCTGTTGGCTGTTGCCAGTGAGCAGTCCATGTGTATTTGTTCTGTTGGCTGTTGCCAGTGAACAGTCCATGTGTATTTGTTCTGTTGGCTGTTGCCAGTGAGCAGTCCATGTGTATTTGTTCTGTTGAGTGTTGCCAGTGAGCGGTCCATGTGTATTTGTTCTGCTGGCTGTTGCCAGTGAGCGGTCCATGTGTATTTGTTCTGTTGGCTGTTGCCAGTGAGCGGTCCATGTGTGTATTTATTCTGTTGGCTGTTGCCAGTGAGCAGTGAGTCCATGTGTATTTGTTCTGTGACTATTGCCAGTGAGCAGTCCATGTGTATTTGTTCTGTGACTGTTGCCAGTGAGCGGTCCATGTGTATGTGTTCTGTGACTGTTGCCAGTGAGCGGTCCATGTGTATTCTGTTGACTGTTGCCAGTGAGCAGTCTGTTCGTCTTTGTCCCATTACTAGTGAATGGTCCATGTGTCTTTGTCCTGTTACCGACCAGTGAGTGATCTCTTTGTTCATAGTTTAATGTAGATTGAAAATCGTCACATTTGTTTCTGAAGTTATGTGTTTATGTGTGTACACATGCATGTGTATGTGCAAGTGTATCGTGGTTTTATGCTGCTTTTTTTCAAAAATAAAACAAATGTTTAAAAGTTCTCTGTGGTCATAGTATTAACATTCATCTTCATCAAATCAGTGAAAGACTTCGTCTACATTCAGAGTGCATCGCACCCATGTTTTAAACTGAACGCTGTACTTGCTGAATGGACGTGGAACACATGTCATGCATCTGGTCCTCTCTTTGTCTGGCAGAGATTCGAGATGGTCTGAGAGGGAGGCCATTCAAGAAAAGTTCCGGAGTGAGGAGTTGGCAGCCAAACAGCATATGGAAGTAAGTGTTGATTGTTCGGGTATGTTTTCACTGGATGGCAGTGTGTGAGATGGAATATGCGTTGTGACAGGATTAGGCTTAATTCAACCCTTGTAACCCAGTATTTACCATCACCAGGTGGTTTTATACTAATCAGATGCACTTATCGTGGATTCCTGACAGATCTGTTTTTCCCTCTGTTCTCACCATTTGGCATTATCATCGATTCTTGTCAGATGTATTTCATACACATTGTTATCAACCACAGAACATTGATTCTTTTTAGAGGTATTTATCATTGATTCCCTTCGGTATACTTGTCATTGTTTCTCATCAGATCTGCTTATCCTCAATCAGATCTGCTTATCCTCAATCAGATCTGCCTGTCCTCAATCAGATATGCTTATCATTTATTCTTTTTTCGGGTATCTGAAGTATACTTAGAGCATTGAATTGATTCTGAAGCTGATAGTTGTTAGGAGTCCACAGTCGGACATTGTAGAGTCTCACACATATATATCAAAACAAGTTATGGTTCTCTGTGTGTGTGTGTGTGTGTTTGTGTTTGTGGTTGCAGAGTGAGAAAGAACTGCTGTATGATCAGCTAAAATCTGAACTGGAAGAAAAAATCAAGCGGCTGGAGGAAGACCGACACAACATTGACATCACTGCAGGTACAGCCAAGGCATACTTCAATTTCGTTTTTGTGTGTGTCTCTGTGTGTTTGTCTCTTTGTGTTTATGTGTGTGTCTGTATGTGTGACTGTGTGTGTGTTTTTTTGTGTGTGTGTCTGTGGGTTTCAAAGTTTGAAGTTTTAATCAATCATATTGCCCTGTTTTGGCCATGGAGAATAACAACTCAGTAGACTTTAAACCAACAGGAAGTGAAAACACACACACGCACATGCACGCACGCATGCACACAGGCATGCGCGCGCACACAGACACACACGCACACACACACACACACACACACACACACACACACACACACACACACACACACACACACACAAAGCAAAAGCTTCATACTTCGTTTTTGGGAGGGAGGGGGGGGGGGGGGGGGGGGATGTATGTATGTGATGATCAGAAATATCTCATAAAACAAAAGAATTGCATCTAGAATACATCAACTAAAAAGAATTGCTTCTAGAATACATCAACTAAAAAAAGATTTGCATCTAGAATACATCAACTAAAAAAAGAATTGCATCTAGAATACATCAGCTAAAAAAGAATTGCATCTAGAATACATCAACTAAAAAAGAATTGCAACTAGAATACATCAACTAAAAAGAATTGCATCTAGAATACATCAACTAAAAAAAGAATTGCTTCTAGAATACATCAACTAAAAAGAATTGCATCTAGAATACATCAACTAAAAAGAATTGCATCTAGAATAGATCAACTAAAAAAGAATTGCAGATGACATAATGGGAAGATCAGAAACGCTTGGTTTACTGAACTGAATTAATGTTGTAATTTTATTTCTTTGACTCTGCTTTGTGTGTGTGTGTGAGAGAGAGAGAGAGAGAGAGAGAGTGTGTGTGCTCATGCATATATGATAGTATGTGTGTGTGTGTGTGTACATGTGTGTGTGTCTTAGTGTGTGTGTGTGTGTGTGTATGTGTGTGTTTCTGTTTGTCTGTGGTGCACTGCTTGTCTGAATTTGTGGACCATTCTTTTGTCTTCTGGAAATTTTTACGAGTGTTTCATTCTGATCTCAGTTTATGAGGCGCCAGACTTTGTGTGTGTCACTGTGTGTGTGTGTGTGTGTGTGTGTGTGTGTGTGTGTGTGTGTGTGTGTGTGTGTGTATTCTGGTCACTAGGTAGTAAAAAAAACGTACATGCTGTCCAGGATGGAGACAGTGTGTCTGTTCTGCAACGTCTGTCTGACTGTATGGCTTTTCTCTGTACTTTTGGTGGTGTAATTTTTTTTTTTTTAATCAATTTCTTACTTTTTTTTTTTTTTTTTTTTAATTAAATTATCTTGGAGAAAAATTGAAGGGATTGCTTAGCACTCTCACACACCCTAGTTGTTTGTGTTTCAAGATGGCAGTAGTCTTGCTACCATTTCATGCATGGCTTTTAGTGTTCGTTTCTTTATGAAGACATCTGTTTTAATAATAGAATTGTTCGGGATGTGTCCTGTTTTTCATTATGAGTGTGATAGCTCTCAAAAGGATCAGAGTGGTAGCAAGGGCGCTGATAATGAAAACTTGAGACCAGCTGATGTGTTTTTTTTTTTTTTGTTTGTGTTTTTTTTTTAACTGACTAAAAATTGCAGAGTAAGCATTGTTGTGGAGGAGATATACTTATAGGATGGGGATAGTAGGCTTGAACTGCCCCTGTTCTCAAGGGTAGCAAAGAGCGGCAACAGATGGAGGGGTGTTGTCAGGAAGTCATCAGAGGTGTCTCAGTAGCCTTAAGTTGGGGTTAGAAGATAGGCAATGCTGTATGTTCTTGGTGTTTTGTTGTCATAACCTGGCTAAAAGACTCCAGGGATCATCCAAACCGCTGAAGCGCTTGAACACTAAGGTACAAATGCATCAGCTAGGGATGAGAACATTACGTGTGTGACCATTTTTATTACGCCGCCACGTGGGCAGCCACACTCTGACTGCGAGGGGTTTTGGAGACTGACAATGTTGTGTGGGGAGCTTGTCACGACTGGACTATCTCCGCATAATTATGCAGAGCGTAACAACATTTTGATGTAGCCTTGGTGTTCTAGCCTATGTCAGATGGCCTGACACAGCCTTAAAGCCCAGGCGAGTGTTCGGTGTAAATGCCTTGCCTTAGCCAGAGTACACTAGGGATTCCAGAATGAAATGGAATTATTCCCCTAAAGTATTCCTTGCTACAACTTTGGCAAGTGCGATTTCAACAAGGATTTCTTTTCTTCATTCTAACATAAAAAAAATGCTTACATAGATGCACAAATGCATTTTATATATACATGCACACACACACTCCGTCTCTCACTCTCTCCCTCTCTCACTTTCGCTTGGTCTCTCTCACTCGCTTCTTTTTCTTCTTCTTCTATGTCCGTCTCTTATTCATTGGTTCATGTGCACATGTAAACACACACACACACACACACACACACACACTTTTATCCTGGAAGAAGAGGCGCTGAAGACAGTGAACAGACCACAGCTGTCTCCTGCCTGTTTCAGATCTGTATGAATCTCAGAACCAGAAGAAGAGGAAGAAACATGACCCTTTCAACTCAGATCGGCGGAAGAAACCTGTTCAAGTGTCTGATATCCTTTTTTTTTTTTTTTTGCCTCATGAGTGTTCCCATCTGTGTGGTCAGGCTTCTTCATTTTATATGTGTTTTGTGTGTTTGTGGTGTGTGTGTGTGTGTGTGTGTGTGTGTGTGTGTGTGTGTGTATGGTGTGTGTGTGTGTGTGTGTGTGTGTGTTGTGTGTATGGTGTGTGTGTATGAAATTACCATGCACTATTTACACGTGTTCATGTGTGTGTGTGTGCATGTGTGTGTGCACATGTGTGACTGTGAGGGTGATAGGTTACATCGATGGGACAGATTTTGGCATGGTAAAATGTAGTGTTACAGCAGTTGAGAGAGTGAGTGAGAGAGAAAGAGAGAAAAGACCTTTCCAGATGTTTTTGTCTCTTATGTCATCTGATTAGACATATGATGAAAAGAGGGAATACTTTTGGGGGTGGGTGGGAAGGATTCATACATATTTGTCTTTTTTTCTTATCATGTATAATTTTCTTTTGTAATACTAGAGCAGATCTTATGTTTATATCTTCATTTTAAACAGATACTCTTTCCTTGACTAAGTACGTCCATATATTGTTTACTTGTTACGTGACTCTGAAATCATCGATGACTGGACGGTTATCAAACGGGGTAAGTTTCATCTTTCTTTGTGCGATATGTTTTGAGGTACAGGAAAAGTGCGGGTGTGTACTGTGATGTGATGTGTGACAGGTGGGCTCTGATGTGTGACCAGTGTGCTGTGATTTGTGAAGTGGGTTTTTTGTGCTGTTTCTAATTCACATAATTCAAAGACTCAGCTATGCTGTGCTCAATTTTGTCCCTGGTGTGTGGGAAGTATGTGTTAGGTGTACGTCCCAAATTTGTGTGCTTACTTGGTATGTGTGTGTGGTTTGCTTGTGTGTGGTGTGTGTTTGCTTGCATGCAAGTGAGTGTGTGTGTGTGTGTGTGTGTGTGTGTGTGTGTGTGTGTGTGTGTGTGTGTGTGTGTGACTGCAAACAGTGAAAAGAGATTTACACAAGTAAGCAGTAGCTCTAATTTGAATTGAATTATCATTATCCTAATAAATGGACATACATGATTTTCAGATAGTTGTAATAACAGTAATCTAATCGATAAGTGTTTGGGATGTCCAGGCCAGGATGTTTATGGTGATTTCATTTTGCGCGTTCGTTTATTTTCATGCTGAAACATGGTGCATTCATGACCAGTGTTTTTGATGTACAAACAGTGATGTTTAATGTACAAGCAGTGATGTTTATGTGACTGAATCATGGACACTTGTGATTTTCAGGCAGTAAAACAGCAAGCACAGAGAAGAAAGGTGGACTGCTGTAAGTCAGAGTTATTGCCCTTGTTTATTACTTTCATTATTGTAATTATTTTTGTTCCTTAAGATATGCAGCTTTTTTTGTTTGAATAAAATAGATGAAGTGACTGATTAGCATTATGAATGTACAAACATGTCTTAGTACATATGAAAAAGTCCTCAACCTTCAGCACACATACTTTAAAGTCAAAATGAACAAACTGATGTTCAGAAATGGAAAATGGAAAGGTGTGTCATTTATTACAAAGTGAGTTAGCATACTTTTTTATTCTCAGTATAATTTTGATTTTGTTTATGGTGGGGAGTCAGTGAATGTATTTTGACAATTTCCATGAAAACTCATGAAACTTGACAGTTTTCTGACAATCATTTGTAGAGATACTTTCTTCTCTGACAGATGCTGTGGTACTGAGTGAATGGAAAATGATTGGCAACATTGAAAAGGGAATAGAAAGTACTACAAGCTAATGGCAAAACCCTGACATGAACAAATCAGCAACATCAGAACCATTAATGAGTGTATACCGTGACTCAAACAGTTCAGACCATAGATACATGTAACATTATGATGTATGAATAGCATAGTGCTAGAGGCTCATGTGTCCACTGAATATAGCATGTAAAAATGTGTGTGTACACCATTAGGCTGAAGGTCCCAGCCATCATTAAATACAGTGTGTTGATGTGTGTGCAGTATGACACTGGAGCCTACACTGAATACAGTGTGTTGATGTGTGTGCAGTATGACACTGGAGGCTTCACTGACTACAGTGTGTTGATGCGTGTGTGTTATGACGCTGCAGCCTTCACTGAATACAGTGTGTTGATGTGTGTGCAGTATGACGCTGGAGGCTTCACTGACTACAGTGTGTTGATGTGTGTGCAGTATGACGCTGGAGGCTTCACTGACTACAGTGTGTTGATGTGTGCAGTATGACGTTGGAGCCTTCACTGAATACAGTGTGTTGATATGTGTAGTATGACGCTGGAGGCTTCACTGAGTACAGTGTGTTGATGTGTGCAGTATGACGCTGGAGGCTTCACTGACTACAGTTTGTTGATATGTGTTCAGTATGATGTGGAGCCTTCACTGAATACAGTGTGTTGATATGTGTAGTATGACGCTGGAGTTTTCACTGAGTACAGTGTGTTGATGTGTGCAGTATGACGCTGGAGGCTTCACTGACTACAGTGTGTTGATGTGTGCAGTATGACGTTGGAGCCTTCACTGACTACAGTGTGTTGATGTGTGTAGTATGACGCTGGAGTTTTCACTGACTACAGTGTGTTGATGTGTGCAGTATGACGCTGGAGGCTTCACTGACTACAGTGTGTTGGTGTGTGCAGTATGACACTGGAGGCTTCACTGACTACAGTGTGTTGATATGTGTTCAGTATGACGTTGGAGCCTTCACTGACTACAGTGTGTTGATGTGTGTAGTATGACGCTGGATCTTCAGCTTCACTGAATACAGTGTGTTGATGTGTGCAGTATGATACTGGAGCCTTCACTAAAACACAATGTGTTGATGTGTGTGCAGTATGATACTGGATTCTTCACTAAACACAATGTGTTGATGTGTGTGCAGTATGGTGCTGGAGCCTTTACTAAACACAATGTGTTGATGTGTGTGCAGTATGATACTGGAGCCTTCACTAAACACAATGTGTTGATGTGTGTGCAGTATGACGCTGGAGCCTTCACTAAACACAGTGTGTTGATGTGTGTGCAGCATGATATTGGAGGCCTCACTAAACGCAATGTGTTGATGTGTGTGCAGTATGACGCTGGAGGCTGCAGCCTTCGCCGCATCCCTTCAGGCAGCAGCGGGCGGGGCACAGCGACACACGGTGACGCTGACACAGGCGCCACATGCATACTCCAGGCAGCCATATCTCCCTGTCCCCCATCACCACACCACTCACAGGCAGCCACGCACTTTGGGAGGCACCCTCCCCACCCTGTTGCCCCCCCCCCAGCCCAGCCCCCCTCCACTCCTTCTCTCACCTTCAGCCATGAACATACAGGTCGCTCTGTGTGGATTTCCCATCCTAGCACCTTGTGTCAGCCGTGTACTGTTGAATCTCGTCTGTCATGATACGTGGGGCAACATGTTGAAGGGCATTTTCAGAACACAGTGACGCGCAGGAAATAGCGTGAGAAACGCAAACATGTTGAATTCCATTTGCGGAGAATTTAGCGGTAGTTTACTCACTCAGCCTGATGAGTCGTCTGTTGCTGAAAATTTGTGCGGATTTCATCAAAGCATGGTTTTGGAGTTGTTCTGTTTGGATGGGTGAATGCTGTTCAAGGTGTGGACTGCGTTTTGCGGGTGTATGAGCTGTAAGACAGTATAGGGGAACCTTTGCCTGGATTGCAAACGTGTCATGCACAGAGTAGAGGAGACATGCAACACAATGTGTGTAAACCCCTGGTTTCATCAGGGTGTGAAAGGGCATTGGCAGAACTCCTGACAGAATCGCAGGTCTGTGTGGAACTGTGCTTGCATCGGTTGTGGAAGTGAGTGATGATGAGCATGCCATCTACAGACCGGGACCACAAGAGCTACAGGTCATGTGTGTGTGAATGATGCCACCCAGCTGTCGGTAGACCCTCTGCAGTGTGCAGGTTAACGAGCAGTTCCCGGGATTATCTACAAGGTGATGAGGTTTCCTCCACCTCATCACCCTACTGTTGACCTGTTCGGAACGATTCAGATGAATACACCCCTATTCAGCCCCATTGTGGAAAGAGCCAAGGGACGGGAGAGTTGTGGTCAGGTTTGTGTCAGCGAGGACTTTGGTCTGTGAGCTGTAGTGAACAGACATCGTGGATGAGAAAATTGGTGCAGACAGTGCGGCCTGTAGAACTGCTGCGACCCTGGACTGAAGGAGGTGTGTGCACACACGCACTGACATGGTCAGACTCTATATCACATGGTCAACACAGAGTAGTCATACATTTTGCATAATATATAAACAGACACACCCTGGATTAGGGCAGAGTCTGTCCTAACCCCTCTCTCTCTCCTCCAGGAAGTTTCTGAATGATGGATTATTGAATGAAAGGGTTTCACAGAAGGTTGATTGCTATACACATTTTCACGTGCTCTTTTGTTCAGACATTAAGGACAGGCAAAGGAGCAAATGGGGTAAAACACCATAAGATCATTACAGTCTATACTTTTGTTCGTTCTGCACTTAAGTTCACCCTGCATCTGTGTTGGAGCCACTCATTATCAAACTGTGAATGCAATTATTACATTCAAAATCATATTATTCAGACTGTCATGGCTGAATTACTATGCTTCAAAAAATGTTGAGTAGCATCTAGGGGGTAGAGGGTGGGGTTGTTGTTAAATCGACAGAGTATTTTTGTCTTCAGAGCTGATAGGTATGGGTTTTTAACCACTCACTGGGTCAGAGTGTACAACTTGAAAATCTGCTGCTCTGCCACCCAGCAACAAATGGGTACCTGATTCAGCTGGGGAAAGGTTAAAGTGGCGGAAGGGGAGGGATTAGACCTGCCGATAGTCATTAGGCTGTGGAACTTTGATCCATGGTGTAAAAGTCATATATGCTGTAAGTGAGAACCAGCTTTTAGCAGTCCTTCCGCATTGACCGTGCTTGTGTCCATCATCAGAATGTCCTCCCCCTAAAATGGTCAGCAATGATGTCGGTGTGGTCATCTCTGGAGGAGTGCTTTGCAAAAATTCATACCTCGAATTGTTGGCGATCACAGTCATGTCTAGATTGTTAAACACATCTATTACAATGATCTATGACTGAGTGCATTTAGATCAACCTTGAACTATGACCCTTCATTCTGGGAAACATAATACATGAATGACTGAGGGCTGGCAGCTGTGCTGATCAAGTTTTGTGGAATACCAGAGATGCAGCTTGTTTCGAAGCGTTGTAGGTCAAATGACCCACTGCCAGTCCAGCCACTCAAGGTAAGGGGTCAGTTTTGAAAATAACAGGTACAGTTCAGATGATCTTAATAGGTGTATTAGTAGCTGTAGATGTTAGTTTGAATCAACTTTGCTTTTTTTCTTTTCTTCACAGGCATGTTAGGATGATTTGCAATGCTGTTCATGAGCATGTAAACTGGAAGCTGATCAGATTTGTTAGAATTAGCAGCAACTGGAAACAAACAGTGTCTTCCACTTCCACGGAAAGATTTTTCATTCTGCTCTGTGATTATGCTGCTGCTCGGGTGTGCACCCAATGGGCACTTTACATCAAAGCAGTGCATGTAATTTAAAAAAAACTTGTGCATGTAATTTCAATAAAAGTAGTGCATGTAATTTCAATCTTTTTTTTTCTCATTGTACAGTTTCACCAGCAATCTGGTGTTCTGCAACAGTTAAAAGACTGCAGGTGTTGTTTACATCCATTTTCTTTGTTGCCTACATACTTGCCATGCATCAACATTGTTTCAAAAGAAACAAGGAACAAACAGAAATAAACAGATTAAGAGGACAGTAAAACAGTGGCGAAATGAATTTATAAACTGTAGTTTTAGTTGGATCCTGTCTGATTTATTTAAGGCTTTGTTCTTGTTTTTGTTCATGATGCTCTACAGAAATAACACTCTTTGGTAATTAAAATTGAAGGGTAAGGTTTCACGAATGGAAGATGAAGTTAATCAGTGCCAGGGGAAGGTTCCATCTCAAGAACTTAACGATAAAACTTTCAGTTGGAGGTTAATGTCACTGTTCAGCAGTGCCTGCAAAAAAATCTTGTGACATTAGATCAGGACTGTGTGAGTGTGGGCTTGTTACCATGACTAAAGATGAAAACTTGCTAAGTCCTCGAAAACCAGCCAAAGAGGCGTCTCACTAACAGGCATAATCAAGTTGATGTCAGTTATTTCCCGTTCTCACTGATCTTTTCCCAGCCATGCTAGGAATACTACTTTTCCACAGTTCTGCAGATTTGTTCCCTTTAGTGCCTGCAGATTGTGCGGAGAAATAAATAGTTTCCCCAGAGGGAGGAAAAAGAAGGCATGAGAAAAGGTGGATCTCCGTGTGAATGGACATTTGGTGCTGCTGTGGCTTTCTGTTGGATCAAATGAAAGGAGTCGGAAATCAGGAGTTCTTATTGGGGAAGTTTCTGAAGATGCAAGCTCTGATGGTTGATGTTGCATACATGTACTGTGAAATAGAATAGGGAATGGATAGAACTTTGAATTATCACGCACGCACACTCATAATGACATATATATATACACAGAGACACACAGAGGTGCGCATGCGCACACACACGCACACACACACACACACACACACACACACACACACACATGTACACATGTGCACACGCACATTCATACACAAACACAAGGTGCGCCCCCCCCCCCCCCCCCAACACACACACACAAGCTCATGTATACACACACACACATCTCCCCTGCCCCCAAACTTCTTCACCACCCTCATTGCAAGTCATTTTGATGGTAAAGATTTTTGTTTGTTTGATTTTGAATCTTTGTGATTTTGAATCTTTGTACCTAGGCTGTGGGTGTGGGCACCATACTGTGCCTCACCATGGTCATATATTTGACAGCTTTGTGTTCTTCATTACATGGCATTGCAGTGCTGTATTTACTCCCCCCCTCCACCCCACACCTCCCCAACACAAACACACACACACACACATACACACACACCATCCCTGCTCCAGTGGTCCATTCCCATGTTTTTCTTCAGACTGTTGGTGACTACTTGCCCTTTTTTTTCCCCTCACAGACAGCATTGAACTCGGCAGGAAATAGAGAAACCTGTCTCAAGGTCCGCAGACAGCATGTCCCTATGCGGCTGAGAAGGGGGTGGCACTGGTGGGGGTAATGCTAGTGGGTGCACCACTCTTTTCCCCTGTGAACAGTCTGTGTGTGTGTGTGTGTGTGTGTGTGTGTCCGGTGAAATGACATGTCAGTGGGTGGTCATCAACAAATGACATATGGAGGGACGTGTTCATTTGTGGGTAACCAACAAACAACACATGAAATGTGCGTTAGTTTGTGGGAAATCAACGAAGAGCCCAGGAAATGTATCAGTTTGTGATGACATGAATGAGTGGTACATGAACCACTGTGTAGGTTCATGATGACGACAAACAAAACGCGAAACAGTGTGCCAGTTCAGGTCATCAACAGTTAGTAGTCAAATCACTGTGTGTGTTGACCGTTGGCTCGTACATGAATAAAATGTAAATTTGTGGTGATGGAGAAATGATGCTGACACATGAAAACTATTCGTCGCTGTGCACCGAGCAGTGAGCCGCCATCAGAACGATGTCTCTTCACCGTGCAGCCCCGAACCTGCGCGCAATCATGGCTGCTGCCGTGAAGGATGTGAACAGTCCGACTCAGAGTGACAGTTTTGGTTGTAACATGGCTGAGTG
The DNA here is from genome assembly GCA_016801955.1 of Conus betulinus. NCBI lineage: Eukaryota > Metazoa > Mollusca > Gastropoda > Neogastropoda > Conidae > Conus > Conus betulinus. Next base: position 490,705 of record JADBJO010000079.1, read on the forward strand.
TCTACCGTGGTTATCATCACAGCAAAGAAACAAATCAAGACTTGCTGTTGCCAATAAGCATGATGTGGACTAGTGGGTGGGAATGACTGATCGTATTCCGTGCAGCTATCCAAGATGTACTCCTCCCTGCACAATGAAATGACTTGTTTTCATCTTTGTATGTTTGTAGGGACACATTTCTGGATCTAAGCAAAGCATTTCGATTATGCAGAGTGCTCTCTCACACCAGTTCTGTTAATCTTCAGTTCTGCGGCAAAGATTTTTCCTTGTGGCAGTTTGTTTTGTGTCAGGTGGTGTGGAAAGACTAGTACATGTAAGCATTGAAAGGATGCTCTTTGAATGAGTGGTATGATGTTTGGGTTGCCATTGTCGATATTGATGTTGTTGCCATAGTTGTTGATGGTAGATCTGCGTTCATTTCTACTGGTTTTTAGGTCAAAATGAATTTTACAGGTGACTGCATTTTAGCTGAGGATAGAGTCCATTTTCCTTGGGTGTGTTTTTTTTTGTTTTTTGGGGGGGTTTTTTTTTTTTTTTTTTTTTTTTTTTTTTACCTTACTTTATGTCATCAGGTATAACTTATTATTTCCCTTTATTCTTTTTTTTTTTTTTTTTTTTCTAGTGTGCTCAAAATGTTTAATGTATCGCGTATGTTCATCATTTTTCTCAAAATCATTCATTTATTTATTTGAAAATATGCATGCTTTCAGTTATGTTTAGTAGGCTATATGATTGTCCCAGCTGACCTCAAGTTCGTTGCGTTTCTTTGTGTGGTTATTTATTAAATCAGCAATTCCCATCTTTATTTGTTCATTATTTGTTCATTTATTATTTTGAACAAGGCATATATGTTTGAACCTCTCACATCAGTATTGCTGACCATGGAGAAAACAGAGATTGATCAGAAACAATGTGTCAAAGTCATGTCACAGTAACCACATGGAATACAGCATGTTGCAAGCTCGTACAGAGATAAGCAGTAGAAACGTCTAGTGTCAGCTTTTTGTTTGTCTGTTTTATTTCTTTTAGTAGTTTTCAGTTGTTTGTTTTATTTCTTTTAGTACTTTTCAGTTGTTTGTTTTGTTTCTTTTAGTAGTTTTCAGTTGTTTGTTTTATTTCTTTTACTAGTTTTCAGTTGTTTGTTTTTATTTCTAGTAGTAGTTTTCAGTTGTTTGTTTTGTTTCTTTTAATAGTTTAATAGATTTCAGTTTGTTTTGTTTCTTTTAATAGGTTTCAGTTGCTTGTTTCATTTGTTTTAGATATTTTCAGTTGTTTTATTTCGTTTAATATAGGTTTCAGTTGTTTGTTTTATTTCTTCCAATAGGTTTTAGTTGTTTGTTTTATTTCTTCTAATAGACCTGTTTCAGTTACTTTCTCATGCTTCTTTCTGCACTTCCTAAGACTCAGAGGCGTTATTGTCAGAGCTTCTACTACTTTTCAGCAGAATTTAGATAAATGTATTATGCAGAAGTAAGAAACCTCAAATAAAAGTATGTATGTTTTTTTTTTGTGAAAAAAAAAAAAAATTTTAAGAGGGCATGGTGACAGTGGGCTTTGACTCAGCAGAGATTTGGTCAGTTTTTGTGTTTTGTTTTTTCAAGTGCTAGGGGCCGACACGGATGTCATGAGATGTTGTTGTGTTAACTTCCACATGAGAGCGGGTATTGGTTGGCTGAGTGCACATGAATGTCCGGCTCTGTCGTCATTTTGCATCAGCAGGATGCTGTAAGACTGAAAGTGAGATAGACAGAAATGTTTGAAGAAGTGGTCCTAGTAGTAGAAGTGGTTGGGTGGACAGAATTGTCTGAAGGAGTGGTCCTAGTAGTTAAGTGGTTGGGTGGACAGAATTGTCTGAAGGAGTGGTCCTAGTAGTTAAGTGGTTGGGTGGACAGAATTGTCTGAAGGAGTGGTCCTAGTAGTTAAGTGGTGGTTGGGTGACAGAATTGTCTGAAGGAGTGGTCCTAGTAGTTAAGTGGTTGGGGTGACAGAATTGTCTGAAGTGGTTGGGTGGACAGTACCAGTCCCAGTCCTGAAGGGGTTGGGTGGTAAAGTGGATGACGCACTACCCAGTGCTCAGGCTGGTGTGAGTTTTTGACAGGAAATAAAAAATTGAAGCAGGAACATAGAACAGGGAGGGAGCAGGGGTGATGTGAAGGGGAGCAGACTAGATAGGAGAGAGAGGAGGAGGAGGAGGAGGGGATTGGTTACCATGGCAGCAGTGTAAACGACAGTGGGGTAAACAAACAACAGAGGCTACTTTGCACAGCTAAAGAAGTGTGATAGGAGAGGAAGGGGGGGAGGAGGAATGTATGCAGTGGAAGGCTGTAGGGGAAGGGAGGGGGAAAGGAGAATGAGGGGGGAACGCATGGCAGGGGTTTTGAAAGTGGGCCGGAGTGGTACAGGCAGGGAGGAAAGAACAGCAGACACTGGGTTCAGCACTGACCGGTGGATGGATGGCTGCACCATATACAGGCAGGATGCTGCAAATTTCAAACTGTTTCAAAAGGGAGGAGCAGTGAAGGGGGACAGAAGCGTACCCCAGGACCCGTCTAGAATTTCAGGGATTTTCCCTGTTCGTCAGTGGGAAGGCTGTATTATTTCTGTATTCATTCTGTCTGTCTATTCAGCTGCCTATTCTGTCTGTTTTGGCTTATTCTTTTGTTGTCTTACACCCTTGCGGTCAGCGGGAAAGCTGCTAGTGCTTTTAGACCACCCTTCAAAGGAGCCTCTGCTGTAGTTTTCAGCTGTGTTTAGGAACAGCCATCTGTTGATGAGAAGTGCTTAGTTGTGAACTCCGACGGAGTGTCAGCTGGGCGCCTGAAGTACTTCCCTCCATTGACAACTGTTGGCAGCCTGAAACCACTACACCAGCTTCCTCATTCCCATGGAATGGGCTGTATTTCATGACTCCGTACTTCAGAATGAAAGCCATAGCTAGTTCAAGCACTGAGAAAGATTGATCAGTTCTGAAGTTCACGTTATCAAATATGTACTTGTTCAGCTTGCAGTCTGATCTATTTTGAATTTGTATGACCATGAGGATTCTGCTTGAAGAATATGGCAGTACCTGAATACATTTTCGATGTAAAGTATGTAATTTTGTGAGAATTTTGCTGAAAGAGTGACAGATTCAGTGTTAGCAGAGTAGAATAGTGCTGTGGCAGTATACAGCAAAACACTCTATAATGTGATTTTGTTCTTCACATGTCTATATTTGTTTTTCATTTGTTTGGTTGATTTTGCTGCTAGTTCTTGTTCTGTACGAATGTTTGGATATAACACTTTCTTTTTTTTAATTCAGGTTATATGTGAACAGAGAAAGATTCAAATCATTGTTTTTACAAGACCACAGAGAAAAGCTTTGGGTACAAAGATAAACCAGATCATAGATAATTATGTGTGTACATAAAAATGAATGAAAATGAACGCTCATTCAAACACTCATGAACTGCATGTATACCACAGTAAACACACAGGTTCACTTTTGCGAGCAGGTCTTGAGTCAGAAATAGGTAACATGTCAGTGGCTGGCCAGTATGAGAGCATTCAAGGCCACATTCACATGTGTCCTGGTGTTCCTGTGGCCTCCATGTGGCATGCTTGAAGCGGTTGCTTCATGAAGAATCTCAGCCACATTGTCATTTTTGTAGGCATTCCATACTGTTTGTTGAGGATGTCTGAAAAGAGTCTCTCTGACTGAGTGGATTCAGTGTTGATGCATTACGAAAAGCGATCACCATAACACGCAGTCTGATGACGGTAATGGGAGAAAGGAGATGTGTGTATGTGTGTGTTTGTGTGTGTGAATGTGTGTGTGTGTGTGTGTGTGTGTGTGGAGGGTGGGAATGGGGAGAACTTTGGCCAAGTTTACTGATTTATTTTCTGTTGTGAGCATGTTGCTCTAATTCTAAGAGAAGAGCTGCCATGCTAGCCACAGAGGTCTGATGCCGTCAGTTTCTGGTTATTTGTATCTCTGTTGATAAGGTTCTTGAAGATTTGTTTTCTTTTTATATATTGTGAGGGAAGATGAATGTAGACCCCACAATGAAAAGAAAGAAGTAATTTTGTATTATTGCTTATAATAATTATGAGTGATGTAAATAATGCGGCAGCAAAGACTGACGATTGTGAATGTGCGTGTGTATCTCTCTGTGTGTGTGTGTGTGTGTGTGTGTGTGTGTGTGTGTGTGTGTGTGTGTGAAGTTAAAAGCAACACTTTCTGAAAAAAAAGATTTTCTCTGAGTCTGACCCTCTTCCCCATAATTATAAATCTGTCATGAATTTAAAGTCATTACTTTATACCAGCACACAGATTTTTTTTTCTTTTTTCACAGTTGTTCCACCTTCGTTTTGGAAACTGCTGGCATACGGACCGGGAGATATATATATATATATATATATATATATATATATATATATATATATATATATATATATATATATAGTGCATCCCTGCATCCCCTCTCTGTGTTCTTGCTCTCTATACAAATCCACAGTTTGCGTTTGAACTTCCCCAATTTACTATGTGACCCTTTGGCACACTGGAAAGATCTACAGTGAATCAGTTTTGTGCTCGACAGTCCCCATCAGTTATATAATGTGACCTTATTGTGGACGTGGAGGGAGAGGGGGAGGGGGGGGGGGGGTTGAGGGGAGACCAGAAGGAAAGGGATCAAAGAGCTAGTTCTTAATATACATGGAGACAACTGGTAAGAATCAACATTGTTTCATTACTGAACGAATGACAAATTTTCCCGAGGACATTGACGAACAAAGTACACAAGACACGATGCATTTCGACCTCTTGGGTCTTCTTCAAGTGAAAACAAAATAGGTTACATTTAACATTTAGGACAGTACAAACAAAGAACGAAGAGCGACTTATCTGATGTCCATGTGGTATGCTGTGAAGAATGGCTGACCGAAGGAAATGACAGAGGGGATTATGGGAGAGGAGGGGGGGGGGGGGGGGGGGGGGGGGGGTTGTTGCGTGAAGGGAGGGGATGAGTGAGGGCGATGGTGTTGTGTGGTCAGTTAGGTGGACATACATACACATATATATACATAAATATATACACATATATATGATATATATATATATATATACATATATACATATATATATATATATACATATATATATACATATATATATATATATATATATATATATGTATATATATATATATATATATATATATATATATATATGTATATATATATATCCCACCCCCCCCCCCCCCCCCCCCCCCCCCCCCCCTTAACGTCATTATCAATCCACCTCAACCACAACCGTCACATATACCACACCACCCCACCTAACTGACCACACAACAACACCATCGCCTCACTCATCCCCTCCCTTCACAACAACCCCCCCCCCCCCCCCCCCCCCCCCCCGCCCTTCCTCTCCCATAATCCCCTCTGTCATTTCCTTCGGTCAGCCATTCTTCACAGCATACCACATGGACATCAGATAGTCGCTCTTCGTTCTTTGTTTGTACTGTCCTAAATGTTAAATGTAACCTATTTGTTTTCACTTGAAGAGGACCCAAGAGGTCGAAATGCATCGTGTCTTGTGTACTTTGTTCGTCAATGTCCTCGGCGGAAACTAATCCCCACTCTTTCTAAACTTTGCTTCGTTCTCCGCCATCAGTCGCTCCATTTTGAAAAAAGCTGACAGTATTAAAAGTACCTTTGTCTTCACTGTCTAAAGCCAAGGTTCTACATGTTACATAAATGAAAAGTACCTTTGTCTTCACTGTCTAAAGGTTCTACATGTTAAATAAATGAAAAGTACCTTTGTCTTCACTGTCTAAAGGTTCTACATGTTAAATAAATGAATGTATCCAGTGCGATCTAGTTAAAAGAAATTCAGTTTCAGTGGACACATAATTTTGTCAGGGCGTGGAAGGGAAGTGGTCACATTTAAATCAGACAGAATTTATTTCAGGGAGTAGTTAAACAGAAAGAGTTCAGTTCTAGCCTTATACAAACACTGCTACCATATATTTTGGAAGATTTTAGATTTTGTCTGGGACCTGCTTGCATGGTGGAAATTAGCTAGGAAATAAGCAGTGCTTGAGGGCCTTCTTATGTTCATCTGATCTGTAGATAATGTTGAAAAGAAAACTTTTTTGTTGTTGGTTAGATTTAGATTTCCGCCTGCAGTTGTCTCACTTTGCAACTATATGGTTTTTTTTTCAGTGTAGTTCAAGTTCTAAAAATGGCGCTAAACAGTTCGCAGTGCAAGAAATTGGCCCATGGGCTGGAGTCAGCACTTGGACTGTGACGCACTGACAGTTTATCTGTGCCTCATTACGTTTGAAAAGTTCATTGTCTTCCAGCTGAGCCTATGGAAGTCAGTAGGTGGATATCAGCTATGCAAGTGTTGGAGGTCTTGACTGGATTGGTGTGCATGCTGTCTGTGACACTATTTTTTTTTTAGCATAGTCTAGCTTTTCGATCACAACAAAATTTCTCATCACAACAAATAGGGGCACATCATGTACTGGGAATTGCTTACAACAAGAGAAGGGTATCACTAGCCACTTTGGCAGAGTGTGTTGCATCACGGACTTCACACTGGGAGGTCATGGGTTCAATTCCCATCAGATCCATTTACTTGTGGGATTTTTCTGTCCCCTACCAGCGCCTTTCCAAGAGTTGAGCCTGCTAGGGGCTCAGTAGGGAAGACTAGGACCATACAGTCAACTTTCATACCTTAATCGATGCGTCTCTTGCGGTGTTGTTCAAATTTTATTACCAACACTGCAGGTGTCTGTATCTCTTTGGGCCTGGTTGAAGCCAGGATGTATCACGAAAGTAACCAAAGAGTATCGCCCCGGTCATGTAGTATCAGACTTGAATGGAAATTCACAGCACCATCTTGTTCGAATACTCATTGATCAGCATAAAAAGGCTCAAATTTTGAGGTAAATAGAAATTCATAGCATCATCTTCTTCATACTCACTGATCAGCATAAAAAGGCTCTGAGGCTCTGTAATCCCTGCTGTCTTGGTGACAAGGTTCAAACTTTTCCACATCTAATGATCTATGTACATAGTTTGGTTCTGATGGTGTTGTTGGTATCAACAAATTCACAGGGACTGTCATTCGATTCTCTTCAAAGGGAGAGCTCCTCTATGTTGGCCCTGAGATTAATCGTCGTCAATTATTGTCATTTTAGGGCACAGTATGCAGTGTCCTGTGCATGTTGGATCAGAATAGGTGCCACTGAACACTACTGAAGTGACTTGGCAGCAATGCAGGATCTCATCTGGTGGGTTGCCCATGATGACCACATTGACTGCTTCCTGTGGAGTGCAAGGGCTGTGGTGGGATGGACTAAGCCATGGCTGTGGACAGGAGGAGGGAGTGGCGGTGGCTGCATGACCACGTGGGTGCAATGCCAGTGAAGTAACACAGCAGATGAGACAGCAAGAAAAAAAAAGAAAGAAAAATAAGAAGAATAATAAAGTAAAATACAAAAATAAAGAAATAAAAGTATCAACATCTACATCTCTCTCTCTCTCTCTCTCTCTCTCTCTCTCTCTCTCTCTTGTCCTCCCTCCTCCGTCCCTCCCTCCCTCTACCCCCGTATCTCCACTAGAACCTTTAGGGTTACCATGGATGAGATTTTAGATGTATGTGATGGTGACAGTTTTTAGATCTCACTATTGAGGTAGCCCCATTCCATTTTCATGTGGATTTATACTAACATCTTCAGCAATCCTACTGCAGAAACTGGTCCCAGTTTCAGTGTGTATTGTAAGCACAGATGACCACACAAGGCCCAGTTACTAATATTAGGGGGTATCATCACATTGAATTTGTTTAAACTAAAATACACTAGCTGACATAATAGAAGAATTTAAAGACCGAATGTTTTGGCTTAACTTTGGATAAAAAATGTACTATTTTGCTGAAAGTGAAAAATGGTTTCTGGTTATCTCCCTTGCTTTCTTTGTCATGACGGGTATCACAAAGGCTGTATCAGCTAGTCCAAGGCGGTACACCAAACTTGTTGGACTTGTCAGAAGCTGTGTTTGTCAACTCATTTTGACAAGTTAAAGGGGTCATAATGCCCTGTATTTAGTGTGTCATGAATGCTTGAGACATCAGTCGACCCGGTGAGATGGAAATTTTGCTTTAGTTGACTCTTTGAAATTTTTGCGGTTAACATGAGTACAGCAAATTCAAGTTGGTGCATTAACCATAAAATGATTTACAGGGGTTTTTTTTCCAGTTGGTATTAAATTGAAAGAGATGCTTTTTTTGTGTGTGTGTGTGTGTGTAACAAAGCCCAGCATGCTAGCCCCCAAACCTTCTGCCCCTGACTGTGCTTACCACACAATTCACAAGGAAAGTTCAAGTTAGAAACTGAATAATTATTTGCTAGCCAAGGGATGCATCAGACTTTCAAAGACAGAATTGACGCATTTTGGATATATTCCTTACTGAAGTACAAGAGTCTTTTTTTTCCTCTCGTTTACTGTTCTGTGTCGGAAAGTTGCAAGTGCCTAACCTGGAGTTTGTTGGAAACATTTCTAATTTTGATAGGTATATGCGAAAAGACCATGTTTTATACTGATTTTGATGAAAGTGTTGAAACTAATTATAACAAAGATTATTTTACAGAGAGAACTACTTTTTGTCATGACCGAAGTCCCATCTCCAGCTCCAGTGAATACTAAAGCCAGTTCTGTTGAACGGATTTTGTCACTGTTTCAACTTTGAGCCACCAGCTTGAGCTGTCTATATACAATTTTATCAAGAGGATATTATATTCATATGTGGCAAGACCTTAAAAATAAAAAGTGCTTTTATATCTTCATAGGACTTGTTAGTTTAATCTCATGACGTGATTGAATGACACTTTAGGTCGAAGATCATATTTCTAGTTCCTTTATTTACTTGACCATTGTGTGTTTTTTTTTTCCGGTTTTTATACAGTTCTCATGCCAACAGGCTGTGTACATTTGCAACTTATCTTATCATCATCGCTAAAGAGTTGTTGAAAGTCAGTATGCATTCATTTCTATACAAGTGATGTTTTTGTTGCCGAAGTGATTGACTGGCGGTTTTAGTCTTTGAAAGAGGAAATGAAATGGAAAACACTGTCTAGTGAGGCCAAAAGGTGTCTGATTGTGCAAGTGAGAATTATCTTCTAATTGTTCATGGGTATGTATTGAATGTGGACGTATGTGGACGGTAGGACCTGAACATTTTAGCCAAGGACATTTTGGCTTAAGACACTTCCACTTAGGAAGGATGTCTCAGGCTTGTTTTTTTTTCAAAGGGCCCTGTTTGGGCCAATATCAAATATATAACTGATCAGTTATCGATGAAATCCATCTTTTGCACCTGAATGAGCAGATGAATACTCACTTTCTTAGATCTGTTAAAATTTTGCACTGACCAACTTTAGAACCTGACTAGCTGAAGAGTTCTCAGGAGGCTCACAGACACGAGAGGAATCTACAGTGTTGAGCTAATATTGCAAGCACCATCATCCACTGATGTGGCCAGTCAGAACAAAAGACACACGGTGGAGGCATTCGTGTTCCTGACTTATCACCGGCGGTATGCTCATGCACACTGTTTTGAAGGCACAAAATGCCTGCAGGCTGAACAAAATATTATGGTCATTATGATGTTTTTACGAAAAATTCAACTTGGCAGCGATAAGACAGTACTGTTCTAAAACTGACCTGGATACCAGATCCACAGATGTAGTTTGACCCCACGGACACCTATGTATGGTTATCAGTCACCACCACATGGCTCAGTTATATCATCACACATGTAACACTCACCAAAACCAGTTTTCCACACTCCTCAATTGGGTTGATTTTATGCCATGTGATTCGCTTCTGCTTTGCATGTATGCAATTCATTGTTTTCATAGATTTGCATGTTTAAAGTGATAAATCAATTATCTAATCAAGTTTCTAGTGAAATCGGTGTCCGCAGAAACTTTGTTCTCATCTGCCAATGTTTCAAATTGTAGTGGACGGGTTCGACAAATGATTGAGTCAGACTGGGATCAGCCTGTCATGCCTCAAAATTGACATGAGCAGGTACTGTCATTGAGTAGTGTCCTATGCTGGAACACAACGAATGCTGAATTCCAGTTACATTTTTTAGAGTGCTTGCAAGTCGAGTGTGGCCCATGTTCTGGAATTCTTTACCAAACTCAAACAAAACAGACCAAACAGACACACATGCACACACTATTCACAAACACTAGATACAAAGTGTATGCTGAACTCCAAAACAGACCCCACACACACACACACACACACACACACATACACACACACACACACACACACACACACACACTCTCTCTCTCTCTCTCTCACACACACACACACAACACAGTCACATACAGACATGCACACACTACACATATACACCTGACAGAAAGTGTATGTCGAGTTCCAAAGCAGACTTTGGCATCTTTATGTGGATGGGGCCTCTTGAGAAGTCCTTTTCAGTAAAGTTTTGGGATGTCTGCCGTAACTGGAGAGTAGGGCAAACATTTGAATTTGAAACAGTGATTGTTGTTTTGATGCCAGTGTTTGTGTGTAATATTGTTCAGTTTTCTGTATTAGTTAATCTTAATAGTCCATGCTTATGTCCATGTGAGAGAGAGCGAGAGAGGCAATACATTTTGGAACACATTTAATATTTCCATTTCAGTTTACTTAGGATACTCAGTGTAAACAAATTTACTGTGAAATGAGTAAAATAAACGTTCTGTATCCGTCTTTAACTTCCCACCTCACATGAGTAGCTGAAATCTCCTCTTTCAAAAAGATGTGGCTGAAACATCTTAGGCTAAAACGTCCGAAATCAAAACATCCAAGGCCGAAACATCCATTTTTTGTATTTGTTCAGGTAATTATTCAAGTCATTTTCTGTAGTAAATATGTCAAATAACAACAGTACTTTGTAGCCAGACATGAAGTTCTGTGAGGATGTTATTTATGATGAAAATGATAGATCTGCTTTTATACATATTAATTTCCTGTTCGGGGATGTCTTTTAATGGTCAAGCTTTGCTGTTAATAGCCTAGTCAACCATAGAGGCTTTGTCAGGGTTGAAGTACTTTACTTGTGAAATGAATGGCATGCAGCTTCTCTCTGTCAAATGTCAAAGCCAGTTTATAGATATATCTGCTTGCTTCATATTGGACCGAAAGTATTATGGTATCATTGTGAATATTCTGATCAGGAAAGTCTCTAAATTGGCTCTCAGAGTCATCAGAAATGGTAACACTCAGTGTGTCAGCTTAATTCAGCTATACATGAGAGTGAAGCAGCAGAATTAATAATGGAAACCTGGGAGGCACAGACCTCCTTCACCATGGATTGAAAGATAGGCTTCATTCATGAGCGGGAAAATTATTTTCCTAGTTGCCATAAAGATAAAATGAATATGGAAATTCAGTATTCCTTTCAAGTATATTTATAGTTTAGCTACCAAATCACATAGAGTAACTTCACAGAAAATGTGTTAAAATCTTGCAGAAGGGAGTCCATTCATCCAAGTTCACACTACAGACCAGAGAACCAGAATGCTATGGGTTTGTGCTTAGGCCACCTTCCATCTCACAACCATTTGAAAGGAGTGGTCATCAGGAGATTGTAACAGGGAGATGCTTTTAACAGACTGGTTCATTGGCTTGACGTGACTACTACAGAACTGCATTCTGCTGTGATAGCAGGTTTGGTTTTGTTGTGTATAAATGTTGACTGTGCCCCCAACCCCAACTTTTTGGAATTCTGCAAGAGGTACTTTCTTCTCTTCTAGTGTTTCTCTCTTTATTTTTTCTTTTTAAATGCCCGTTTTTTTATTTGTTTTCATTTTCGTCTTATTCTAGATTGCTTGTCTTTTCCCCCAAACTTTAGTATGTTGTCAGTAATTGCTTAAATTATGCTTTGAATTTTTGTTTTTGATGTGTGCATGTGTGTCTTTGGAAGTATGTGTGTTTGCTTTGTCTGTACATGTGCAAAGTAATTTGAAACAGGTTTCTTCAGTCATAGGGTTTTTTTGACGGTCGATACCTATGAACTGATCAGTTTTATGGGGTTGGCAATCCAGGAAAGGCCAGTTGTGGTTGGCTATGTATTACAAAAAGAAACGAGGCATCTAATTGCAGCTTTAAAGTAGGAGGGGAAACCAATCCACAAACAGTTAAAACAGTTTTGTTTCTCGGACTTGATGCCGATCGACAGAACATGATGATTGGAATGCACCACACAGCTCAAGTTAGCCTGCAGGGAAACAGTGCCAGTCTCCAAGAAAGCAAACAGCGTTCATTTGAACAGGGAGTAGCTGAAGTGCGCAGGATTTATATCCCACTCTCTGATGCCTGTTTATTTGATGTTGATTGTTTTTCTTTTTTTTTTGTCCATGCTACTGTTCTGTATAATTTCTGTACCAAAGTACTTATGTGTGTTATGTACTTCTTTGTTGTGTTTTAATTCCTTAGTAATCCATTGTACAGTATGTAATTGCACCTGGGGCCTTCCTAGGTTTGTCATGGCACTTGTTTCCATAGTCAGTTCATTGGTGAATTTCTGTTGTAGCAGTGGTGGACTGTTGTTTCATTACAACTGTTGATACATGTTGTAATTGTTCTGCCGTTTCTGTGCTCTTGTTATGTGCGCGTCATAATCAGGCGACTCCAGCAGTACAGCAAATAAATGACAGGCAAGATTTTTTTTTTTTAAATAATTTTCTACCACACTTAAACTCACCTGGATTTCAAGCACAACCATTTATTTCCTGAAAAAAATGGATTCAGCTGTTAACAAATGAAATAGAGCAGCCAAAAGCTGATTTTTTAATCTCAGCAGGTTTAACTGCTTTCAGTTTTCAGTCGATTCAGTTAGATTCTGCCCACAGAACTAGCTTCTCTCCACTTTTGAATGGCAGTGGATTAAAGTTATCATTATTTCCAGACTGCAAAGCCAGACTTGAGATCTGACCAGGGCGTCCTGTATTAAGAATAGGCCAATGCCTGGTTAGGTCATTTTTGGCACTCCACCGTCTTGACCAGTTTGTACATGACTTGCAGTCAAGGTGAGGGTCGACTACACGTCTCAGAGCATTGACTGCTGATGTGTACAGCAGTGCAGCACTCATACCTCAGCATGGTTTGGCCGATACGTGCTCAGGTATGGTCGCATTTATATGGTCTTGTCTATTAGACACACAACTGTGAACTGCAGTTTGTATACAGTGAAATCAATCCATCTTACATTCCAAAACACTTTTCTTTTACTAAGGGTTTTTTGTTGTTTTTTTTTTTTTTTTGGGGGGGGGGGGGGGTGTTGGATTTTTCTTTCTTTCTTTTGTTACTGCGCCATATAATTTGAATTACCTTGTAGATCAAATTTGCTGCGTATGCATATTGGAACTGTCTTCACCATCATCGTATCATGCTCAAAGCTCCTATGCTAGATGTCATTTTATTTCAGTCACTAGTTGCTCATCTTGCTGACCCACAAGCCATCAATGTTGGGGGGATGGCAGGGTGGGGTGGGGTGTCTTAATGTATCCTCCTCAAAATTCTCGCTCTCCAGTGGTTAATTTTTTTTTTCGTCTCGGAGCTTTTGTTCCCCACATCTCTCAGTTTGAAAGTGTGTCTTCTTCTTCTTCCTTTACACGACCAGCATCATTTTGCTGATGGTTTTGTCGTGTGTGCTCAACATTTTCTCCTCTTTCAGTTGTTCATGTGGGTATCCCTAGAGTTGTGTGTCTTTTTCATCGCAGATTTCACTTCTGTTTGCAGCAGAGTTAATGCTGTATTGTAACCAAATCCTTTTTAGTTGAAGAAAAAAATAATCATTTTTTTATTATTAAGAAAAACGTGGTTCAAAGTTGTCATATTTTTAGATATCTCTGATGAATGCATTATACCTTTTAGCCTATTCACTTGCAAATTGTATGGAACAATGATGGTTCTGAATATTACGGTCATTATCTAAACATTAAAGACAAAAAAAAAAAAAAGTGAAAGAAAAAGAGAGAGGGGTATTCTGGTAGTGTGTGATGTTTTTGTGTTTCATGCCGATGCATGTGAGCTCTTTGGACCACTACCAGTCTCTCTTTGCCATAGTACTATATGCAACCAAATTAATATTTGTGCAGCTCTGAATGATAAAAAGTTTTGTGATATTATGGTTTGCCCGATTTTGTTTGTTTTACATGGTAATGTTGATGACAATGGTTTCTTCAGAGCGATTCTTTTTTCCCCCAAGGTCATATATGTTCCGGTTTTGTTTTTTTCTTTTTGTTGGTTTTTTTGTTTTCTGCCCTTATGGAAGTACAGAAACATGCTAAAATATTACTGACACACATGAATTGAGAAACAGCATGTTTATGTGTTCTTGAGAAGTGAGAATGTTCTATGTATACATCAGAGTGCACGCATGTGTGAATGCATGTAAAGATGCATGAGAGAGAGTGGATTTGCATAAAGTAAGTGAGAGCAACATGTTTGGAAATAGTTCGTACAGATACATGCTATAATTGATATTTCTTAAACTGAAGAAATGTATGAACTATGATATGTGTTTAATAAAAACAGATAGTTTTTAGCTGATGTCAGTGGCATGGGTTCTGTTTGATGTGCGAGTGATGCCCTACAAGCAGTTACCTGTGTGCGTAAAGGAGGAGGCCACTTCACCTCCCTCTTCCCCCCCCTCCCTCTCTCCACCCAACACCTCCATCCCACGTCCCGTGTCCCCTACTCTATTCTCGCTCTACTTATCCCTTGCCTTCAGTCAATCCTCGAACGACAAAAGTTCTGGTATGAATACCAACCAGCAAACACCGCAACTTCAGTGTGATGCAGGTTTGCTACTGTTACCTGGCACAACGAAAAGCATCTCTGGCACTGATTTGCATATACATTTATCTCTGTGTCCATGAATATACATACCATCTTTCTCTATACAGTTATGCAAACAACGATCTCTTTCTCTCTATAGGGGAGGTGGGGGCATATGAAAATAGGTTAAAGATAATTGATGTCTTCGCTTGAAAAGAGCAAATCACAAAGAAGTAACAAACACGGACAGAAATGTCACACAATTGCTGCCTGGAGTACCCACTCCCCTAGCATAGGATTATGTAGACAAGAGACTCAAGGAACAAACTGTCCCTTTCTGTGGCTTTTTATGTACAACAAGGCAAAGAGGTGCACTTGACTTGGGGACAATGTGGTTCTCCTTTCACTTGAGGACCAGTGAAAGTTACTGACCTTGTTTTCCGTTACCAATTACCTCTCATCACACACCAGTTCCTCTCTTCAATAACCAAGAAATGTGAAAAAACAGACAGATTTAGGTGTGAGCCAAAATGGGGTCAAGATGGGTCCAGGGATTCTTCAACGTTTATGAGGAATCAATGTTCTTAATTCACACACACACAACACACACACACACACACACACACACACACACACACACACACACTAGTAAACCCCATAAACATCATCAGTGAAATGAATAAGGCTTATTAGATGGATTGATAGTTATGAACTTGGAAGCATTGCTGTGGACCTGTATCAGCACACAAGTCCAGTAAGCCAAGTAACATTCATGCGAAAGGATAAGGGTGGAGGGACATGAATTCTGTCACTGCACAGTAACCAAACTGAGTCAGAAACCTGTGTTTACCGCCAAAGTGGAGCAGAGACAATGAGGTTTCTGTGAGGTACAACCAATTTCAATGTGCCTGATACTTTCAGAGATACAGCTAAAAGGATATGATGTCTGAAGGACATTTCGACCTCAGCATAGATCTACAGTCTCTCAATGGTCCGTCTGTTTTCAGATTCCTTTTTTTTTTTTCTTCACAATTTTATCTGTTTTGCATAAGATCTTGACCCACTACACTGAAAGATTTGATTGAGTTTGCTCAAACTGTTTTCAGGGTATCTTTGCACAACACACACACGCACATTCTCTCAGAGACCCCAAAACAATGCTCAGCAGCATTTCGCCAGTACACCATGTAAAAAAGTCAAAAAGCTTTGGATCCTTTACATATAATTCTCACCATCATTGTTTTCATATCTTTCATTACTATCATCCCTAGATACGGGATGTCACAGAAAGGCAGTGACAATGATAGTGTTCACAGGCCTCTGCTCCACAGCAGGGTACTGACAACTGTCAAATCTTTTATACCGGCAGTTCTAAACATATCTACAAGGTGTTTGTTTTTTTTTTTTTTTTTTTTTTTGATTTGCTGACCCAATTAAAGAACAGTCTTTGATGCATAAGAATTTGTCTTTGAAAAAAAAAGGTCAAATTCAAATCTGTCTTCAACACTTTTAATTCATGAAGCATGTTTGGGTATGTAAACATCCGCAGAACTTGTGAAAAACACATTCATATCTGATCACACAAAATAGTCTACCTCCCCCATCCTCTTTCCCCAATTTTCTCCCACTGCCCCTTCCAAACCCAGCAGCCCCCCCCCCCCCCCCCCCCCTCCCCATCCCCATCCAACCCCTCCCCCCCCCCTCTCCTCTCTTTCTCTCCATCTTCATTCTCCCTCTCCTCTCCTATAGACAGGCAGTCAGGTACAGATGGACGAAACAAGCAAAGATTCCTGCCCCCTGTCACATGCTGGACTTTGCGTTGTTGGCTTGCATAGGATCAAAGCCGTCCTTCTCCATCTTCTCCTTGTACTTGAGGTAGTCCCTTCGCCGATCAAAGTACTTCACCTGAAAAATAGCATGGAAACTAATCAAAACATGCAGGAGGAAAGGTGTGTTGAGGAAGAGGGGGGTGGGGGAGGAGGACTGTGCGTGTGATGGAGACATAAGCAAGGAAACATAACCTTCCCCTCCAGAGAAGTATGAAATCTTATCATGTCCACGATATTTGTCATCTTTAATACACAAACTTTGACTGAATTCGTGTGTAAAACAAAATTTTCCCAAAATGTACATGTGATTGTTCAAGCCTTCTATCAGTGGACCATGTTCTTTTTCATTGTTCAATATCTACTTCCTTATATAAAGAATCCGTGGATGTGACTATACACGATTCTATCAAAACAATAATCCACAAACCAGAAATTGTGCAAATAGCAAAAGTGCTTTCCATGCATCAAATTTACAGGTTTTTATAAACGCTCCCCCTTCTCTTCGCACTTTCTTTCTTTCTTTCTTTTTTTTTTTTTTTTAGTCTAATATCACCTACTGTGAACAGACTCTAAATTAAAGCACTCACTCATAAGCAAGGATCCCACAAAGATCCCTAAACTGCATCCCGCAGAGAAAGGGTTCATTACAATGAGTTGTGGGGAAGTGGAAAGGGGAACAGATGGGGGATATCAAAAAGGACTGATTACAATGGGGGGTGGGGAAGTGGAAAGGGGAACAGATGGGGGATATCCAAAAGGACTGATTACAATGGGGGGTGGGAAAGGGGAACAGATGGGGGATATCCAAAAGGACTGATTACAATGGGTTGTGTGGGGAAGTAGAAAGGGGAACAGATGGGGGATATCAAAAAGGACTGATTGCAATGAGGGATAGGAAAGGGGAACAGATGGGGGATATCAAAAAGGACTGATTGCAATGAGGGGTAGGAAAGGGGAACAGATGGGGGATATCCAAAAGGACTGATTACAATGAGGGGGGTGGGAAGGGGGAATAGATGGGGGTATCCAAAAGGACTGATTACAATGGGGGGTGGGAAAGGGGAACAGATGGGGGATATCCAAAAGGACTGATTACAATGGGTTGTGGGGAAGTAGAAAGGGGAACAGATGGGGGATATCAAAAAGGACTGATTGCAATGAGGGATAGGAAAGGGGAACAGATGGGGGATATCAAAAAGGACTGATTGCAATGAGGGGTAGGAAAGGGGAACAGATGGGGGTATCCAAAAGGACTGATTACAATGGGGGGTGGAAAGGGGAACAGATGGGGGTTATCCAAAAGGACTGATTACAATAAGGGGTGGGGAAGTGGAAAGGGAACAGATGGGGGATATCAAAAAGGACTGATTACAATGGGGGGTGGAAAGGGGAACAGATGGGGGATATCAATGAGGGGTGGAAAAGGGGAACAGATGGGCAATATCAATGAGGGGTGGGAAAGGGGAACAGATGGGGGATATCAATTTGGGGTGGGAAAGGGGAACAGATGGGGGATGTCATTGAGGGGTGGGAAAGGGGAACAGATGGGGGTTATCAAATGAGAACATACAGCAATCGCTGAAAAAAACGTCTGTCTGTGGACATGAGATAGAAATCATCTCCTCCATTCCCTTTTCTTATTTGTTTTTCACCTGAGAACGTTTAGTCCAGTCACCTTTCAATCACTCCAATCAACAACCCCAACTGTTCCCAAAACATGGTCATTATATCGCTGATATGTATCTATTAACAGTCCCCTTCTCCTTCCTTTTTATTTTTTTTTTTCAACTGTCTTTTTAATCTGCAGGAATTTCTTTGGTGCACATGCACACATAGTAAAGCAGACTTCCAGCAAAAATGGAAATTTGTGTGCATCATCTGATCTCGGTCAAAAGCATTTTGGTGATAGTCTTATTTGAACACACACACACACACCACACACACACACACACACACACACACACACCTCTGCCCCCTCTTTTTTTTGTAATGGGGAAACCGATAAAGCTCAAGGTGAAGAAAATGAAAGCCAAACATCGCATTGTATAAAGTGGGAAACACTTCCACTTTACTGCCAAGGGTGATTCAAACAGCAACAACCAAAAACCAAATCTCTTAAATTTGATAGAATGCAACATTTTATTTCTCTGATTAAGCAAAGAAAAGCAGCAGCTGGAGATTGTAATATACTCGCAACAACCATGCATATTTTCTGTTTAAAATCTCACAGCCTTATGACCATTGGGGCAGTGAACTATTACTGGTTCAACATGTCTAAGACAAGGCAATTACAGAAGGCAAAGCCAAACTCTCTCCTTTCACTGCCTTGATCCCTGACATGAATCAGGTAACCCAATTACAGGTGAGTGGACAGGGAGGGTTTTCAAGTTTAAAAATCTGACCCCCCTTAATGTTTCTAGACCATCAGCTCCATAGCCTAGTGTCTGACTGCACACCCCACCATCAGATCCACAGTGCTTAATGACTGCACACCCCACCATCAGATCAACAGCTTAATGACTGCACACCCCACCATCAGCTCCACAGCTTAATGACTGCACACCCCACCATCACCTCCACAGCTTAATGACTGCTGCACACCCCACCATCACCTCCACAGCTTTATGACTGCACACCCCACCATCAGATCCACAGCTTAATGACTGCACACCCCACCATCAGATCCACAGCTTAATGACTGCACACCCCACCATCAGATCCACAGGTTAATGACTGCACACACCCCACCATCAGACCCACAGCTTAATGACTGCACACCCCACCATCAGATCCACAGCTTAATGACTACACACCCCACCATCAGATCCACAGCTTAATGACTGCACACCCCACCATAACCTCCACAGCTTAATGACTGCACACCCCACCATCACCTCCACAGCTTAATGACTGCACACCCCACCATCATCTCCACAGCTTAATGACTGCACACCACACCATCAGATCCACAGCTTATTGACTGCACATCCCACCATCACCTCCACAGCTTAATGACTGCACACCCCACCATCAGATCCACAGCTTAATGACTGCACATCCCTCCCACAATGACTGCACACCCCACCATCATCTCAACAGAATGACTGCACACCCCACCATCAGATCCACAGCTTAATGACTGCACACACCCCACCTTCAGATCCACAGCCTAATGACTGCACACCCCACCATCAGATCCACAACCTAATGACTGCACACCCCACCATCAGATCCACAGCCTAATGACTGCACACCCCACCATCAGATCCACAGCCTAATGACTGCACATCCCACCATCAGATCCACAGCTTAATGACTGCACACCCCACCATCAGCTCCACAGCTTAATGACTGCACATCCCACCATCAGATCCACAGCTTAATGACTGCACATCCCACTATCAGATCCACAGCTTAAATGACTGCACACCCCACCATCACCTCCACAGCTTAGTGACTGCACACACCCACCATCACCTCCACAGCTTAATGACTGCACACCCCACCATCACCTCCACAGCTTAATGACTGCACACCCCACCATCAGATCCACAACCTTAATGACTGCACACCCACCATCAGATCCACAGCTTAATGACTGCACACCCCCCATCAGATCCACAGCTTAATGACTGCACACCCCACCCATCCACACAGCTTAATGACTGCACACCCCACCATCAGATCAACAGCTTAATGACTGCACACCCCACCATCAGATCCACAGCTTAATGACTGCACATCCCACCATCAGATCCACGCCTAATGACTGCACATCACACTATCACCTCCACAGCTTAATGACTGCACACCCACCATCAGATCCACAGCTTAATGACTGCACACCCCACCATCAGATCCACAGCTTAATGACTGCACACCCCACCATCAGATCCACAGCTTAATGACTGCACACCAAACCATCAGATCCACAGCATATAATGACTGCACACCCCACCATCAGATCCACAGCATATAATGACTGCACACCCCACCATCACCTCCACAGCTTAATGACTGCACACCCCACCATCAGATCCACAGCCTAATGGCTACACACCCCACCATCACCTCCACAGCTTAATGACTGCACACCCCACCATCACCACCACAGCTTAATGACTGCACACCCCAATATCACAACCAGCCTATAATGACTGCACATCCCACTATCAGATCCACAGCCTAATGACTGCACACCCCACCATCACCACCACAGCCTATAATGACTGCACACCCCACCATCACCACCACAGCTTAATGACTGCACACACCCCACCATCACCTCCACACAGCTTAATGAATGACTGCACACCCCACCATCAGATCCACAGCCTAATGGCTACACACCCCACCATCACCTCCACAGCTTAATGACTGCACACCCCACCATCACCACCACAGCTTAACGACTGCACACCCCAATATCACAACCACAGCCTATAATGACTGCACATCCCACTATCAGATCCACAGCCTAATGACTGCACACCCCACAATCACCACCACAGCCTAATGACTGCACACCCCACCATCAGCTCCACCACAGCCTGATGACTGCACACCCACCATCACCACAACAGCCTATAATGACTGCACACCCCACCATCAGCTCCACCACAGCCTAATGACTGCACACCCCACCATCAGCTCCACAGCCTGATGACTGCACACCCCACCATCACCACCACAGCCTATAATGACTGTACACCCCACCATCAGCTCCACAGCCTGATGACTGCACACCCCACCATCAGCTCCACCACAGCCTGATGACTGCACACCCCACCATCACCACCACAGCCTAATGACTGCACACCCCACCATCAGCTCCACCACAGCCTGATGACTGCACACCCCACCATCACCACCACAGCCTAATGACTGCACACCCCACCATCAGCTCCACCACAGCCTAATGACTGCACACCCCACTATCAGCACCACAGCCTGATGACTGCACACCCCACCATCACCACCACAGCCTAATGACTGCACACCCCCACCATCAGCACCACAGCCTAATGACTGCACACCCCACCATCAGCTCCACACACAGCCTAATGACTGCACACCACACCATCAGCACCACAGCCTGATGACTGCACACCCCACCATCAGCACCACAGCCTGATGACTGCACACCCCACCATCAGCACCACAGCCTGATGACTGCACACCCCATCAGCTCCACCACAGCCTGATGACTGCACACCCCACCATCACCACCACAGCCTATAATGATGACTGCACACCCCACCATCAGCTCCACAGCCTATAATGACTGCACAACCCACCATCAGCACCACAGCCTATAATGACTGCACACCCCACCATCAGCACCACAGCCTATAATGACTGCACACCCCACCATCACCACCACAGCCTATAATGACTGCACACCCCACCATCAGCTCACAGCCTATAATGACTGCACCCCCCACCATCAGCTCCACAGCCTATAAAGACTGCATACCCCACCATCAGCACAGCCTATAATGACTGCACACACCCCACCATCAGCTCCACAGCCTAATGACTGCACATCCCACCATCAGCTCCACAGCCTAATGACTGCACACCCCACCATCACCACAACAGCCTATAATGACTGCACGCCTCACCATCAGCTCCACAGCCTAATGACTGCACACCCCCACCATCACCACAACAGCCTATAATGACTGCACACCCCACCATGAGCTCCACAGCCTAATGGCTGCACACACCCCACCATCAGATCCACAGCCTAATGACTACACACCCCACTATCAGCTCCACAGCCTAATGACTGCACACCCCACCATCACCACCACAGTCCATAATGACTGCACACCCCACCATCAGCACCACAGCCTAATGACTACACACCCCACTATCAGCTCCACAGCCTAATGACTGCACACCCCACCATCACCACCACAGCATATAATCAATAATGACTGCACACCCCACCATCAGCACCACAGCATATAATGACTGCACACCCCACAATCACCACCACAACATATAATGACTGCACACCCCACCATCACCACCACAGCATATAATGACTGCACACCCCCCACCATCAGCTCTGCCACCAACCTTTGACTGCATGCCTCTCCTGTTTTCTGGAATCATTTTCTAAACTACTGTTTACCATTCTGATTACCCTGGACTCCAAGACTGGAACAGATCTTCCTAACCCTCCTGTTACTTGTGCAACCTAGAATCCACTGACATGATAAACCATGTCTGTTTTCCCCCCTGCGTTTGCCTATTTTTTTTTCTGCATTTCCCCACACTTCTTTCACCCTGTAAAAACCAATCACTGAACCCTTTACTCCTACTTTTGCCCATTCTTTCATATGCTACTTTATTCTTGCCCATTTTTTTCATATGCTCCTTTCTGTTTCACCTCTACAACCTACCACTGAACTCACGGCCACACAAACATTCAGACAGCATCCCCCCTCCCTCCCCCTAAGTGTTCTGTTTTTTCTTCTTTTTGTTCGATTTGGTCTTGCATTTTTTTTTTTCCTTAAATCTAAGCAAAATAGCAATTTTGGCAATACATGCACAGATTTCAAACATGTTTGATCTGACCCTTGTAGCTGGAGTTCTCTTTCTTTCCAAGAATCCAACACTCAAACAATTCTGAAGTTTGATGCAATGTGTCAGTTTTTTTTTTGCTTGTTGGTTGTTTGTTTGTTTTTTAACAATATATAGTGACGACTATTTTTTTCCCTACATACTGACCTATATAGCTGAAATATTTGCTATGACATTTTTTTTTTCAACTAAGAACCGTCACTCATTAATTTTATGTTAGTTGTTTGGGGGTAGCTTTTATTTCCCGATTTTGCCAAGTCTACTTTTTTGTTTCTTCCTTGTACTGACCCCCATTGTTTGGTGCAGCTGCCCTCAAAGTCTGTCCTCTGTGCTGTGCACTTGCTTCTGTCTTCCTGGTTGTCAGCCAGACACTGCCAGAAGCTGTCTCTGGCTCCCAGCATTTCTTTCTCTCCTCCGATTTTGGGAATGACATGGGTACAGTCTGCGCATCAAAAAAAAAAAAAAAAAGAAAAGAAAGTCATAAGCTGACAAGTGCATTTTATGTTTGGCCTGCAGTGAAAGCTTAACACGAAACAGCAGTAAACCTGGAGTCAAAGAGCATATCATATCAACTCTTGACAACTGATGTCAAATCTCCTTCCTGCTGAAGACTAAATGGTACTTAGTTCAAAAGAAAATTGATATATATCCAAATTGTTCCAGAAATATAGATCAAAGACAAAAGTTAACCCATTGTCACTCTGTGTGCACGTGCATGTGTGTGTGTGTGTGCATGTGTGCGTGCATGCATGTGTTTGTGCGTATGCGCGCACATGTCTGTGCGTGTGTGTGTGCCTGTGTTTGTGTGTGTTTGTGCATGTGTGTGTGTGTGTGCATGTGTGTGTATGGCACAGATAATAGGTATGTGTGTGTCACTGTGTGTTGGAGATAGATAGGAGGATGCTAGAAAAACAGACTGGAGTTGTTTTTTTTTTTCATCTTGCAACACCGACATTTAACAGACATTTTATGTATATTGCAGTTGACAAAACAGAAACTGTCCACCAAAGTGTTGTTAGTCACTGGATCAGTTTTGAGTGCAGTAAAGTATGAGTTTTAACCTGCTCTGTCTGATCATAGACTATAAATCATTTAACACACAAGTTTTCACCTGCTCTGTCTTGCAATTGATTACAGATCATTTTAACACAAGTAATTAGAGTGCTATGGAATGACTGGTTTGTTGTTTGACGAATGCTTGATTTTCTACTATTTCTGTTAAGAATATTTTGAATGCTTAATCTTTCATAAGTTTTTCATCATAAAACATCTTGAGCTTTAAAAAGGGCAATGTTTGCTATCATTCACTACATCTTACGCTCTTGTAAAGTTCTAAAATTCTACGTCGTAACAAACACTCAGAAGTTTGCACACGATTGTGTCCAAGTACACTCTTAACAGTAACACTGACTCATTCCCAAAGTTAAAGTTGATGTCCTAGGTCATTGTCGACAAAGCTGGATAAACAACAACGCGCATACAACTCTCCCCTACCACACACACACACACACACACACACACACACATGGGGTACGATGACTGTGCAGTACTGAATAGTCTTAGTCATAGCAGAAGTGTTGTACGAACTACTCGCACACTCCGGCTCTTGTCATTAAAATATGAGCGATAATAAGATGATCTAAAGGTGCATCTGCTTTTACTCGTAGTGTAAAATGAAATCTACAAACCTAGTGGGCTCAATTCACGAATCTTCGGTGGTTCGAAATATTAAACGTGTTGTTCTTGTATGTCCTTGTTGCCTAAGTTGTGTATGGTGTTCTTAAATGGTTCATATCGGGCGAGAGATTTGCCGATCGGGTATAAATGAAGTCCGTGTAAATGCAATGATTTGACCTTTACATTGTGAGCATTAAAATGCTACTGTCTTTTTCCTTATAACAAGTATGGTATTGGTCTAAAATGACAGAAAATTGTAATATCTGAGACAATGAACCATGTTTTACTTTCATTTTTAACTACTTCAAATTCAGAATATACAATTTTGAGAATAATGAGAGCAGTCGCAATCTAGTAGTAGTAGTAGTATTAATAGGGACTGGCGCAAAAGCCTAGGCCTCGCGGCCTGTGTACGTCCCCTCTTTGTCAAATACTTTTTGTTAAAAGTGTTGAATGCGCAATTGTCATTTTGTTACACTATGCCTTATATGGCATTTTAATCATCAAAATGCTTGAAAAGTTCCTTATACTTTGGAATTACATCCAAAAGATTCTTGAACTTGTTATAGTGTCTTCTGCAAATTTTATGTTAGTAGGGAGTTCATTCCATAATGGGGCTACTACTCTGTGTGAAAAAGAAATTTTTCTTCTGTTGAAAAGGAAAATTTTCTTCCGGTACAGCTGCTTCAAGGAAAACTTAGGGGATGAAACGACGGGTGTCTTTTCAATGCTAGCATTTTTGATGAGGTTGGCTATTTAGTCAGTCTAGCTGCCTTGACAGAGATTTTCATCTCAACATCAAGTAATAGTAGTAGTAGTAGTAGGGACTGGCTTCATTAGCCTAGACCTCGCGATCTGTTGTGTGTCCCCTCTAAATTTCTTCACTTTTTTGGTCAGATGGCATGCTACAATTTATCAATATCTTCATTGCAGTCCATCATAATCATGAAACAGTTCTCTAAATTTTTAACCATTATCTAGAAAATCTTAAAGTATTAATATCAGGAGCGAATTTAACGGTAGCAGGTAATTCGTTCCTGTGGTTGGCAACTCAAAATTAAAAAATTTATGTTGATTAGTGTTACAGTGCTTTATAAAAATTTTTCCTTCAGACTTTCTAGTACTCGCAGTTTGTGCAACAGAAAAGAAAGTCTTAATGTCAATATCATCATAGGCATTTAAAGATCTTATAAACTTGAATAAGGTCACCTCTGATTCTTCTTCCCCTCAGCGAGTGCAGACTCAAATCTTTCATTATACGGTAAGTTTTTTTTGCGATGCTTTAGCAATTTGGTAGCTCGTCTTTGAACTTTTTCCAACATTATTGATTGACGCTTTAAAAAAGAAGGGCTCCTCCAAATCAAAGTAGCATACTCCAAATGTGACCAGATAAAAGCCTTTTATAATTTCAAAAAAGTATCTTTATCTAAATAAGTAAAACTTCTTTTTATGATACGTAACATTTGGTTAGCTTTATTTACCACTCTCTGTAAATGGGGGTCAAATGACAACCTGCTATCGATGGTAACACCCAAGTCTTTTTTCTTCAGTAAGAACCTCTACGTGGTGATAAACATCATTCTCCATCATTTTATATTCATTATTCTGATTATTATTCCCGACATGCAATTCACCACACTTGGTCATGTTGAAATACAGATTCCACGACTCAGACCACTCTTGCAGTTTGTAGATATCATTTGAATACAAGTACTCTTTGATGCACAGTTGTAAATATTAGGCCTAGTATCATCTGCGAATATTTTACATGGACTGACAAGGTTATCTGATAGATCATTTATAAAAATTGTGAACAGAACCGGTCCCAGTACACTATCAAGAGATAGTTTTGGCCTGAACTGGTTGTCATCAATTGAATTCTGCTCGTTTGGAATGTACATTCCATCAGATATCGTCCACTGATCATTGATCAAGTTCCTCCATGCTGATCCTGGATCTGGATCTGGATCAAACGTCGCTAAACAACCATTTACTGGCATAGGCGTGACGGTGGGGTGCGCAGCGCAATATTATCGGCTTCTGGCTTTTGCCAGAGCCGACTTGAAACTGTTGACTGACTTTAGATGGACGATGGTATCATCGAGGTGGTTCCACTCAGTTATTGTCTTTGGGAAATGTGAATGATGGCCCTAATCAGTGTGTTTCAGGAATGCTTGCAGACCTGCTCAAGGACATTGTGATATTTCAAAAACCAGGCAGTGTTTGGGATCTGGTTTTCTCAGCCATTTTCTGTACTTAACGGCGTGTTGGTGGCAGGTGAATGAACTTTTTCTCTGGTGCTGCAGGTCACACAGTCTGAATTTAAAGTGGTACCTTGCTTTGAGGGTCAGAATTTTCCCCGAGGTGCTGTCCAAGAGGTTTTGTCCCCATTATCCACCCCCACTTTCGTCCCAACCCTCCGATGAGCATTCGAGATGGGCTGCTTGAACACTTTTTTGGCAAAATGAAGGAATCTGTCCAGAAGCAATCTTTGGTTTTCTACTTTTCACTTCTCCTCCTTTTGACTGATTCTGCATTACGAATGTTTGTGGTTTCCATTTTAGGTTATTCAAGAGCTCCTTAAGCCCTTGCTTCTCAAATTGTGAGGCAGCCTTCATCTGTTTCTGTACCAAGATTCTTTTCTTTTCCTTCTGGATGCTTTCAATCTGTTGCTGACATGGATTTCAGGAGAGATGTCACTAATACAGTCTTTGAATGTGGTTTGTTCATGTTTCAGTATGCTCTTTCCCATCAGTCCATCCTATTTGTGGATTTTTTCCCCGTTATCTTCAATTCTTTTGCACTTGTGAGCTGTGAGGCAAGTTTCTTGCATTATCAGCCTGTGCAAATTCCTAATCTGAAAAAAAAAAAAAACCTCAGTTTGGTCATCTTATGTGTCAGATAAAAAAAAAAGTGGCTACCCCACTCCCCCACCACACCTCACCACCCCCATCTGGGAATAGATATGTTGGCAGCTCTAAGGCATGAAGAGGAGTACAAATCGCTATTTCTTGAGAGAAAAAAAAACCCCCAAAAAAGTGGACCCATCTACCTCAAACCAAAATTGTTGCCCATGCACCTGCAGAAATGCACACACACACACACACACACACACACACACACAAAGAAGAAAATGTATACAAGCAACCAGGAAGTTAGCTCTGAAAGTGTCAAACTGTGACTCCTTTTAGACTTCTATTTGTCCAAACATGGTCATGGACCAAGATCATAGCAAGTGATACATGCCTCAATAAGTGAGGGTTTGTTGTTGTTGTTTTATTCAACACTTGGATTATACTTACACAATGAAAGCTGTACTATCTTGGGGGAAAAGTTGGATTTATCAGGTGGGATTGCTGAGGAATATCATGACTGATCTATAGACAGAAAAGGACTTACACAATGAAAGCTGTACTATCTTGGGGGGGGAAGTTTGATTTATCAGGTGGGATTGCTGAGGAATATCATGACTGATCTATAGACAGAAAAGGACATTTTCATAGTTCAGAGACAAAAATGATCCAAGCACTGTTGGAAAATTGTCACGTCATAAGTTAAGGATTATATGCATACTTGTGGGCTTTTAATTTTCAATCCTTACGAATTTCTATCGAGATCTGTTGAGTGTACAATGGACTCAAAACTATGGAAAGACTGGAGACAAACTTTTGAGAGTCATCCTCTGAAGGACATGCTTGTGAGATTGCTACTCAAATTTCCTGATCAACATTGCTGTTGTTTTTTATCTTAGGCCTGATTGACGTTTGATTACTGTGAATGAGTTGCGACTATTTCCATCATGTAGTCACAGATCAAAATCAAGTGAAAATCCTCACTGAACTTTCTACACACAAAAATCAAACTAAACAGTATTGCCTCTTTCCCCCAAAACCTCAGATATTGGGTTTCTCCCCTACATGTCTGTGCCAACTTCATGTCAAAATTAAACATGTTGCGAAACTTCATTGCAACCCATGCTTTTAAAAAAAAAAAAAAAAAAAAAGCAAACCCAAGACCCACCAACACAGCCACGAAAAGTAAAAAGTATTGTTGCTAAAGTAAGTGTCAACAACAAGACTAGTGATAAATAACCCAAATCTGGAATTCCTGATCAGGGTCCAATTTCCTCAGACTTGCCACTACTGCTGTGCCTAGAGCCTCTTGAGAGTTTCAGTATACTGTGACGATTTAAGAGCATGGAGCAGTGTAGGTCATGATTTGATCATTGACTGCTTTGAAGTGAAGTGTACCATCAGTTTGAGGTCATGAGACAGTACACTTATCAATTTGCCTTCAGAGGCAAAGATATGAAGGTTAGAGAGAAACCAAAACTGAGAACAATAACCGCATAAACCCAGAGATCTTCATGATGAAAAGAAGCAACTATCCTTAAGAGTGCTAAATGTTTCATCTTTGAATAATGTACATAGTTAGGGTTGTTGTTTGTTTTGTTGTTTTTTTTGCTTCACAAATGCCCAGTGATTATCTGAATTCATAATACATGTTTATTGTTTCGTATTAAATAGTAAGAAGAGAACTTTTGGTTAAAAAAAAAAAAATGATTTGTGTCAAGGGAAAATAATCAAGAAAACTTACTCTACGAGAAATAAGGTTGGTAACAAATAAAAGCACAAAACTGAAGAGAGCCCACAAAATACAAACAAGCACAGACCTGAACTATCTCAAGAACAAGCATGGGTGTATGCAACCCAAAATACGGATATGGGCATGCCATTGAACAGCCCCATTAACCACCGTTCTGTGAGGCCCATGAAATGTGAATAAAGGCATGCCACTGAACTGCCCAACAAGTATGGATCTGCGAGACCCACAGAATACAAATCGGTGGATTACTCATTTACTGGCAAAGTATGGTGAAGATTGAGTGGAGAATTATTTCCTTCCTTAATTCTCTTACCCCTTGAGTTATGCTTTCTGAATTATGCATGTGTTTCCGTGTCAGTAATCCTTTCTTTATAGCGACCAGCCAGTTTGACGCTTAGTCAGGAAGGTGATGGCACACTCACTCGGACACACACACACACACACACACACGCAGTCTTTCCTTCCTTGCCACAGTTTTTTTTTTCCCCATATGTATCTCAAACAGCTTTTTCCCATCAGATTTTTATTTCTATAATCTACATTCCTTGTTACTTTTGCACCCATAAACACACACACAAAACATGGAGAGTCATAAAAATAACATCTTACCACACCAACAATGAATTACAGACCTGAAAATATCCAATCGCATTTAGATCCAACCTTCATTTACGACTCCGTCCCTAACACCATCCCCCAATGTTAAATGATTATGAATTCTGTGAGGTTTCATACTCTCATAATGATATACTGTTTTGTTTCTCTCTTAAGAATGATTCCTCTCTATTGTGAGCACTAACTGACTGATAATCTTTAGCATCTTTTCTGCTCATTTTTCTTAACTATTGAAAAGAAATACCAGCATGACATTTTCTGCTGAATATAAATATTTCTATCACTTTATCACCGCTGAATCTTTACTTGAAACTTTTGAATGCCTTCACCATCTTCTTGGCAAACACATATTCACATCAATAAACCCCCCCTCAACAAAGACCTATTTCGCATGACACTTTCACGGTCGTTGTAAGTTGCTGCATTCCACTGATGCAGCGAACTATATTTTCAAAAGAATTTCATGTGAATCAAATACTCCAAGTCATTCAAGTGTTCCATACTCTTCTGAGAACAAAGCACATAACTTGGAGCACCAGGTATCATCTGTGTTCATGTATTTCTGTCTTTGATTCACAAACTCGGTGTTAGTTGACATACCATAATATTTCTTTGATGTCTATTTCTTTGTCTATTGTTTGTTATGAATAGTTCTATATCCTAGACCTATCAATGGTGTTCACTGTTCTTTTTTCTTTGTACACCATTTGAAAGGGACAGTTCTATGCCCTAGGCTTAATCTGACATTTTTTTAAGAATGCTTTAAGCGTGTTCATCAATAGATTGGATATAATTTAATAATGTCACAGAAGTTAAAAAGATTTTTCACCTGCATACAGCACTAATTCTACTGAACACATTTTGTGGTGTCAAGGTTCACGACACAAAAATGCCTAGCAATAAACTTAAGAAACCAGCAAAGTCAACTAAATTGTTTAGGAACTATATCCCTTTTCATGGACCGCCTAGTTTGTTTTTGCTTTTTCCATACTTGTCCTTATGAGAGAGTTTCTCCAACAACAATATCATATCCTGTCCCAGTAATTTTATATGTATTTTCATGTTTCTTTGTTTTCCTTATTAGTATTCCAAACTGTAATTTTTCTCATCAAGCCCTTTCTACCCAGATTCATATATGATCTTTTGAATTCATTTTTTTTTGTACACTGAAACAGCATGCAAGAAATGGACACTGCCAGCTTATTTCTTTTCAGTTGAAACATTGCCATCATGGAAGCATGGCAGGTGATGATCGATACTGATCCACATTACAATCATAGTCCTGTTGTACGTAAGATTTTCCCTCAGCATTTCTTCGCTTTCTACCTGGTGATTGAAATAGTCCACTCGCTTGAAGAATCCATATTACAATCTCCACACCTCCCTCCAATGAACATTCATGCTTTTCATGACTTGGGACTGCTCCATCCATACTCCCAAATGGGAAGATGATGCAGTCAGCCCCTGTCAAGTCACTTAAGTTAGCAGCAACCTCTCCAGTGTCACCGAGCTTCCCTCTACGGCGCACTTTGTTCACATCAATGCAGTACTTCTTGTTGTTATGTCCAGGATAAAGTGTTAGTAATGGTCATGGAAGTGGCAACTCTACAAACAGGGTAAATACAGACTTCGCGACTCTCATAGGTCAGCGGTATTAATGCCAGCTGCTATGACTGTGCGATTCATGAATCGACTACCTACTTCTCGGGATGCAAACTTCAGACAAGGAATGAGGCCTGACAGATCCTAAAAGCCACAGCAGGGGTATATGGGCATATAGCCCAGCAGCTGTGGCTGATTTCCTCTGACTATGTGCATGGACGCTTCACTTCTTTCTTCAAACTTTGACCCCCAACCCTTTGCTTCCTTCAAACTTTGACTCCAGATCCACTGCATCGGGAGTTAGCTTTAAGGCCCTCTGGCCAACAGGACGGTAATCTCAGCGCTGCATGGCACTTAACTTTTGAAATATTTAATGGCATTACTAGGTAATAGGACTTAGCAAAGTATAAAAAAAAAAAAAATAAATAAAGTAATGCAAGATAGGAGTTCGGGTGAGAGAATGGTTTTGAGACTTTCCTAGTGGAATTAATCATCTGCAATGTAACGTACCATTTGTAATACCTTTTGTGTTCAACACATCACTACTATGTACTAAGATTCCTCACAGTCTGAATCACGGTGAAAATGTGCCAAAATATTACAATTCCTGATGTGAACTTGGTGAAACTACGATTGACTTCACCATCTTCTTTTGTTCATGTGTTGCTAAGGAAAAAAAAAAAACACCATTTTAAAGAACATAACCCAGTCGTACCCACAACAGCTGAAAATGGCTCGAAACTGCGCAAATGTCAGCAGGAACTGTTAACTTTGGAAGTAACAGTCTCAAGCAACTACTAAGGATAATAACATGCATACCTTGACGGTCTCTCTATCAATCTCGGCCTGCTTCCACGCAGTCTCTCTCCCAGTCTCATTCTTTGAACAAGTTGTTGACTGGATGCACGCAAAGCATCAAGGCACATTTCATACATGGTACAACCCTTTCAGCATCTCTCCCCACCACACTCAAACAATGCATAAAGAAACACAGAGCCTCTTTTTTTAATGTCAAATAACCAACCAAACTCTCTCTCCCTCTCTCTCATTGGGAGTGTGTTTTTTATGCATCTCCATACATCTTATTCTTTTTTCTAGGCATGAACAATGATGTAAATATCACAACAAATTCATATATTTGAAATGGAAAAAAAAAATGGTGGTACAATGCACACACACATTTCTGGGAACTTGTGCATGACATAAGTGAACATGTATGCATTCATTTTTGATCGCACAACATTGTACTTGCACAATCACAGATGTGTGCATGCACACACAGCACAGACAAATGATAAGCTGGCTCATAAACATACATATTCATGCACTGTGAATATGCACATGCATAATCCAATACCACTACTACCATGTAATAGCTGATTATGAACACACTGCGCTGACACACAAACCACCAGAACATAAAACCGGAAAATAAAAAAATAACAGGTAGAAGTCAGCTCACGTACATGAAACTCAAATCAAAAGTGCCTATGCCTGCACACTCAGTGACTTAGTACAGAGTGACCAAGGACCTGGAAGACTCGACTTTGACCATCATTAATCCTTTCATCATTCTTTTCTGTCAAATGGTACCATTATAATGGAATAGGGTTTGGATTGGTAATTTTTCTTTTTTGTCCTTTCCCATTGTTCCTTCCTCTGTGTGTGTGTGTGTGTGTGTGTGTGTGTGTGTACATCACACTGAGCATGTCATGTTTCTATCGGCAACAGCATGCCTTAGTATAATTCATACATTATTCCAATTTTAAGATCAGACATGACATCGTCTGGGTTCTGCTTGGCAACATTTTATCATTCCTTTCAACAATAAAAAAAAGCAGACTCTCTCTCCCCCCCACCTCTCCCTAAAAAAAAAAAAAAAAAAAAAAAAAAAACTGAAATCATATAGGTGAGCAACTATAGGAGGGATGTTTGGGAGTTTATGCTCTCTCTCACCACTTTTTTTCTGGCACTTGATAATACATCAAAATGTAACGTGTAGCAGTAACAAATTCAAAAAAGCTGATTAAAATGTAGGTAAGCATACACTGTGTGTATGACTTGAGTAGAACTTGCGGTCATCTCTGAGAGAAGTGATGGAGAAGTCTGCTGGACCACATCTTCCTCAAATGCCTAACCATGATTTCACATACACATGGTCCACCCACATTGTTCAAGTCTCTATTTCCTACTGTCTCACAGACAACTGGACCTATTAAAACTCTTTGATGTCCATGGTGTGCCGACACAGAGAGGTCCAAGATGTGCATGTCCTACTCCTACTCCGTGTCTTGACATGTTGAGGACCGTGTGTAAGGCTGCACAGACACGGACGTGACGACAGGCAGTATCCTGTAGTGTCCACCTGCAATCACACATAGCACTTTACCGACAGTCATGTATCAACAGTTCTAAACAATGCACAGATAGAACAAAAATATGAAAGCACCTGCCTGCCACAAACATCTAGTAACCATGTGTCTCTGACAGTGTTGCAAAACTTCCTGACCAACACTGCACTGTCTCTCTCTCTCTCTCTTGGGCTTAGTTGATGCTGAGAAGTGTTAGGATGCATGGAGTCAAGCAGTCTCGGACCAGAATGGAACTCCAGCATCACCCTCACCCTCATCCTCATAGATCAGCATAAAAAAAAAAGCTCTAATTCTGCAGCTTTTCAGACCCTTCTCTCATGGTGACCTCAGTTTTGATTTCCTCTTTAAAACTTTTGTGAGTTCATGATGAGACTGCCACCATCAGAAAGTTCACAGGAACTGTTGTCAGCCAGACATGGTGGCACCCTCAACAGAGGGACTCTTACTACCACTGGCTCTGCGACTAAGCAATTATTGTCATCAGACTTAATAAAAGGTGTTCTGTGTATGTTGAATCCTAACGCTACAGGCCCCACTGAACACCAGACCTGGTGGCAGTGCAGTATCTCTGCGGTGGGTTGACTTATACAACTTGACGTTGACAATGGACTGTGCTGGTGCGGGGACTGTGGCAGGACAAGCCAGGATGTGATTTGTGGACTGGAGCCAGAGACAAGCAGCATGTGGGATAGTGCCACTGAAGATGCATGATAGAGGAGAAAGCAAAAAGTAACAGTCTAAGAAAATTTGAGTAGTATTCACTTCGACTGTTCAAGCAGTTTGTGCTGTTTTCTCTAGTATCATAAACATTTGTGTAAATTATATGTTAGAAAACTAAACAAGGAAATTTAAAGTTGGCTGAGAAATTTACTTATCCCATATGATGGGTCACTGAAATGGGTACATATCTAAGCCTGACCACTAAGACGAAAGTTGAAATGCATAAATTTAGACTCAAACCTTTCCCAATCATCCACAATATTATTTGATGAAGATCACCAGGATGCATGATGCTAGAAGTCACATCCCTAAAGAGATGCTTGAAAATGTGATCTACAGTATTTACCAAATTAAGCTTTCTACCCACCTTTGCCTTGACATTCACCACCTAAGACTGTTCCCCTTCAGCACTTGCAGGACTGGTCGACGATGGGTTTTCTTTGCTAGAACATGCTGAACTTTTCTTGACATTCTTTTGCAGATGGACAGAAAGATGGTCTGTTGTTGCTCTTCTCCTTTGGCCGAAGACGTTTTTGGTGCTTGTCCTTCAGTGGTTTTGATGTCTGTCACCATGTCGGAATGCTGCACATCTGGACAGCAGGATGTCGATGATATCCCAGTTTGGGAAATCCTAAGCGATGGCAACTCCATAGAGCTGCTGACAGCAGGATTTTCCTCAGATGACGGAAGCGCTAACTCAGTGGTGATGGACCTTTCAGGATCAGATGACTTCACCTGTGCCTCTGTTGGGGTAGCTGCGCGCCTGAGGCCTCACATTCTTTTGGAGATGGATCCTTCCTCTCTGCAGACACATGAGGCAGCGTACTGCTAGATCCCGCCTCACCCCCATTCTTGAGAACTTGGTCACCTGGTAAGACAGCTTGCTCCTCAGGGAAGGCAGGCATGGAAGCAGCACCTGTCTGCTCACAAGTTCCTGCAGAGACTGTGGCCTCTCCCACTGTTTTTAGGGCTGGAGTTGAGTGTCTGCTTTGAAAGTGGGGTAGATGGTTGTTCAATACCTGCAGGTACTAGTGCCGCTTCAGATGCTGCACTTGCAGGTGTTGGTTTACATGCTGTACTTGTGGGAGTTGCTTTACACGCTGGATTTGTGGGTGTTGGTTTAGGTGCACTTTGCGGGATTGGCTTAGTTGCTGCACTTGTGGGTGTTGGTTTAGATGCCGCACTTGTAGATGATGGTTTAGATGCCGCACCAGTGAGTGATGGTCTAGATGCCGCAGTTATGGGTGATGGTTCAGATGCAGCACTTGTGGGTGTTGGTTTAGGTGCTGCACTTGTGGGTGTTGGTTTAGGTGCTGCACCTGTGGGTGTTGGTTTAGATGCTGCACTTGTGGGTGTTGGTTTAGATGCTGCACTTGTGGGTGGTAGTTTAGATGCAGCACTTGCAGGTGTTGGTTTAGATGCTGCACTTGTGGGTGTTTGGTTTAGATGCTGCACTTGTGGGTGGTAGTTTAGATGCAGCACTTGTGGGTGTTGGTTTAGGTGCTGCACTTGTGGGTGTTGGTTTAGGTGCTGCACTTGTGGGTGATGGTTTAGATGCAGCACTTGTGGGTGTTGGTTTAGGTGTTGCACTTGTGGGTGTTGGTTTAGGTGTTGCACTTGTGGGTGTTGGTTTAGTTGCTGCACTTGTGGGTGTTGGTTTAGATGCTGAACTTGTAGGTGTTGGTTTAGATGCTGCACTTGGGTGGTAGTTTAGATGCAGCACTTGCAGGTGTTGGTTTAGATGCTGAACTTGTGGGTGGTAGTTTAGATGCAGCACTTGCAGGTGTTGGTTTAGATGCTGAACTTGTGGGTGTTGGTTTAGATGCTGAACTTGTAGGTGTTGGTTTAGATGCTGCACTTGTGGGTGGTAGTTTAGATGCAGCACTTGCAGGTGTTGGTTTAGATGCTGAACTTGTGGGTGTTGGTTTAGATGCTGCACTTGCAGGTGCTGGTTTAGATGCTGAACTTGCAGGTGTTGGTTTAGATGCTGCACTTGCAGGTGTTGGTTTAGATGCTGCACTTGCAGGGGTTGGTTTTGATGCTGCACTTGCAGGTGCTGGTTTAGATGCTGCACTTGCAGGTGCTGGTTTAGATGCTGCACTTGCAGGTGATGGTTTTGATGCTAGATTTGTGGGTAATGGTTTAGATGCTTCACTTGGGGGTGTTGGTTTAGATGGTGCACTTGGGGGTGGTGGTTTAGATGCTGCACTTGTGGGTGGTGGTTTAGACGCTACACCAGCTGGTGCTGGCTTAGATGCTGCAGTTGAAGTTGCTGGCTTCAAGGCTGTACTTGGATTCGAAGCTGCAGATGTAAGTGTTTGTTTAGAAGCTGCAGATGTAGGTGTTTGTTTAGAAGCTGCACTTGAAGGAGTTGGTTTAGGACTAGTTGAAGGTGATAGTTTAGCAGCAGCAGATGCTGGTTTTGAACCTGCACCAGCTGGTGTCTTCTTCAAAGCTGCACCTTGTTGGGGCGACTGCGGTGAGGCTGCTGATGGAGATGACAGCTTAGGAGCTGGTTTGGCCATTTGCTTCACAACTCCAGTCTTTTTGTTGGGACTTCTTCCACCTGTGGCTGCTGGTTTAACCGCTGTGGCTGGCGTTTTCTTTGGCGGCAGGCCCGTGGGAGGGGGCATCTGACTGGAGGTTCCTTCTGCCGCTTTGACAGGTGGCTTTGAAGCTGGAGAGGATGGTCTGGAGTCTGGCTTTGCTGGTGCATTTCCTTGCTGGTTTGCTTGTCTGGCTGCTGGTGGTGCTGCTTTCGGTGCTGGTTTTGCCATCGCATTCGGCTTCTTGGATGCGCTTGCGGAAGCAACACCACCTGTGCTTTGAGATGGTGTTGTGGATTTGACATCAGAAGTTGATTTGGGGATAGGCATACTTCCAGTTGTCCCAGTGGTTGTTTTGGGTGTAGTTATTGCGGTGGCTGTTGTGGTTGTGGTTGCTGATTTAGGTGTGATCTTGGAAGGGGTGTTTGCAGGCTTTGGTGTGGTTTTGGTTGTGGCAGTATTGGATTTAGGGGTAGACACTGCATATGCAGCTGAAGCAGGCTTGATGGGTGGGTCCAGTAGCTGTTTTGGGTGTAGTCTGAACTTTGGGTGTGGTCTGGGCAGGTGCACTTGACTTGGATGAGGTGGCTGGTGTCTTGTCAGGTAAAGTTGCTGATTTCGGCCCTGACCCAGAAAGGCCAGATTTAGTCTGGGGTTGTGCTCCAGAGGACGTCTTTTCTGACATGGCTGCACTCTCAGAAGCACGAGTTGCTGGCAGGGATGCTGTGGTGGAGTCACTGACAGACTGCGGTTCAGACTCTTGTTCACTGCCACGCTTGGGAGACATACCAGTCAGATCAATCACATCGGACGGGGAGGCACTTCTCTTCAACTTCCCTCTGTTGCCGTCTCTCCTCGTGTAGCGTTGGCATCAGTGGTTGTGACAGGTATTTTCCTTGTGGCCATTTTTCTAGCCCAGCATTCTTGTAGGTAGTGTCGCTCGTAGGATGGGGTGCTGGGTCACATACTCCTGAAACACACACAGACCGCATTGTCAGCTTACGTGACCAGTGTAACAAAATATGCATATATTTTACCGTTTGCATGTTACTGTTTGTTTTTCTTTAAACAAGCTGATCAGTTTCCTGGTTAGATCAATGAAGTAACAGGATACACACCAACCAAAAGACAGGGGCTGGGGTCACCCAAATGACGTGGTGGTCAATGGCAAAAGGTAAAGCAGAGCGACGCATGAAGAAAGGACAGGATGCCAAGAGAGTTCACAAGGCAGCCCAGCAAGGCCAACACGGGCAGCGAACTACATGGGAAAGCACACTCCAACAAAGCCTCAGCTGTCATGAAAAATGGCACACGCCATCTCTTGTGACCAGCTTCATCCTCTTATCTGTCTGTATAAAACTGCCCTTCAATGCAAACTTGGTGAGATGTGGGAAATCAGGTGACTGTACATGTCTGCTCTGTGAGACTAAAACAAACAGTGGAACATGTCCTGAGTTCATGCAATACAGTGCCAATCCATGAAATAAACATGCAGATATGCAAAGTACTTCAGGAGACTGACTGCACATATGGTTAACACCACCAGACGAAACCCTAAAAAAAAAAAAAAAAAAAAAAAAACAAACAGAAGCTAAAGCAATGACATTTTACACTGCAGAAGTCATACATCATAATCTGGAACAGCTGTGACATCAAGAGAATGGGATCAGGGTTTACAGGATGGAGCGGATGGCCAGGTGTACAGAGACATCAAGAGAATGGGATCAGGGTTTTACAGGATGGAGCGGATGGCCAGGTGTACAGAGACATCAAGAGAATGGGATCAGGGTTTATAGGATGGAGCGGATGGCCAGGTGTACAGAGACATCAAGAGAATGGGATCAGGGTTTACGGGATGGAGCGGATGGCCAGGTGTACAGAGACATCAAGAGAATGGGATCAGGGTTTATAGGATGGAGCGGATGGCCAGGTGTACAGAGACATCAAGAGAATGGGATCAGGGTTTACAGGATGGAGCGGATGGCCAGGTGTACAGAGACATCAAGAGAATGGGATCAGGGTTTACAGGATGGAGCGGATGGCCAGGTGTACAGAGACATCAAGAGAATGGGATCAGGGTTTACAGGATGGAGCGGATGGCCAGGTGTACAGAGACATCAAGAGAATGGGATCAGGGTTTACAGGATGGAGCGGATGGCCAGGTGTACAGAGACATCAAGAGAATGGGATCAGGGTTTACAGGATGGAGCGGATGGCCAGGTGTACAGAGACATCAAGAGAATGGGATCAGGGTTTACGGGATGGAGCGGATGGCAGGTGTACAGAGACATCAAGAGAATGGGATCAGGGTTTACGGGATGGAGCGGATGGCCAGGTGTACAGAGACATCAAGAGAATGGGATCAGGGTTTACAGGATGGAGCGGATGGCCAGGTGTACAGAGACATCAAGAGAATGGGATCAGGGTTTACGGGATGGAGCGGATGGCCAGGTGTACAGAGACATCAAGAGAATGGGATCAGGGTTTACAGGATGGAGCGGATGGCCAGGTGTACAGAGACATCAAGAGAATGGGATCAGGGTTTTACGGGATGGAGCGGATGGCCAGGTGTACAGAGACATCAAGAGAATGGGATCAGGGTTTACGGGATGGAGCGGATGGCCAGGTGTACAGAGACATCAAGAGAATGGGATCAGGGTTTACAGGATGGAGCGGATGGCCAGGTGTACAGAGACATCAAGAGAATGGGATCAGGGTTTACAGGATGGAGCGGGATGCCAGGTGTACAGAGACATCAAGAGAATGGGATCAGGGTTTACAGGATGGAGCAGATGGCCAGGTGTACAGAGACATCAAGAGAATGGGATCAGGGTTTACAGATGGAGCAGATGGCCGTGAGTACAGAGACATCAAGAGAAGGGGATCAGGGTTTATAGGATGGAGCAGGATGGCCGTGAGTACAGGACCAGAGAAGGGGATCAGGGTTTATAGGATGGACATCATGGACATCAAGAGAATGGGATCAGGGTTTATAGGATGGAGCGGATGTCCAGGAGCACACAGCAGATATTCTACAATGAGGAAATATCCAGTGATCATTGGGAAGCCTGGCACAAAACCAGACAATGTACTCTACTCGGGATCATCAAAACAGCTGATTCTGATTGAATTCTCTGTGCCGCATGAAAGCAGAATGGAGCATGCTCACACCTACAAAACTGAAAAAATGCCGATTTAGCCAGCAGTTTGAGGGAAGCTAGCTTCAAAGCCAAAGTCCTCGCTATAAAACTGGAGTGAAGAGATTTTTATATTCATCACCCTATGATGACATCACGAAACAGCTCAATATTTCTGGCAAGGCAAGGACTAGAACAACAAAGGTACACAGCTGAAAAACTGAAAAAACAATCAAGCTGGATCTGGTCAAAGAGGAAGAAAATGACATTCATGAGCTTAAAATTTCCCAGCTTAAAGCAGGTGACCCACAGCAATATGGGCAAGACATCCACCTAGAAAGGCAGCGCCTTGAGATGCCCACTCATCCACAAGCTGCAATTTTGAATCCTGGCACAAAGACATGTAGAATCATGACCTGGATGCAACTTGGCCCCACCCCCCAAAGTGAAAGGGGTTCAGGGCCAGAACACATGTCTGAACAGGGGTTGGGAGGTAAGGATAGTGGGGTGGTGGTGTTCTTTTTCAAGACCTGCTGTCATTTTCAAGACCGGCTTCTGCTGTCCAACTCACCCTAGAGTTTCTTCCCTAGAGTTTCTTCCCAACTAAAACGGCATGACTGGACAAGATGTGGAGAGATCACTGACCATCATCAATGTACCCTGATGACCCCGGTCATGGAGAGACACTTCACAGCAAGCCAAATCCTCACTCTTGAGATTCTTATGCATTGCCAAGTTCATCCAAGAACGTACAAGCAACAAACATGCGCTTGTGATGCAGTGACATGCACAACATGCCTGCTTCCTTGTCTGGCAACACTGACTGGCAGTGTCACTTCAGCACAGGAGACTGACAGTCAAAGAAACTGAAGACACTTTGCTTTGCAAGTCTTGTTCATGTGTAGGCACACCACTAAATATCACCAAATCAATCAGGCAACAATGCAGTGTTTGTTACCTGTGGTGGTTTTCTTCATCATGATTTAATACTTACTGGTCCAAGTGGACTATGATTCTAAGGCAGCATGGCCAGTATAAACCCTGT
Source organism: Conus betulinus (assembly GCA_016801955.1). Classification (NCBI taxonomy): domain Eukaryota; kingdom Metazoa; phylum Mollusca; class Gastropoda; order Neogastropoda; family Conidae; genus Conus; species Conus betulinus. The sequence goes on from JADBJO010000079.1 coordinate 532,297, forward strand.
GTGTGTGGGCATGTATGGGAATGCCAGAATGAACAACTTAAATATAATGTTACTGTATGGAGCTGTTAAGGAGAAGGAAGTGTGGGGAGCATAGAGTAACAGACAACAATAAAAAGAGTAAATAAATAATCAGCAAACAACCTATTAATAATTAAGAAGCAATCTAGGTCATTTCTTTTTCCACAGGCCTTGGTCACAAGTTTTGTCAGCGTTGTTGTACAAGCCAGATCCTGAAGCGATTATGACAGCCCACTATGTCTGTACACACAACCCTTGTTTACCTCAGGGCCCAGGAGAATCTCCATCATGCTTGATTACTCAAAAATGATGCTTGCTTACTCAAAATGCTTCGCCAGTAAAAAGCGCTGTAACTTTTGTCACATACAACGCCTTGAAATAATCAATCACCATGACTTTAACGAAGTCTATTCAATGATAAAACCAAGGAAGACCACTTCTCTTCTTGTGCCAAGGAAGGAGAGACTCTCGCCTCATGGCAAGTAACTCACAAGTAACAAATATTACTACTTCACATGACACATCCTTGACTGTCAACTGCCTGGCTCTTACATCTTCTCCTTCCTATGCATTCTCAGCCATGCTAAATGGGCACTCTGGTGTTGTGCACAAAGTCCACTGTCAGTGCTCATGACACTGCTGGCCGTACAGCTTTGCCCCATTGCCCTAGGGTATCAAACATGGGACAGGATTAAAGAATCTAGGCTGGAGTAGCTGTGGTTTGACCCTTTGGAGGCTGGACATCCAGCACTGTCACCACCTGCTAGACCATGGGATGAGCACCATACCATCCAATATCCATCTGCTTTGCCACAGTGGGTGGGTTCCATACATGTCCAGTTTCCTCCTTAAGGGTAGGGTCAGGAAAAAAGGTCTACCCACTGCCCTTAGCCGACATGTTCTGCCTTCAGGGTAGCTCTGTCATGCTATCACAGCCGAGTGATGGCTTAACCAATGCTAGGGTTTGTCCATTCACCAATGGACCTGCAACTAGTGCCTTATAAAGGGGCCGTACTCCTCCCTGGTTTTTATTTAAGGTTTACTACTCCTCTTGATCCACTGTTCTTAGCCTGGGGGCACAAGCTACCCAGTTTCCAGCACCACCCAGTAGAGGATGTGGCTCTTCACCTTGCACGGGCCTTCTTCTTGGACTGGAAGAGGCTACGCAGGGTCGAGGGTACAGTGGCCACCCCTTTCATGTCAGTCAGGGGCCAAGGGCAGCCACACACCCCACCCATCATGCAAGAACACATGCAATCATGACACACAACCAAAGCAACTACCATCATCACTGCAAACAATAACACCAGAACCAGTAGAATCTTGCTGGAAAAGCCCTACTGACTCAGCACTGCCCACACCATCGACTCATCACCATCCCAGAGTTCCCCATCCCATCAGCAGACACAGAGCACCCTCTGTCACCATGAGTCGTCTAACAGGGTGGCCCACAGTGTCCAATCCTGGGTTTGGAGATAGCCTTTCTGTCAACTCAGAGGAAAAAAATAATCCTGTAGAGGAGTCACCCTTTTCACTCTTTAAGACACAGTTGACTGAACATGGGCATTAGCAGGTGCAAGGCAATATGATGCAGCTGGTTCAAGAGTGTTTTGCTTTGAAGTCTTTTCTATCCATGACTGACTAAAGATTTGTGAAAAATAATAAGGAATGATGTACATGATGATAAATAACGATGAACAAGAAAACACACATGTATACTAAAACCCAAACTGTAGAAAATACATGTACATGTGCACTCTAGCAATGGTCTAGCAAAATGTAGCATTCAAGTTTTCAAGCAAGCTCAACTGTCCAGTCAGTTTCACATGCTTCTATTCCAATTTTGCTTTTCATCATGATCTGTAAATTCTTTAAGAGAACAGATCAACACAGCACATGCATGCATACATCCTCACCTTCAGAAGTCATTGACTGGACACTTGAGGCCAATTTGAAAATTACAGAAATAACCCTAGCATCATGGTAAAATCTCCTGAGCTTAGTTTAGGCCCCTGATGGTGGAGGAAGGAATGGCACCAGGCCCGAGTAATGCAGTGGGAGAACTGTGTTTGGGCACAAGGTGAGAGCAGGATATGGCAGTCAAATCAAAAACAGCCTCAAAGAGGGAGGGAGGCAGTGGGAACATGGAAGGGCCATGGCCAAGAAAAAAAGGTTTTACCACCATCATTTTTCAAACAAAATGAGAAAAAACAAATTCACTTTGTGAAAAAAATGGTCATTTCTATAAATATCCCGTGTTTGACCCGAATATTTACCATATCAAACTGAAAGCATTCTATAGCCAGTCTGGTAGCTTTACCTGAAATTGCATTTGCCTGATCCATCTGGAATGTTGTCTCAAAATGACCTTCTGGTAGTTTAAGTTCACACAGATGGAGATGACGCTGTCAAAAGTGATGTTCTGATACCCCTTCCAGTTGCTGCAAAGGAGCCTGGAGGTTCAAGTTTCCTATCCTTGTCACCCTCGCTCCCCAAATCTAAAAGAGCCTGGACAATGAGTGAAGTTGTAGGCAAACTCATGGCCTGGTTTTCAGCAAAGAATTCCATTTTCCTTCAGAATTCCTGTGAAAGGGGTATCCCAAGCAAAGCCACAGAGGGCATGAATCTCATTGCCATGTCTGCCAGAGGCGAGTGAGAGGAGAAAAGAAGTTTTGAAAGTCAGCTCTAAAACAAAAAACAAAAACGATGAGGCAGGCTCATAAGGGAGGAAGGGGGAGTTAGGCAGCATAAATGGTCCATAAATGGTCCAAAGCAAGGAGAAAGACCCAAGAGGAGCTCTCCTATGACAACAGGCACGCATAAGACAGGGACATGGGAGATTTTCCAGGGGAGGAGGTCATCTTCATAATCTTAGACAGACCACACCCCAATTAGTGCTACACAAGGCTGATCGACTGCAGCGCAAAGTACTGCCAGAAGGATTCTTTGACTTGGAAAGGTGAATATGAAACTGACCAGCTGGATGCACTTTTCATGATCTAAAGGGATGGACTGATCCTTGCACTAGTCTAGTCCCCTGTACCAATGGTGACCACAAACAAACTCAGTACCAAATCGGAGAGAGGACAAGGTAACAGTCCTGAGGATTGGAGGATGCAGCCACTAGGGAAAGCACCTGCAGTCTGCATGCTATCGTCGCTTTTCAGAGGACATGGTGGAACACCTGACCATTCCCACCTCCTTTCGCAGTATCCTGGTATACTCTCTCATTTCCACAACTCGCAAAACTCTGACATGAATTGAAAGAGATTTCACCTGCTTATCCAAAAGTTCAAACACACAAACTGGGGCTCATCCTCAATCATTAGCAAAGTGTGCATGTGCACTAACCGGGGTGATAAAGAAATCCACCAGCTCCATCTTTAATTCACAGCGGAAGACAGCGCTCACTACTCGACTCTCTTCCATACTTACCTTGTTCCAGACTGTGTGCGGTACATCATGACTTACCTTATCCCGTAGTCATGCAGGTGATCAGATGGGCTGTTCTATCAGGTCAGTGTTTCACATCTCTCATCACGGGTCAGCACCGTATTGTCAAGGGTCACTGACTCACCTGCAGGCACCAGGTTACTCACCTTATACTGTCACAGTGTTGCTCACTCTTGAGGTGAGCCTCAGCCACCTTGGAGTCAGGGCACAGCTCGGAGCAGAGGGGGGGGCAGAATAGAGCCAAAGTGGCCACCAGCATTTCTGCACCTGTTGCAATCAGTTTTAGTGTTCAAAGCTCTCTTCTTTTCATGTCTGTCAGCAACAGTCATAGCAAAACCACCTACCTTTCAACCGACAGCAACTTTACATTCCATTCCAGATTCCATATTTGTATCTCTTCATCAAATTGCCGAACAGACGAGATTGCCAAACCGACGAAAAACCTGTTCAGCGCCAATAAGCTGTCAGCAACAGCGACTAAAAAGTGCTTCCCCTGTGTCTTTAGGCCATCCACTGACAGCACACAACTTCGCTGATTTTTCATTCACCTAAGATCGGTTCAGTGGGCTCAAAGAGATGTTCAACAGTGAGCCTGATGTGTCTGCAGTGTAGAAATACCACTTAAACAAGTATACGTCAGGCGGAAGTCCCTTTATTCTCGATAATGATTGATTCAATAACTGGACCACATAGAAAAGAGGTTTGCCTCATCTGCAACAAAATGGCGGCGAAACCTTCAATGATAAGAGATAGTGGTCCTGATCTCAGTCTGCGAATTTACGTAACTTTGCAAGCAGTGCATATGATTATGGATAGCAATGATGATAGAGATGGTCTTTTGTTCACTGATTCTTTGGAACATGAAGGTGATGAGCCAGACAGTGATGTTTGACACTTGTTGAAGCAAGCTGTTCAGCCTCTTGTAGCAGACGACGGTCAGCTTGTTGAAGCAAGCTGTTCAGCTCTTGTAGCAGACACGGTCAGCTTGTTGAAGCAAGCTGTTCAGCCTCTTGTAGCAGACGACGGTCAGCTTGTTGAAGCAAGCTGTTCAGCCTCTTGTAGCAGACGACGGTCAGCTTGTTGAAGCAAGCTGTTCAGCCTCTTGTAGCAGACAGTCAGCTTGTTGAAGCAAGCTGTTCAGCCTCTTGTAGCAGACGACGGTCAGCTTGTTGAAGCAAGCTGTTCAGCCTCTTGTAGCAGACGACGGTCAGCTTGTTGAAGCAAGCTGTTCAGCCTCTTGTAGCAGACGACGGTCAGCTTGTTGAAGCAAGCTGTTCAGCCTCTTGTAGCAGACGACGTCAGCTTGTTGAAGCAAGCTGTTCAGCCTCTTGTAGCAGACGACGGTCAGCTGTTGAAGCAAGCTGTTCAGCCTCTTGTAGCAGACGACGGTCAGCTTGTTGAAGCAAGCTGTTCAGCCTCTTGTAGCAGACGACGGTCAGTTTGTTGAAGCAAGCTGTTCAGCCTGTCGTAGCAGACGACGGTCAGCTTGTTGAAGCAAGCTGTTCAGCCTGTCGTAGCAGATGACGGTCAGCTTGTTGAAGCAAGCTGTTCAGCCTGTCGTAGCAGATGACGGTCAGACTGTAGGTCCAGTTGAGCACGTTGTGGCTGTTACCACTTCAGACTTTGCACTCAGCGGGAGTGATACTGACAGTGAGAGGGGACCAGCTAGCACATACGCAGACAGAGAAGAAGGGAGAGAAGGAGAGGTAGAGGAGGGATGCAGGCAGGAATTCAGAGTTCAGTGAGAGTGCATGGAAGGGGGCATGGCCATGGTGGCGAGAGAAATGTTGCCTTCACTGGGAATTCACTGTCTCCAAACAGAAAACTGCCCCCATACCTGCTTTTGCAGGAAACTCTGGTTTGAAAGCACAAAGAGAAGGAGATGCATGTTATGGCCTGTTTTGAGCAGTATTACACACTGATGAACTACTGACTCCATGTATGCAGTTACAGATGTATGTTTTAGTTAGGGGGGGGGGGGGGGGGGGGGGGGGGGGGGGGGACAGGGGGGGTCTGTTTTTTTTTTTTTCATGTCTGCAAAATCAAATAATTCAAGTTTCATCCATCTTGACAGTCCAGTTTGTGAGTAGCATCAGCACCTTTCACATTGAATGAAACAAAGTTTGTCAGTTCCGGCCACCTACTAACAGTAACACACTACTCTTCATCATTTGTGAAAGTTTTTGCATACATGTGACGAGGTCTGTTCTCATCTGATTTACAGACACAAATCGACAACAAAGATGTCTTTAAAAAAAAATTTTCTTTTAACTATTTATTGGTAATTGGTGGGGATTTGATGTTAATCTATAGAGGTGAAAATAGATGTTTTGAGAAGGTTATAAAAAAGAATTTTTTACTTCGAACTGTTTCAATAGTTTTCTACCAAAATAATCAAAAAAGAACCTCAGGTTCAGAATCTTCATTCAATTTCTTTGCAAAAATATATTCCTTCTTTACTGTGTCCTTTACAGTTTGCATGCTAGAATTTTTTGTTCTTTATTACCCCAGATTTCCTAAAAATTCCCTGGCGCTGGGAAAGCACATATGTGCAATATGCTCTAGCAACAAAAGGGTTAATACCTTGCCGCTGATGTAAGCAAATTTGCAGAATGCCTGGTCCTTTTTTTTTCTCTCATTACTTTGCTTATCAAGCTGATCAACCCAGCCATATCACTGCAAACACCACATTCAGTCCCCTTCTTCCTCCAAAATCATTGAAATATTATATATATTTAAGGTAATATAAGGTGGTAAACAAACATTGTCTTTTCCATCCAATCACAGGTACTGACAATGTAGAACTTTTGGGTGTAAGGAGGCACCACTCTCTTGCACAAACCATCATTCACTGAACACTTCTGGTCGAACTTCCAGTTCAGTGGTTATTTTCATCTGTGAAAATGAAGAGAAGAGATTGCCTGTTGCAACAGGACAATTCACAGAAGATCACAGCACAGTCTAACTCAGATCAACCTTCACCCTCATCCTTTTCGCCCCAAAACTTGTTGAAAAGACTTTCAAAGTATAATGGCGGCTCAATTTTCCAATATTTCTTTCCCTACTGAAATGAACTCTTTATCCAAAAAGTCTGGGTAACATGTTCTTCCATCAAGCTGAAATCGCTTGTAAGTCTTGCCTTGCCCTTATGCTGGCATTTGCACAGTTATTACTGAGAATTCACAGGCAAACCCAATGCTGCACTGTGTGACAAAAAAAAACAGTTCACTGCAGGAAGCAGAAGCAGATTCACTCACTTCACTGGTGTTGTAAGTTTGTTTTTTACCCCACACAGAACAAGTTTTAAATATCGGCATGGAACTATTGGACAGGACGGGTCACAACAAAACACATCTGGGTGACAGCCTTATACGTGTGTGTACAAAATGTTGCAAATATGACCATCCTTCAAGCCAAAAACATCAATGAAAGCAGCAGCAGTCATGCCTTTCTTCCAATGCCTAGTACAGAAGGCAGTAGCAAAAAGAACACTGTGCTATCAACAGAAATAAGCTCAGCCATAGAAGACAAGCACATGATCAACCCAGTTCTATCCAGCTTCATGGGAAAAAAAAAAAAAAACACACCCTGAATTCATTCCTGGTTCATCTCGCAAAAAAAAAACACACCCAAAAACGACAAGCTAATAGCCAGAAAAAAACAACAAACAGATGGCAAAATGTGATGTAAAGTACCTTCAATAACATGGCCAACAATCCCAGTCAGTCTCATGAACAAGCACTTCCACAGTCAGTTCACAGCTTTTGCAGACACCCTTATACACCCATGGGAGAACAGCATTTCCTTTCTGGTGCAAAAGTGCAGCAGTGTCACCACATCCTGGGATGATGGCCAAACAACCATGAGATCGAGTCAGTTTCTGTTTCTGTTTGGTTGAAGATATCACGGCTTCCCTGAAATCCCCCGAAGAGACTGAAAATGTCTCAGATAGTGACCTCTGCATCTGAAAACATCACGTCATTCTAATGGAGGACAAAACACCATGCATCAGATTCCACTTTTCTCTCTGCTAACGTTTCCCGTGAGATATGTCAGATTCACTCATTACGGAGACGTTTTCTCTTTCGTCCAAGAAATAAGGGCCACATCATAGGATTCTGTGAGTCTGCACACTTACAGGATGACCGTCCACTGCTTGTCATCCTTAAGCAAGACAATCGAAGCGTCTTCCAATATCAAAGGAATATTCTGGCATTTTCCATCGTAGAAGAGGCAGGAGTGTGGAATTTCTTTCAAATTCCTTTGACCAAAATGAACATTTGCTTAACCTGATCACAACCTTGTAACCTAGGAGAATCCATTTTAAAAATGACAGTCACAATGTTAGCTTCAGAAGACAAAGATCTTGGATCTAAACAAGATCTCTAAGTCAGACCACCCAGATGCTTCTGAATTTCAAGATGGATGCCATAATGACTGTGGAGAGAAGGTAGGCCACAAAGAGACCATCCAGATGCTAGTAAGCAGTTCTGATGTGATGCAGGGTCTTTTTTAGCAGCTGTCCACAGCAGCCGAGAAGTCTGCAGGAACTGGAACAGTACCTGGGTGGAGGAGTGGACAAAATCGATCAGCAGAAGACTCAAACGCTCTTCCACTGCATCAAGCTGTGTTGCCAGGCTGTTACTACGGTGAGGGGTTCTCCCTCACAAAATGCAAAAAACTGTGAAATCAGCAATTTCCCCTGTTCTGTTCTTTTGTGCATTTCAAGGGGGCATCACAAACTGTTCTTGAAAGTAAATCTTAGATGAGGCGGGGAACAGTAAACAGTAAACAATGAACAAGTTGGGTAACTCTTTCTCTCATGATGGAACAAAACATGCCCATAATCCCAAACAGCCCATGATGAAATGAATACATGCCCATAACTCAAAACGGTTTGGGGTCGTCTCTTCGTTTGTTCTGTGTGCTCTGCCTTGTCACTTCTGCTAGGCAACTCAATGTTTGTGAGCAGCATTCGTTCGGAGTTATGGTCATGTATTTATTCATCATGGGAGCAAGAGTTACCTTATTTGTTCATTAATAATTGTTCTTGATTTAAATGAATGGAGAGTCATCCTCCAATCTTTTTTTCTGTTAATTGAAATTTGATGACAGTTTCACTGAACGAAATGGGGTGGCTGCGTGAAGGAGCTGGAACAAGAAGGATAGGGTCATGACAATCAAGAGAATATGGAACATGGGACAAAAAAAAATTCCAGTTGAAGGTGTGCAGTCCTTACTTAAAGCGCGCAACTGGCCCGATCAAGTTGTGGGCATCAGGTGTCTTCAGGCAATGAATGGAATCCACATAAGCCAAGTGGGATCAAGTCCTGCAGCAGAAGTGGCCCTGCCTTTTATTCCCTTGCCTTTCATTCACAGACAAGCTGTCATCAAATCTGAACATCAACCAAGAATAATGATATCATAAAAAAAAAAAAAAATTTTAAATCAACAATACCAACAAAATAGACCACTCAATTTGGGTCAATTTTGCCAAGAGGAGTGAGAGCGGAGTGTGGTATCAACTAAATTAAGTTTCTATACATGCACATTTTCACATTTTCATGCCTTCTGTGCTTGCCTATCTCACAGAGCAGCCTGTAGTCAAATGGTCTGGACGTTCTGGCTGGAGCTGATAGCAGCAACATCAAACCACTGTTGAGAGTCATGGCATCGATTTTCATGGGGGTAAAACCCCCTCAGTCCACTATGCATGAAACAGTACCCAGCACAGTTCAGGGAAGGCTCCAGAAAAAAGGGGAAGGAGCGGGCTCTGTTTCTTTACTAACTACTATGCCCTTGATACAGCGAATATCTGACAGTTTATAACCTCTACAGCCATTAGGTTAAAGGATTTTCATTTCTTTTCTTAACTGTCTTACACAACTATATTTACATATGAAGCTCAAATGCTCACAGCAGTCAGCCCAAATCATACCCTTAAATGTCTCTTTCTCCCTCTCTCTCTCTTTTTTTTTTCTTTTATTTCTTTCTTAAATAATGCATGTCCTCATCCAAACTTATTCAAATCATGACAGCAAAGTCATGATTTTTCAGTGCCATTTGTACAATGATACAGATATCTTAGCTGTAAAAGAAATTATATCACACAAACGACAGAGATGTCGTCTTGTCCATGGAACAGGCAATACGCCATTGTGTTCCTGATGACTGTCACACATGCCATCCAAAAACTAATCACTAATCACACAGGTAACAGTCCAACAAAACTCTGTAAGTGCAAGCTTGTCATGTCTTCTTCCCTCAAAATAAATTTGTCCTTATTTCTGTTTCAATCTCCCATTATGACTGGACTTGGCCAAATGACACCTGCCTGAAAGCAGAGAGACAGTGAGAATTCAGGCTCAGAGCATGGTACCAACCTTTCACAGGGCAACTCTTTTTCTCCCCGGCTTTATCCTTCTTGCGGTATTTCTTCATCGCTTCCTTCTGCCACAGGTGGCTCGATGGACGCTGGTTCTGTGACGCCATGTCAGCACGGTTAGATATAATCCCCCATAACCTAGGCTGTGACTTAACACCATATCACAACAGTCTCGTTAATTCTGCCATAATAAGTCTCGTTAACTTCTTCTGCTTGTGCTGTTATTATGACGGCATGGCAGTCATTCCTGTCACCCATGTCATCACAATTTGCTAGCAGTATAAAAGACATCTCTTGGTTAAATTCCTTCTACCATTTAACAGATGCAATCATGTTTTATACAAAAGTTTTAGGTCCTAACTAATGGAAAAGTTAATTCCTCTTACAAACAGAGATGATAATGTTATACACAAAGAACTTAGAACAGGCAGTGTTTGACATTTGCATGTCAAGCAATCATAACATTTTGTTTTTATGTCAAAGCAGTATTTCAATCTTAGCTGAAAGGTATTTGACCACATACTGGGTGCAATGTTCATGCCTTTTCAATGTTCCTGCTATGCCATTCTGTGTAATTCTGTGACAGCAAAAGCCACTTTAACGCATTAAACGTCTCCTTACCATTCTCAAAATGGACATGTCAATGACATACCAGATTAAATGTTTGCTCGATTTTTTCACACTGACAATCACACACACACACTAAAAAAAAAAAATGTGCATTGGGGATTCTGAAATGCTTTATTCATAACTCTATGATTTTTTTTTTATATCTTTGAACATAATTCTGTGACTTTTCAGCCATGGAAAATGTTTTTTTTCTTATTTCATTACTTTGTTTTAACTTTTATTTTGCATGGTTTTGATGGCCTAACACCACTTTGATGATATCCAAATCACAGGTTCACTCTCAAAAGTGAGTACATTTGGTTGATTGTTTTCTTTGGCTAATTTCAAAAATGCTGCATGCGTGACTCATTCTCCTAAATTGTTATACAAAAACTTTTTCTAATTGTATATTTACTTCCTCTCTCTCTAATTTGAACCAGACTCAATAAAAGCAGAAAAAAAGTGCAGGAAAAACTTGCTTTGTTCACATCTTATGTGTGGGGCGTTCCCTCCGTTTTGATGAAACATAATCTGTTTACTGCTTAAAACATAACGTTATTGCAATCTAATAATGAGACTGCATTTCATATAGTCACGTATGGGTGAGCATCATAGATTTACATTTGTTAGAACTTTACCTGATTATTAATTTTAGACCATTCAAACAAGATACCGCCACAAATCACATGCGGCGGTGGTGTCACCGAAACTTGGTAAGTGGTGTTTTCTCACCCTTTTATTATTTGGTTGTGAACCTCTAAATTTCATATACATGAAAATTTTGAAGTCTTCATCATTCATTCTGCAGTCAACTTTATCAAAATAGATACTGACATAATAAAAAAAACACCATCAGAATTTGGGACACTAAACCTATGCTGGTCTCGGTGACAACTGTAAAACCTGTCATTTTATGTGAAGTTAACAATGATAACCAAGTCAATATAGATTTTCGTGCGTTTACATATAGTGGCAATCATACTTTAAGATGATCTGTAACCAAAAACAAAAGTAATAATCTGATCAGGCAAGTTAACTGGGGGTGTGGTGTCCTTGTCTGCCAAAGACTTATTCCCTTTAAACTTTCTGTTAAATTAGTGACTCTTTTAAATATCACCTTTGTTGGCTATATCATTTATCTTCTGGATGAAAAGAACAGTTTAATGTGGAAAGAGTAAGGCCATATGCACCCAAAAAAAAATCATTTAAAAAATCACAACTTACAGCACTGACATGCCACAACCCAAACTGCTTACTTTCTGTCCTAACCAAAAGAACTGTTTGTTTCAATCTCAGATCACTCAATCATAACCTTAACATTGACAAAGTGTTAAACTGGTATTGAGTGAAGCTCCATAACAGCAATTTTAAAGAAAATATGTCATGACAGACACTATGCTGTCATGTTATTAACACACACACATACAGACACACACTAGCATCAAAGTATTTGTGTTGGCTAATTTTTCTTTGCAAAAATGTTAAACAAACACGCATTTATCTAGATTCCCAATATACCTTGCGTATCAGATGTTGAAATTTCTTTGTTTTTTTTTTTTGTTGTTTTTCTTTTGTTTTGTTTTTTGTTTGCCTCTTGTGTTGCAACACAAAGTTTTCAGAAGAGTGACCCTTATTAGCATATTCATCAACAGATAAAGGAGAATTTTGATGCACTGACATAGGCTGCTATGTAAAATCAAAACACCCAATGTGTGTGCACAAACCTGACAACAATGGGGGAAATTTGCTGATGCTTACTTTTCACTCGGGTTTACAGGAGTGTAAAAAATACTTTACCTTTCACTCCTTTAATTTTCTGTGTCAGTAAACATGTACAATTTACAAGCCTGTCATGATCTCTAAACTTACAAACATGTCCTGCGCACCAGAAGAAACTTCAGTTGCACAGAGATGTGAGCGAGTGTGTGTGTGCGTGCATGCATGCATGCATGTGTGTGCCAGTGTGTCTGCTGCATGTGTGTGCGCGTGCGTGTTGTATGTGCATGCGTGTGTGTATGTGTGTTGTGGTGAACATTGTGTAGTGTGGCACACATTTGTGTGTGTCTGTGCTTGTGTGTGTGTAAGTGTGTGTGTGTGTGTTCAACCACATATGCACATGCTTGTGTGTATACAAACACCAAGCAAACCATTAGCCAGACCAACCTGCAGGTGTGCGTATGAAGAAAGATGGCAGACAAAGTCATGGATATTGTTAAACACCAGGTTACATCGCTTACAGCAGTTGATTGCATGGGCTCCTATGTCTTCTTTCCTTCTGTAATAAAACAGTGTATCAGGCCATCAGATGATGAACAAGAGAATCTCACAAGTGTAAGACCTCTCAACAACCACCCTGTCCAGAAACCCTTAAAAACCATTCCGACAGCTGCATGCCATGAAGTGGCAACTCACACTCACACCATCGCCTCTCATACATTCATGCCACCATCTTCCACACTCTGAAGACACCATCTTCCATACAGTTTCATCATTTGTCTTTCACGCATTCATGACTCTGTCTTCAACATTTCTGCAACCATTTTCCACACTCATTCCATCGCTTTTCTACAGGTTAACATTGCCACAATTACCCATAAACTTACAATCATTTTTCACAAATTCAGACCCGTTAACCCCAAGCTGCTATATGAGTACCATTTAACGAACATGAGCATATTTTCTGCAAAAACAGCGTACAAATTCAGGGTTCCTACAGACTCCCAAGAACAAAATTCAAGAAGTTTTCAAGAATTTTTCTTTTAATTCAAGGCTACAATAGATGCATAAAAATGATGATGAAGTTACAAACTATCTCCCTTGGTTAAATAGCAGACGACAACCCAGGATAGCGAGGAGGTTGTAAAAATTTGTTTCTAAATAATTTTTCATCAACCTGAACACAAAAAAAATCAAACTACCATTTCTTTTCACAACATCACTAATTTTTGGAGCTGATGGCTTGATTTTCAAAGGTTTTTTCACGGAGGTTTGGTCAACAGAACCACATTTTACTGATTTTCAAGGGTTTTCACGGTCTTGATATTCGCTCTCAGAATTCAAGGAGTTTCAAGGAGTGTACGAACCCTGAAATTTGACCATGTTTTTATAAATGTGAGAGTAAGTTTCATCATCGAAATTTTTCAAAAAGCAGGCAGGGAAGGGGGAACTGTTTTTCCTGCTGTCATAGAGCAGACAGTAGAAGGACAACTGATCTTGTAGAAAATACTGTAAAAATATCTCCTTCCAAATTACTTTCATACCTGATTCATTAGCATGCTGTGAAACAATTTCATCTCTCTCCTCACTCTTTCAACTATTTCAGGGCTTGAAGTTTGTAATAGCTTGTTGTCAAAAAAGCAGACACGCCCAGACATGATTTTGTGCAAGAGTTGTAAGCAAGAGTTGTCGCTCTTTGGTCAAAGAACACCAAGACAACATCATAGCTGAACTCAACATGGGGAGTTTGTGTTATACTCCCTGTTTGGCTAAGTATACTTACCATCGCCTACGGAAGATGCCGAAGTTCGAGTACTGTACGTCATTCAATGAGGCCTGCGCGCAAGGCAAACCCCCAGGGAACTTTGGCGCTAGAGGGGAAGGTAGGGCGGGCATTAGAGTCTGACATGGTAAGTATACTTAGCCAAACAGGGAGTATAACACAAACTCCCCATTTTGGCGTCGTCGTATACTATACCATGTCAGACCATAGCAGAATTTAAAGTAATAGGAGGAGGGCCGAGCGCCCTAATGGTTCCTGGGGTAGACCGATATGGCTGCATTGGCCGCCACAAATGAAATCCCTTTAGAACCATCAGCCCTGGTCATGCGGATGTCCCTTAAATAAAAGTTTATGAAAGGGTTCTCCGAACGCCAGTAGGCTGCCTCCAGGAGATGGCGCACGGGGACGAGTGCTGGAACGCTGAGGACGTGGCCAGCGCTCTGACCTCATGGGCTCGGGGTGACAGGGCTGGGAGGTCTTTGTACGCCTGGGCATAGGCAGATCTGATAGTATTGGATAGCCACCTAGAGATAGTGCCCGCCGATATGTCCTTCTTGTTGTGGGGTTGATGGAGATAAGAAGGCGTCGCTGCGAGGAACGCCTGGGGCGGGAACGCTCCCAGTAGTATCTGAGGCACCTAGAGGGGCACAGGTCCATGTCCCCACCCCGCTCGTTGCCTAAGATATCCGCTAGAGAGCGGATCAGGAGGGAAGGAGAGGCTGTGCCCGGTTCCTGGTTCTTCGCTAGGAACTCAGGAAGGAACTTAAGTGAGACCGAGCCGTCTCTGTGAAAGGCGATGTCCCGGGTCCCCGCTGAGGGCATGAATCTCACTTCGCCTTCTGGCTGAGGCCAGGGAGAGAAGGAAGGTGGTCTTGAAGGAGAGGAGGTCAAAGGGAATGGAGCGGAGGGGCTCGAAAGGGGGTTTTCTGAGGGCGCCTAACACCAGAAAGAGGTCCCACAAGGGGGCGCGCCTAGGGGATTGAGCTTCCCGTAGGGCACCCCCCCCGTGATAGTTCTCTGAGTAGAAAGTCATTGTCGAAAGATGGGCCGCCGAGCTGTCGGATGGTGGTGCATACGGCCGATCGGTAGCCCCGAATGGAGCTAGCCGAGAGTTTTAAGGAGGACGAAAGGTGGGATAGGAAATTGCCTAGCTGGATGTTGGAGGGGTGTAGGTAGGGGACCGAGTTAGCCGTGCACCACGTGACCCATCTCTCCCATCTGTAATTATAGAGGGACTCTGTGCTAGCCCTACGAGAGGCCGAGGCCAAGTCTCGTAGTCCCTGCGATGCTCCCGCTTCTGTCAGGGTCTCTAGGACAGACCGGGGTCTGTCGCGGGGGGCGGCGGGGACCGGTGGTCGCAATTTGGCTGGCATAGAAGCCAAGCGCGTGTAGGCGAAGCATCAGGGGATTGGAGTGAGGGAGGCCCGAGCGAGGTTGTCTGAGCAAGTCCCACCGAGGGGCTAGCTGGGAGAGGGGGAACGTGAGTTAGGGACCTGAGGTCCGGGAACCACGACTGAGTCGGCCACCATGGGGTTTGAGGATGAGTTTGGGTCTCTCCAGCCTGGCCTTCCTGATCACTTTGTGAAGTATGGGGAAGGGGGGAAAGGCGTAGGCGACAAGTCCCGTCCAGGGGAGGGAGAGCGCATCGACCGCGTACGCTCGGGGGTCCGGGACTGGAGAGACATACATGGGGAGTCGATGGTTGAACCGTGTCGCAAATAGGTCGACCATGGGGCTTGAACCAGTGATCCCAGACAGTGGTTAGTGTCAGCTTGTTCAGGGTCCACTCTGTGTGCAGAAGGGTCCCTGACCGGCTGAGAGTGTCTGCCAGGATGTTCCGTGTCCCCGCTATGTGTCTCTCGCACGGAGGGTGGTTCCCCGTGCGTGGCACCAGCGAAGGAGGGCCTCTGTCCTGAGAGAGAGGCCGATGGAGTGAGCCCCCCCCCCCCCCTTGTTGACGTAATGGGCTACCGACGTGTTGTCCGTGAGGAGGAGAACCAGTCGGTGCGAGATTAGATGCTGGAAGTGGAGGAGGGCCAGTCTGACCGCTTCCAACTCTAATATGTTGATGTGGAGGCGAGCCATCTGTGTGTCCCACATCCCCGAGGCATGACTGTCCCCCAAGTGGGCCCCCCAGCCCGAGTTGGAGGCGTCCGTGTATAGCTCGAGGGACTGAGTTGGGAGAGAGATCGGAACGCCGGTGATCAGGGTGGACGGATTGAGCCATTCCTCCGTGGCACCCCCGAGAACCAGGGGCCGAGGGGAATGGTCAGGTCCCAGCGGTCCGAGGTCTGGGACCAACGACGACGGAACTCCCTCTGCAGCTGGCGTTTGGGGACCCGACCCAGCGGAATGAGGGCAGAAAGGGACTCCATCATCCCTAAGAGGGAGGACAGAGTTCTGGCCGAGGTGTGCGAGGCTTCTCGGAGGCGCACGATGAGGTCCACAATCCGGGCGGACCTCTCCGGGGTCGGGGCGACCTTCATGGTAATCGTGTCGAAACTCATGCCCAGGAAAGAGAACCTCTGACTGGGAATAAGTTCGCACTTGAGGGGGTTGATTACAAACCCCAAGGTGGAACAAAGGCTGAGGAGGCGGGTGGTGTGGGCCTGGCACTGAGCCTGGGAGGAGGGCTAGGACAAGCCAGTCGTCGAGGTAAACCAGGAGGCGAATGTCCTCCTGCCTGGCCAGGGCGGCCATCTCCTTGACAACCTTCGTGAAGAGGAAGGGTGCCAGGGAGAGGCCAAAGGGGAGAGCTTTGAACTGGAACACCCCGAGCTTGCCAGACAAACCGGAGGTAACGTCTGTGCGCCGGGTGGATAAGGATTTGGAAATACGCATCTTTCAGATCTATGGAGGTCGCCCAATCTAAATGGTGAATGGAGTCTCTGATCTGGGAGGGGTGTCCATCTTGAACTTGGTATGTCTTAGGAACTTGTTGAGGGGGAAAGGTCGAGGATGGGCCTCCATCCCCCCGAAGGTTTGGGGATCACGAACAGGTGGGAGTAAAACCGGGGTTGGGCTGGAAAACTTCTGCGATGGCCCCCTTCTGTAGGAGTTCGAGGACTCCAGGCGGAGGGCCTCCGCCTGGGCAGGTGGGGGGTCGCTGGGGGACGGAGGAGGAAAACGCATGAGGGGAGGGCGACCGTGCGCCCAGGGTAGGCGAAACCCATCCTGAAGCACCGACACTACCCAGGGGCTGAGGCCCATACGTCGCCACTGGCGGGCATGCCGGGAGGGTTGCCCGCCAGGGGGCCGGTGTCCGGGGGGAAGGGGTACAGTGGGCCGGTGTCTTGCTGGGCAGGTTGTGCCAGTTCCATGCCCCCTACGGGAGTGTCCTCCAGTCACCTGCGGGGCCGTGCTTGCTGGCCGAACCGAAAATTCTGGCGAGGTTTTGGTTTAGGCCTCTGCGAGTTAAAGTGGGCGCTTGGCCGGCCCGGCGGTGTGAAATGCGGCTTGACGGGGGTACGGAGTGGGCCTGTTGGCCCTGGGGTAAGACCGAAAGGGGGGTCTGGAAGGGCGTGGCTGAGGCCGGGGGGCGAAGGACGCCGCCTGCTTGCGTTCCTCGAGAGAGAGAGACATAGCCGAGGTGGAGTACTCGCCAAAGAGCGAGTGATCCTGGCCCGGGACACATCGTAGGGATGCCCTGAGTGCCGGGGAGAGCGAGGAGCGTGCAAGCACCGCGTCTCTAGCCACAAGCAGACAATTAAAATGGGTCGTTGCTGCGCTGCTGTCCGCCGCAGCCGACAAGTGATGCGATATCCTGTTGACTAGGTGTCGCATGAAGGGATCGCTGAACAAGCGAAGTTCGTCCTGGTGGGGTTCGGAGTTTGTATCCGAAGGCCCTGGGACGGCGCCGTCATCCCCAGGCCAGAGTAGTACCTCCGCCCTCTGCAAGAGCATGCTAAGGTAGGCATGCCCGCAGTGGTGTGTAAGATGCCCATCCGGGCTACTCGGTCCCAGTCCTTTAACGCCTTAAAGGAGACAGTGGCCGAAGTAGGGGGGCCCGGTTGGGTATCAGGCGACATCCGATTGGGAGATGGCCCACTCCCTGGTGGCCGGATTGTCAGCAAAGAGGGAGGTAACAGGGTGCTTCCTGCGGGTCCCAAGTAGGGCGCCGAAAGGGGCCGCATTGGGTGCCGGGGGAAGGTCTTGACCCGGCGTGGGGACGGCGTCTGCACCCTGGCGCGTTTCGCCGGACTCTCCCACAGTGAAGTGAGGGACTGAGGAGCTACAATCCTGAGTCTTGAGTGTTGGGCTGGGGGCGGCCCAACGATCTCAGGAAAGGCCAAGATATCGGCAGAGGGGGGGGGCGTCCCTCGACACCAAGTCCGGTCGAAACCGTTCAATGGTGTTGATGTCATAAAGTGATGAGAAGAGGTCCTCATCGTAGTCCTCCTCAGGCTGTGGGGAGTCTAATTCCTGGGAAGGGAGGTCTTCCTCAGGAGGCAAGTGCGCGGGTGCGCGAGGGTCCCGTCCTGGCCCTGGTAGGGTGGTGGGGGGGGGGGGGGGGGGGGGAGGGCGGGACCCTCGTGGCTCTATACTCGGCAGACGGGCTAGGGTGGGAGAGCCCGGACTGCCGATCGGACAGCGCCCGAGGTGGGAGACCCAGGTCGACCCAAGTCTGTGAGGTTGGGTGCCACAATCGACCAAATAGTTGTTCAGGTTGGGTGTGGGTATTAAGCCACTGGTCCCTCTCGGGGGCATAGAGCCACTGGTCCCCGGGGAGATAAGCGGGCTGTGGCGGCCCAGAGTACTGTGCAGGGACTCGCCGGGGACCGGGGTAACTGGGGCAGCAGAGGGGGGAATAATAATCGACCGTAGTATGTGGTCCCCCCCCCGGGAGCATGCCGGGCCCCAGAGGAATGGGGCAGGTTACCCGTGGTCCCGCTGGTAGATCCTCCCCCCGGAGGAACGGACGAGGACGTTGCCCAAGGGGGGCCGAGTAGGTCGGGCCCCCAACGTCCTGAACCCCTAGGGGAACCTGCGACGGGCGAGCGGGGTTGGTCGGCCGTCTTTGTGTATGATCACAACCGGTGGATGCACTCGGTGTTCCCATACGCCCAGAGTTATGGACATGTGCATGGTCGTGCCAAGACGTGGCCATAACACTGCATCCGGAGCTAAGGGGACGCTCCTCGTGCAGGGGTGTTGGCTGCACCTGTGCACGGAGGGGGAGAGCGTCGTGAGACGGCGAGTCCAGATGGGGGGGGAAGAAGTGGACCCGCCTGTCTACATGCGAGTGACGGGTGGGGGTTCCAGCCCAAGGCCGTCACCCGTGCCTGTCCGCGGCCCGGCAAGGGTCCCCGGGGGCGGGGGTCGCGTGACTCGGCATAGTAAGGTGATGAGTGTGTAAGCGCAGGAAAGCTAGAAGGCAGGGTGGCTGGGGGCGAAGCGGACTCCCGCTGGGAAGTTTTTGGCTAGGGGGGGTCCCTTAAGTGGGGCCTTGCCCCTAGATTTCCTGGGCATGTCGAATGAAAGGCACTTAGCAATAGCCGCCGGTTGCCTTCTAGCTTTCGAACGCAACGGTCGTGTCGTCCGTCGGTCGGGTAGAGGAGGGAGATTCCCGCGTCCCCTCCGCGGGAGGGTCATCTCCAACTACCGCGGCCGTCCGTTCTCCCAAAGAGAGAGAACGGTTCGCTCGGGGTTGGAACCAACTCGTGGGTCCTCCGGGGAAAGAGCGCGAACCCTGCACGTCAGAGTTGTTGCTCGACCCAGCCGAGTCCTTCACCATATTGGGCGATGGCGCCGAGCGAAACCGGAGCACACGATCGTAAGCGAGAAAGTCACGACGGTCGATCGAGGGGAATAACTAGGGCAATCGATCGACCGTGCGCACACAAAAATAAATGAACAACGTACACAATGGAAAATAAGGAAAACAAGTCCGTACAGGGACACAAAGCGCAGCAGAAAAGGCGAAACTGCGCGTGAGAAGCGACCGTGGCGTGGCGCAAAGTGCTGAGTAACGCCACGTGTAAATACCAGGACAACGGTCGATCGCGATCGTTGAGGACACGAAGGCGAGCGAGAATTTCTGGCAAATGAGGGAAGGGGGCAAGGAATTAAATTGTGGACGAAAACAACCCCCTGTAAAATACTGGGGTATAAGTTGGTGACAAGAGGGGGAGACCGGCGCAAAACAAAATGGCGACGAGACAGGGAGATGGCGACGAGACTGGCTCACGATCGTCGCACAGGAGGGAGGTTGTGGAATAAATGACGGGAGGGGGAGAAAACGGAATTTAGTGGCGACTGGGCCGAAGGCGATTGAAAAGGGAGGCCGATGGATAAGAGAGGCACCGAACCAGCGATGAACGCGGCGATGGAAAATGCCAATCAAGCTGAACCGGTGACGCGGAAAGCAGAACCGGGAGCACACAATCGCGAGAAAATTCCGAAAAAATAAGGTTAGAATGCTAGCCCAGCGATAACCTCACACGTCAAGATACTCTGAGGGATAAGCACAAGCCACAAATAAATGAGTTCAGATGCGAACACAGCAATCTTTACACAAAGGCAAAGTATAGGCGAGACAGAGCACAAGACTTATCTTGCTTGGGTGACAGGCCGAAGAAGAATGACGTACAGTACTCGAACTTCGGCATCTTCCGTAGGCGGAAGTAGGGTGGGCGTCACGTGACTATCTTATTACTGCATTGGCCATAAAACTTCGGCCACTTCAGATACGTCAACTTCCAAGATTCATCAATTCATGTCATAATCTCTCAACACACCCATGTTCCTATCTTTCCACACACTCATACCAGTCTTTCAGTCACAGACTTACGCCATCGTCCCCACAGATTCATACTAACATTCCCATGCTAGCATTTTCCATGTCTTCACTCCACACATTCATGTCACATCACACACTGACCTGATCACTGGGAAGGTTGATGGCAGCCGCCTCCGCCTCTAGCACAGAAGCAACAGTCTTGCCCTCGCGAAGAGCCTTCATCTGCAGGCTGATGTCCAGCTGTCGTTGGTGTTCTGCACCATGGCTGGGGTCAGCGGGGGCGGGTCAGCATGGGGGTCATCTCTTGGCCACTCCCGACACTTCAACCACTCCTCCTTCTCTTTCACCAGGCAGTCCAGTTCTTGTTGAAGCTCCACCAGCTTCTTGGCCCTCAACATCAGTTCATCCACAGGCACATTCACCTCACTGCCTGCTGCTTCTCTCCCATCCTTCCCACGTTTTCTGTCTTGTTCTCCTGTGTCGAGGACTGCTGCTTGTGCTGGTTTTCTCCGGTGCTACCACTAGTCATAGTTTCCTCTTTTTGTGTTACTGAAGATGTTCGTGGTCTCTTCCTTGCTGGTTCAGACGTGGATGGAGATTTCTGGTCGTTGCCTTGAAGAGGATGAGGACTGCTTCCATATTTATGAGAGTCCTGGTGTCTCCGCTGTCTGTCCTGCCTGCTGTTGATCTCTCTTCTTCTCTGACTAGGCATTGTGACCGGTGGCTGGGTTGACTGAATCTGCGCTACTACCTCCCTCCCAGATGAGGAACGTCGCCTCTCCACTGCTGTTAGCCACTCCTCATATTTCTTGTGCTTTTCTTCATATGAACGAAACTCTGGTGGAACAGCCAAGTCAGGTTTTCTTTGTTGCATGACAGTGAGATCTAAATCCAGGGAGGATAAAAGGGGATGCCTGAGTGGAGGGTCATGAAGAGGTGGATCATGAAAAGGACGACGATCCTCAAAAGGAAGACGATCTTCAAAGGGATGATGATCCTCACTGCGAGGCCGATCTTCAAAGGGGGGACGATCCTCAAGAGGACGACGATCTTCAAAGGGGGGACGATCCTCAAGAGGACGACGATCTTCAAAGGTGGGACGATCCTCAAGAGGACGATGATCTTGAAAGGAGGGACGATCCTCAAGAGGATGACGATCCTCCAAAGCAAGGTGTCTACCTTCCGGAGGAGGCAAAGGATCAAGCGCGTATCGATAATGAAGCACAGGATCAATGGAAGGACGATCAGTCTGAAGTCCTTCCACACGGGGATCAATGGCCAGCGCTGTATGATGTCTTGGAGTAGGATATTCATCCAAAGGTTCTACTCTTGGGTAAGGTAAACGGCTTCTTAAAGGTAGATAATCATCTTGATGTTCAGGTCTCAAGTTGGGGCATCTACCTGGAATGACATCCCTGCCAAGGTGTTCTTGCCTGCGCATCTCCTCCTCCTCCACATCAAAGAAATCAGAACCACGCCACATAACTCTGGTGGGAGACAAAGGACGTTCCCTGTCCTCCTGCAAATTTCTTTTGCCATATTGGACACTGCCAGTCCGCACAGCATGAATCCTTTCGTCTAGCTGTCCAACAGACATATGTGGCTCTGCTGCTGGAAGACCAGGAGGTGGCCCTGGCCTGACAGAAGAGAGATGACCGGGGTGAATTTCCAGTGGTACTGGACCCCCAGGTCTTTGTTCTTCATTCCCTTGCTGTCGACTCTCTGCCTGCATTGTGGCCATGGCCTTCAAGTGCTCGGCATCATTGGCCATGAACTTACGGAACAGTGTGGGTGACAGCTTTGCCATTTCTCGGATATGCTTTGAAATTTGCTGCTCACGTTCCAGGCATTGGTGGTAGAGTTAAGCTCCAACCTTAAACGACGGTACATCTCCTCCTTAAAGTCTTCTTCCGTCACCTGGAACATCTGCTCCCTGCTGTGACTGTCTGAGGGGCTGATGGACATGTCGCTCCTTTCATCCTGCTCCCGATGTTTTTCCAACTGAGTCCACAGATATTCTAAAGAAGCGGTTCTCTGGACAAAAGGCTCATCTGCATGTGGTCTACCCCCCTCGACCAGCAGCATCATCTTCAGCTGCCTGCTGGCCTGTTCTGTGCCAAGTTCTTTGATGAGACTCCTTTTCAGCACTCCATCTACCCATGCTTTCTTGATTACCTTGTCTCTCTGTCATTGGCCTACGGTCTTCATTCCTTCTGTTGCCATCAGATCTTCCACCACTTTCTTGCCGATGATTTCTATTCCCAATGTTTTCAGTAGGCGGCCCCCAGTAGCCACCCTCTCCTCTGACCCTTTTGATGCCGGGTGACTCTGCATCAAGATACCCTCCTTCATGGTCTCGACTCCTTTTTGTGCCCCCATCTCTCTGCTGCCTAGCTGCACCTGGCCTTGTCCCCACTCTTGGCTACCAAAGCTTCTGTGAGGCTCTCCTGCAGCAGGAAGCTCTTCCCGGTGCCCAGCAGGGTAATCCAGACCCTGCGGAGGATTGGTGCGGTCAGACCATGCTCTCTCTCTGCCAGCATGGAAAGCTGGAGGTCCTACATCAGAGATGGGACCAGAAGCCCCTTCACTGCTATGAAGCCCTAGTCTTTCCACTTCTTTTTCGTGGGCCAAGATAACATGTGGCGGGAGAGGGAGCCCCCCCCAATTTCAATGGTTCTCTTGCCATCTCCTGCCCTGAATCTCTGCTGCCACTGTACCCTCCTTGCTCCATCTGTGTCCTGTCCTGAAACGGGTGGTCTCCTCTGCCTCTTCCTCCACCATCACCTGGGGTCTGCCGACCTCCTCGAGCCCCCCGCCCCCTACCTCTGCCCATTATCTCTCCCTCCCTGCACCTTCACTGCCAGCATGATGTTCTTGCTCCCTCTGCATTCTGTCCTGATTGGGGTGGTCTCTTCTGCCTCTTCCTCCACCATCACCTGAGGTCTGCCGACCTCCTCGAGCCCCCCGCCCCCTACCTCTGCCCATTATCTCCCTCCCTGCATCTTCACTGCCAGCGTGCTGTTCTTGCTCCCTCTGCATTCTGTCCTGATTGGGGTGGTCTCTTCTGCCTCTTCCTCCACCATCACCTGAGGTCTGGCCACCTCCACGTGTCCCTCGTCCCCCACCTCTGCCCTGTCATCAAACGGTTTACATTTAGCATCACTTTCAGAAAGGAGACTGAAACACTCTGTAGCATTGCTGAAAACAAGCCAAAATACACACAAGGTGCAAAGTAATACTAACTTTAATATAAACAATATGAAAGAGACTAGTAAGTGAAATAGGTCTTTTCCAGCATGACAGTCAGCAGCCTTTAAAAATGCACCAAAAAATTCTGCCCAATTCACAAACAGCAAGAAAATTTATGCTGATCGGAGTATCATTTTCTGTTTTTAATGTCCATCGTTTGTAACATCTAAAGAAGACACATTTGTCAAAAATTAAGTTCTTGTATTGTGTATCAAAAATATGTATTACTTTACACCTTGCATGTTTTTTGTTGTTGTTTTTTGTTTGTTTGTTTTGTTTGTTTTGATCTATGTGCATTTTGGTTTATTAATTTTGAGTAATTTGACTGGGCAGTTATATGTGAATTTACAAACCAGTTTCATCTATAACAATCAATATATTTTTCATTTCCATTTGCTTATTACATTGTTTCCAGTAAATCTTTCCATGTTTCTTTTGTTGTTGTTTGTTTTTATTCTTGATATTTTTCATTCTCTTTCATCTTGTCTTGTCTTGTAAAGCTGAGATAATGAGTTGTATAAAAAAAAACACATTTGTATTGATATTGTCCATGTTCGCTGCAAGCACACTGAAAAAAAAAACAACAACATAAATTCTGAAACTTCGCAGCACTGGTTTATCATTTTACCACGTGCAGTCAATACACACTTGGCAACCATGTTGACATAATCATGCCAATAAACACTTGTAATCAATACTGAACAGACTGTTAACATTGACAAAGGAAGATTCAAATTGTAGTTGAAAATACTGTTACTGAAAAGATGAATTAAAACTAAATACGATATAAACTGAACACACACACACACACACACACACACATACACACACACACACACACACACAATGACACATATATTTCACAACAAAAAAAACAAAATTTTAACAGAACCATACAAACTGAGTTATTAACTTAACAATATATATCCACTTACCCTATTGCAGAACCTTCTGTGTATGCACTACCTGAGAAATTTTTTTCAAATCTTGATGTAATGAAATGGCACAGAATTAATGTGCGCTTTACCTTGAGAGTGAAAGAGAGGTCATGCTTCTTGCCAACTACATGTGACTTTGTAGTGAAACTTCACCCTTGTTCTCACAATCAGACTGCATGCCATTTTAGTGAAATCTCACCTCTGTTATCACCATCAGGCTGCATGACATTATAGTGCAACTTCACCCTTGTTCTCATTATACCGCATGACATCATAGTGCAACTTCACCCTTGTTCTCATTACACTGCACGACATCATAGTGCAACTTCACCCTTGTTCTCATTATACCGCACGACATCATAGTGCAACTTCACCCTTGTTCTCATTATATCGCACGACATCATTGTGCAACTTCACCCTTGTTCTCATTATACCGCACGACATCATTGTGCAACTTCAACCTTGTTCTCATTATACCGCACGACATCATTGTGCAACTTCACCCTTGTTCTCATTATACCGCACGACATCATAGTGCAACTTCACCCTTGTTCTCATTATACCGCACGACATCATAGTGCAACTTCACCCTTGTTCTCATTATACCGCACGACATCATAGTGCAACTTCACCCTTGTTCTCATTATACCGCACGATATCATAGTGCAACTTCTCCCTTGTTCTCATTATACCGCACGACATCATAGTGCAACTTCTCCCTTGTTCTCATTATACCGCATGACATTATAGTGCAAACTTCACCCTTGTTCTCATTATAGCACATGACATTATTGTGCAACTTACCCTTGTTCTCATTATACTGCATGACATAGTGCAACTTCACCCTTGTTCTCATTATACTGCATGACATTATACTGCAACTTCACCCTTTGTTCTCATCATCAGACTGTGTAACATTTTTGTGCAACTTCACCCTTGTTCCCACCATCAGTCTTTACCACATAATAAACATCATACTCCGTGTTCAGTTCTAGCTGAAACTGACACTATGCAGCCTTTGCAGTTACTTTCATGCAGACAGGTTTAGCTGGGCATGCACTTCCTCATTTCTTTTAGATATTCACCACAGTCTACCAAGCCAAAACCCACACACACTGCAAGCAAGAGAGGCATCTTCCACATGAGCAGATCATCAAAGAGATCCACTGTGGGAGTAGCCAAAGTCATCTGCTTCTTCCACTCATGATTTTCAAAGTTTCGTCTCCTTTCAGTCATTAAAAACTGATCATTTCACAGAGTAAAACTGTGGTGGATTCTGGAAAATTCCATGACTTCTTCAGACCAAGCCAATTAAAAAGGCTTTTCCAGCCCTGGAAGCGATATTTTCATTTTTCAGTGACTTTTTCATTTTTCAGACTTCCAGGACTCTGAGTAAGCCCTTCGTCTGCTAAAATTGTCATGCACTTCTATTTCCGTTTCTTCCAAGGCATGCCAGAACTGAAATCTAGCTTGATGTGCAGGAAGTTTCAAGGGGTGTATCTGAGCTAGCACACTCGCTATAACTTGCAAAGATTACATTTTGTACTGTATATGTCCCAAAGCTATGATTCAACAGAAATCACACATACAGACATTACCTATTCTTCCAAATCAATGCACATCCTAAACATACACAGAGGAGAACGGGCTCCAAGGATGAGCATGGATGATGTGTCCTTACTGGCCTGGCTAGTTGTCTGGTTGAACAGCATTCCATGAGGCTGTGCAGACCTATGGAAGAATGGCAGTGTCTATCCAAAAGATCACGCCTCTACCGAGTGTCTGCTCTTTTTCATTTTTTAAATAGAACTTTATTCAAAAATATAGCATAGGATTACAACCATCAAAAGAGCAACAACAAGCTTACAGCTTACGTCATGCTCTGAAATATGCATTACACCGACAGTTTACAAATTCTGGTCTGTAGGAGTTGCTGCAATCCTGACCAGATTTCACCCTCATCATCTCACAAACATAAATCAAAAAAATAAAATGCAAGCAAATCTGAAACAACGTTGCTTTGCTATGCTGTTTGGTTTTCATTGTGAATGTCTGACTGCTAACCAAAGAGGTTTCGAATTTTGTTCCAAATATTCTAATGGCTACCAGGATAAGCCTCTCTTCAAACACTTGACACACACAAAACAAAAGATACCTGGATGTTACGCGAGGAAGGCGTCTTCAGTTGCTTGTGTCTAGAGAACTGCACGAAGCAGGTCTTCTGGCACACACGAGTTGGGTTGGCATAGCAGTGGGACACCATATCTACAGCAGAACTCTCCTCAGCAAACTCCAGGAAAGCCTGACACATATCAAAAGCTCTGCACTATTTTCTCCAACAAATTAATTTTCTTTTTAATTTCTCATTTTTTTTTGTTGATATATAGCTGGTGAAAGGGACAAATGAATCCTGCTTTGTACTACATCTTAAAAATATCTGCAATTATGCAGTTATTCACATTTGGGAAAGACTGAAAAAAGTGCTTACATTGTGTATGACTGTTAACTCTGATAACAGTTTATCAAACAGGAGTAACTTTAAAAATTTTTTTTTCCATACTTCCTAAACAAGAACAGGGAAAAAAATCTATCCCTCAAGCTTAAAAAAACCCCAAAGGATACGACTTGTTTCTTCCAGCATTTGATTTCCCCCAAGTGGTGCATCTCTCATCCATGTGATGTGCAACACAGTATTTGAACTTCAGCAACAAATATAGAACAACTTGTACATCAGGATGGGACTTCATTTTTCTGATCCACTTTTGGGTCACATATATTAATTTATTACCCACCCGCAAGAAAAACCACCTGCACACAAATTTGTGATAATTTTGAATGCGATACTAAGGTAGTAAATAACAAAAACACACACACAATTATTTATTGTCACCATTTTGTAAGCAAAGGGCCAAAAACAGAATTCAGTGAAATCCTCTCATTCAGCTATCACTTGGCAAAATCTGATCAGTCAAAGTTTAATCATTCAGCTTATCACTTGCACAATACATTGTGACATCAATGTCATAAACAGTAACTTAAAATGGCAGTCTTGTGAAGTGAAATCTCTGGCTGTTGCAATGACGCCGCCTTTCTGTGCAGCATACACTTGGAATATATTGCTCTGCCCGGACAGCAGGGTACATCATTCATCATATGCCTGCCACAAGCTAATTATCTGCCATTGGCAGTCTTGCAGCTCTTAGTGTCTCACTACAAAATGCAGTTACCAGGTACCAGTACTCACTTGGTTCTTGAGAACGAGCACATTGGTTATCCTGCCAAAAGGCATTCCCAGCTGCTCGACGTCAGCCTCAGTGGCCTCAAGGGCCAGACTGCGGATATGGACAACACGAGATGGTGGACAGGGACCCCTTCCCTGCTTCATCTGTCAAAAGAAATTATAACTGTAAATAATCAAAGCTGACAAAACAAAGTGTGTGCAAACGCATGTGGTCATTCATTCAATTTCATGTGTGCATGCCCATTTGTTCCCAGTCAGCGCACTTTGGTTTAAAAAGAAAAAGGTCAGATCTGCTGCCTTTCAAGAGATTTAACAACAATGTACATTTCTAACACTCATGACTGCGAGTGCAAGAAGATTCAATCAAAACTTAGAGAAATGTAAGCTGTCAACCCTATGCTAGGCTTTGAGAGTAACACTTTCAATCTCATGAATCAGAGTTGCAAACGTGTGCCCAAGACTGAGAGCAGCTGCCTGACAAGGGAGAGGCAGACAAAACTAAAAGTAACAACTAGTGTCATGCATACACATGCATCATGTGTACAGCACTCCCAACATTTTTGTTTTCAGGCAACAGCTTTTTCTCTAGAAAGCGTTTTCTTGTTTTTGTTTATAAAAACAAGATATCTATATTTCCACTTAAACGTTTTAGAGAGCAAACAGTTAGTCAAAGTTTTACACTGCCAAATGTGTAAAGTTTGATGACCTGGTGATGGCTGGTAGTTGTTTTATAATTGGGCAATTTCTGACCAGAGAGAAAGAGAGAGACAGACAGACAGACAGACGGAGAGAGAGAAAGCAATCCTGTTGGTGTACTTTTCAACTAAACTGTGCAAATTTTCTACAAACAGTATGTGTGCATATTCCAAATTTTTGTAAAAGCTGGGGAGGTATTTGTTTTCATAGAGATCTAAATTACCATCACATGCAAAAAGAATAGAAGAATGTGTGAACTTCTATTATGTACCAAAAAAATAGTTTATCATTCAATTACTTTCAAACCTGATTCATCAGCTACCTTGGCATAAATTCAGGCTCTCTCACCTTTTTTTTTCTCAGTATTTCTGAGCCTGTAGTCCCCGCTAATATTCTAACAAACCAGCAAGTCATCAACAACACATGCAGCTGAATGCAATGTCATGCACAAGAAGTAGTGAGAGTTCTTGCTCTTTGGTCATAGCACACTAAAACAATGTTCACATACTGCAAGTGCAGTTAGAATTACTGCTAAAGACTTAAGAGCTTTGTCTTCAAATTTTCTTTTTAATATATTTTTTTCACTTTATCATATTCATATTTTCACCAAATGTATGTTCTAAACATGGTAAAATCATACATTGTGGGTAAACACTAAAACAGGTCTGCATCGCATGCCTCTCCCTCCTCCATCCCCTTCCCCCTAGAGTTTTAATCAAATAATAGCCGTAAGACCTCACCCCCAGGTGTGTGTGTGTGTATGTGTGTGTGTGTGTGTGTGTGTGTGTGTTGCGTGTGTAAGGGTGTGTAATGTGTGTGTATGTGTGTGTGTGTGTGTGTGTGTGTGTGTGTGTGTGTGCGAGCACATGGAAATGAGTAGTATACTAATAATATAAGCCAGGAGGAGAAAGTGGCGATGTGTCAGCCTTCTACCATCTTCAGGCAGGCGCTTGTGTGGAACCCCCAGGGCAAGAGGAAGCAAGGGCGCCCAAAGCAGACCTGGAGGAGGAGCTTGCTAAACGAGCTGAGAGCCTCCAGCCTGACCTGGGGGGAGATCAAGACCTGTGCCAGGGACAGACGGAGGTGGAAGGTTGCTGTTGAGGCCCTATGCTTCTCAAGGAGTGAAGAGGACTAAAGCAAAGCAAAGCTAATAATATAACTGGCAGTTGAAGCACAGCAAATAACATTGACAAAGTGACATGCAGCTTGTGTTCACGAGCTGGTTAATAAGGCAGATACACACCAGTTTCTTGGCTAAGCGCTCCGGCCAATGTTGTGAGTGGCACATTGTCCCCTCTATGGCTGTAGTCCAGTAACTGATTCAAATTAATTAATTCTAAGAACTAAAATTTGAAGCTGAGCAGCAATTATGCTAAATTTGTGGGCAATGTTTGTGGTGGTTTCAAATCTAACGTTGGACCTAAATTTCCCTATCATAGTATTTACTCTAATACCATACTAAAAATTAGTTTACATCTTGATAAAGAAAACCTTACTTTTAGTATGAAAAAGAAAGATTTCAATTTCAGCTGACACTAAAGAGTAAAAAAAAAAAAAAAATGCGGCCATTTATTCAGATTTACCTGTCCGGGTCTGTTTGTTACTGATGTTGAGTCACAGTTGTCTTCGGTTCCTCGATACTGGTTCTGCGAATCCTTGCTCTGTACCGAGGATCAACGTCATCCACCACGCCGTACTCTGGGCTGTCCCCACCTGCTCTGCTAGCGTTACTTGTTGCATCGGCGAACTGCGTTCGAATTTGATCGCCGCCTTGTACAAGTCTGACCGAAGACCCATGACTCCAATCAAAAGTCTTTGGTGCTACAAAACCGCGGGATGTCATGACATTAGTTCTTGCTGGTTATTTCCAACACAACTGTGCACATTTACATTCATCCAGTTCGCGTTTCCTTCGCACCGGAAATTACCTGTCTTGTACATGGAGGAAAATAAAACTGGATCTGGTGGAGATCTGGATTTAGACATGATCACCATTCTGCATTAGGCCTAGTGGGGACTGCTGCAAATTTCAGAGGGTTTACCTGCAGAGCAGATGGTTACGTTGCGCCAGATATCTTTCGGTTTAAAAACCTTCCCTATCCACCAAGAAGTAAAATGAGTACATGATTCACCTCGGGAAGGTCAAAAGCGGCGGAAGAGGTAGAATGGGTACGCCTTCTATTATGCGGTGCTGACAAGGTGAACATCTGATAGCTCACTGTTGCTATAGTCATTAGGCAATGGGGGCACAACCTGTGAGTGGTGGCTGTCCTGTTAATTCAAACCATGAAGTTGAGCAGGTCACTCAGTAGGTAACTGGCATCAGATTACAGCACTCCTGTTGCCCTTAGAAGGAGGTGCACCTTCTGCAAAGATGTTGTTGTTGAGTACAGCAAGTGGCTTATTTTCAGCCCAAATGAGAAAACAGGCGCATTCTTTGTTTACAAGGCCATAGCAACTGAACCAAACATGTTTTACTGCCTACGTTTTATATGAAGGTCTATAGCAATTTATTCATGTGTCATTTGCCAGCTAACTTAAAATCAATCGTTCAATTAGATATTGTACCAGTGAAGAAGTGTGTGTAAAAAAAAAAATAAATAAATAAACAAACAAAAACAGCAAAAAAAACAAAAAGCAAAACAAAACAAAAAGCACTGTTTAGAGCAAGAGGCAAAGTAAGAGTGTAGGAGGTTATGGTGGAATCCAGTAGTAATAGGCCTAGTGGCTGTTTGAACAGACGGAGATCCCCTAGCTTCTGTGAAAATGGGCTGTTTTCAACATGAAAAAGACAATTTTGTACACAAATCTGGGGTAAGTAAATTAGTTTTTATACCATGTCAGAAGAAATATGCTTGACTTGAAGACTCCTTGTATTGTACTTCCGCAGCACTGGTAGTTCACCATGTCGTCCCTTGTGGCACCTTAGAGTACTCACTGTCTCCCTCTCTCACTCTCTTTATGGCCCCCCAAATTTTTTCTCCATCTCTTATGAAGGTGGGTGAAGGGGGCATGTAGATGTACATTTCCCAGACAGATTAAAAAAAAAAAAAATCATCATCTTGAACTGACAGTCTAAAAAGCGTCAATCTGATAGAAGACATTCCTTGAAATCAGTGTCTTGTGCCACTTACAAGTAGTCTCTTGTGATAAATACCTTATCCCCATGGCTTGCATTCTTTTTCTTCTCCATCTGCTGTGAGGGGCCTGGTCTCACCATACATACAAGAAGATGAAATACACATGCAGTGCATGCAAGCTCCTGATGTTTTGTTCCATTCATGGAGATGTAATTGTATGGAATGTGAGAAGAGCAATGTCATGTAATGTGTGAAGATGGACAACAAGCATGTCAAATGAGGAGTTTGAGATGGACAAGCATGTCAAATGAGGAGTTTGAGATGGACAGCAAGTATGTGCGCACAGTGCGAGATGGAATGGCATCTCAAACTCCATTGAATGATGGCTAATTAGATACAAAATCAGTGTATGTACAAGAACATTTCCTTTCATGTACACATTGTGTGTGTGTGTGTGTGTGTGTGTGTGTGTGTGTGGCTTGTAGGGAAATGAGAATGTGGAAATAGGAAAGTTACAAGATTATGCATGACTGAGTAATGCAGTAACCCATCATTTGTTTAATCCACCATTGGGAATAGAGACTTAATAAACAGGGAGGCAGGTTTGGGAGGAATCGAGGATACAGTGTTGCTCTGTTGTGATTTAAGTACATCCCTTTCTTATTCATATTCGCCCTGAGAAAAGAGGCCTACTTGCTAAGACTGTAAAAGGGACTCTATTCTTCAAGAACTGTAATAGGGACAGTATTTACAGAGAGAATATTTTTGCCTGATATTTTCACAGAATGAAAACATCACATTGTCACATGGTGTACATTTGGAGTGAAAAATCAATCCACATTTTCATGAACATGTCCTGGGAGATTCCATCCAAATTAGAGGTGAACATCAACATGCAGCATGACATGTCTATCTTGGAGGAGACCAAATGTACATGGAAGATAAACCATCACCCAGAGAATGAGTGTTTGTTTTTCCGATTTAGAGGGAGAAAAGAGGAAGGGAGCGGGTGAGAGGAGCGAATGGTGGGCGAAGGGTGGGTGCATGTGTGCGCATGTTGCTGTGCATTTGTCAACCTATCCGTATGCACTTGCACACACACCTGTGTGTGGAGAGGGGAAGATGGCTATACCTATACAGGAGTCCGACAGAAGCTGGTCTGTGCATTTTAATATGCATACACCCGTTGCTCTTGATGTTTGCCCATGCAAACATAAAAGGTACTTCTGTAATAAGGATGTGTCTTTGCATTGATTTGTTTCAATATCCACAGATTACCTGAAGCAGATAGGTCATGAATGTTCATCCAGTGTAAATGTTCAGAGCCTATACAATAAACCATTCTTATGTCTCTCTCTCTCATGTGCACACAAACATGTATACACAAACAGGCATTGCTTGCGTGTGTGTTTGTGTGTGTGTGTGTGTGTGTGTGTGTGTGTGTGTGTCTCCACTGGTTTCGAACAGATATACAGGAAAAGACTGGAACCAAACAGTTGAAGTTCTTTAATGCTAGTGTTTGACTTGACTACTGCAGGTGTATCTCCAGGCCTGGTGGACACTATGGTCATTAGGAAAGAAAATGCACAGTGTATGTAGCCTAACCATTTAGACCAGAATGACACCATCTCCACAATTTCATTTCTCATAAATCAAAATCCAATTCTGAGGCCCTCTCTGTCCTGCTGTTTTAGCGAGTTAAGTTTCGATTTCTTCTGTATATCCATGCCAGGGATGGGTTTATGTTGAAGTCGCAGTAATCTGTCTGTGCAGTTGTGGGGACTGTTACTGGACATATCTGGTGGTGTTCTTGAGAGCAGGAAACTCATCCACACTGTCAACGCTCAGGAGTTTGAGGACCCTGAACATGGTCGACCTGAACATGCACTTATGCAATAACAGACCAAGATTCCACCAAAGCAAATCAGCAGCAGTGCAGTTTCTTTTCATACATTTCACACAGGCTGTCTTTAAACAGTGTAGATCTTAGAAGGCCTGCATCATGCAGAGGTAAAGCCTTTGTAAAATGTTTGGATTGTGTGAGGTTCATCAACAGGATTGTACAGTCAAAAGTGACATCCTGTAAAGATTACAGGTATAGTGTTTGGGTCCTTTTGGGCCAGCGTTTCAGGAAGGAGTGTGTAGTTCAAAAGTGGTAACTGAGAAACTTTTTCAATCATAACCAGACACCATGGCAAAGTGGTTAGCGTCATGGACTCCCAGTGGGAGGTTGTAGGTTCGATTCCCATGAGACATGTGGGATTTTTCTGCCCCAACCAGCTCCTACCCAGAGTTAAGTTTGCTACAGGCTCAACTGGGGAGACTGGGACTACACAGTCGAATATCATCCCCTGGATGCGTCTCTGAGAGTGTTGCTCAAAATTTCCTGATGGGCACTGCGCATGTCTGTCTCTCTCAGGCCTGACTGGTATTGGGATATGTTGTGAAAGTGAGCATAGAGTGCAGCCCTGTCGCACAGTCTCAGACCAGAACAGAAGTCTGTGACATCATCTAGTTTTTAGACAAACGCCTTACTTTTTATGGATATGTTTTGCAGGAGATGTCATAATTCCATTAAGTCACTGGGTGGTATGTGACCCATTAAGCATGTGAAACAGGTTAAGTGGTGTATCTGCCATAACCAGGCTCGATCAACCTTCTAACACTATTTTGTATCAAGTGGTATAATGGACTGTGCTTCCTTCACAAGAACAGCCATTTTTAATAACCATGACAAGTTTCTATGGGATGCCAAACAAAAGGAGTTCGAGGGAAAGGTATGAGGTATGTGTGAGGGTGGAAAGGGGGAAGAGGGGAGAAGGGAATATAAAAAAGGGGGAGGAGAAAAGCTGTGAGACAAATGCAATCTAGAAAAAGAAGTGTGGAGGTAGTTGAGACTAATAGCTGCAATATCCTGAGAAGTTTCTTGGTGTGGTGCAACACACTTCTTTATTTGACATTTTTCTTTTTCCCTCCGGAAAGCCCTGATTGAGAACACGTACATGCGCCTGCCACAGAGAGAGCTGCATTGAATGAAGTGTACATTGAGCAGGAAATTTCAGCAGTGTCATTGAATGCACCAGGGAAAATTAAACTGCATCTGCCAACTTTCTCTCCAACATCTCCTGATGTTGGCCTAGCTCTTTACATTTTGATCACATGCCCTTTTTAATCCTTCCAGATTTACAGCCCGAGTTGCCTCTCCACACTGGACAGTTTAGGCTGAAGGGATGTTTCATTTAGGCTCTAATACTTCTAAAACTATTTTAGCAATGAGCTAACAATTTCATGTGCTTCCTGCAAAATGGTTTTGTATCACGATATCAAAATTTCATAATAATGTGACACACTTCCGGACTGTCAACGCTTTGACAACCTCTCACATTATTTCATTTTATGCATAATTCTATTTTTAAATGCAAGTGTAAAAAAAAGCATACTTAATGATCAAATTAGCTGATGATCGAATTAGCTGCAAAATTTATGTAAGCTTCCCCTTTCCACATAGTTCAGTACATGAGTATATTAATATAAGCTGATAAATCATTTTAACTTAACATGCTGTGTAGCCCGGATGCTATTTGGGTACAGGATGAGAATGATGTTCCATTGATTTATGAACACACAACCTGGGACGCCCTTTGCACAAACACTTTGCAGAGTTTCTGCATACAGATGTGAGCTAACCCATAAATCTGCTTTTGCCCATTCTCTCTCCCCCCCTCTCTCTCTCTCTCTCTCTCTCTCAACCCAACCTCACTGATTCCTTTGCTTTTTTAAGCACATTTACCACATGTCTTCTTCCTCATATTAAAAAAAAAAAAAAAAAAAAACTTTATTGATGAAAGCAATACCAAATCCACCAACAAGAGGGGGAAAACAAAGTGTAGTTTTCTTAATCCCATGTTCACCAGTGTGCTTTCCATATTTTCAAAACAAGATCAAATTTTATGTAAACATTTTGCTGAAATGAGAGGCAGGAAAACGTGTCTGTGTGTGTGTGAGTGTTGCATGCTAGCACGGTCTTGAACTGATACAGACACATGCAGGTATGCATGAATGAATACAAAGTTTATGTACAAGCAAATTATCTTCAGAGTAAGTGTGAATGAACAATACATGTTCTGACATGGTGCACAGTACAAACTAGAAATTATGTTGTGAAAAGTCAACAAAGAAAGATGTACAGCTGGTATGCGAACTGGAAACATGACACATGAAAGAAACTTCCGAAAAGCATTCTACATCCCCCCCAACTAGAGAGAGAGAGAGAGAGAGAGAGAGAGAGAGAGAGAGAGAGAGAGAGATATATATATATATATATATATATATATACATACATACATACATACATACACAATCTACCAACTCACTCCTCTTCAATAATAAATGAGTCAGAACTGCATTTAGTTTGTATTACACAATACTTAACAGTTTTTTAAAACAGAATTCAAAGAAAGAATTACTGTCTCTCACAAAGAAATACTCTTAAAAGTCACTTCAAACAATCATGAAAAACAGCTTGGAAAAAAGAAAAGATAACCTGGACTTGAGTCCTTTTTTTTTTCCATACAGACTGAAGACTACATTTTGGTAATTGTCCCTTTCTCCAACAGCAAATGCTGGATTTTTTTTTTTCTTCTTTTTTTTTTTGCATAAGAAATACAATTAAAAATTTCCTAACAATCTGTGTCAAGAGAACTTTTACTACAGCATTACATATACGGTTTCTCTCACTGACCAACACAGGTTAATATAATCAGGCAGTGACTGATATCACTTCAAATAAAATGAGAGAGACAGACAGAGGCAGACAGAGAGAGACAGAGGAGACAGAGTTTGTGCATGCTTGTAGTACTGATACAGGAACACTTCATAGAACATCCCAACTATATACAGACACAGAGTCATAATTTTCCCTTAATAACCAAGTTAATCTTTAGGCTATCTCCACAATTTTTATAACGAATTTAAAACATGGCCCCCACATCTGAACCAAAAATTGTTTAGGTCCACAAATAAAGGAATACATAGAAAACACCACCACAGCTAGGCTTTAAGTCCCTCGGGTAAACATGGTACCCTGGAGACCAATGATGTACAGCAATGTTTTAGTCATACACAAAAAGCATGGGTTCCTGGGGACCAACAACACATGGTGCCCAAAACTGTACGTGATATGCAGCAACCATGCTGGCATCAAAGTCTCCTGGGCAATTTCTTTTTTCACTGTACAACGTCAAGTAACTTTCATCATCACCAGCAATTTCTTTGTGTGGAATTCCGGCTGCTTTGTTGGGGAGAGTATGTCCAACACAGCCTTTCACCACCCCTGCCTCAGCCTACAGTATAGTTTCACAGTATTGAGGGATAGTGATGTTACCATCTGATGTTACCATTAAAGTTCAGAGCTAATCATGAGACAACAAAATAAATCAAAACAGCACACTAACTTCACCAAAACCGGAAGCCTGTAAGTGTAACTCTCACACAGGAACACAGATTTTGAACTTCATTTCATCCACCAATCTTTTAAGTTACATGAATTTTAAAAGTTTACAACTTGTGTCACATAACTCCTTTAAGTGGCTGAGATGCTGTTTTCCTGTCAAATCAAAACAATTAGCATTCAGATCATTATTTAAGGTCTAGGGGGGGGAGACAAATCCCACCCCATGTGAGCCTCAGAATATG
Source organism: Conus betulinus (assembly GCA_016801955.1). Taxonomy (NCBI): domain Eukaryota; kingdom Metazoa; phylum Mollusca; class Gastropoda; order Neogastropoda; family Conidae; genus Conus; species Conus betulinus. The sequence goes on from JADBJO010000079.1 coordinate 569,898, forward strand.
GTCCTGTGATTTGTTCACTGATCAGGTGATGATATTACCCACCACCCTACTTCCGAATTGGACCAAATTCATGTCCTCTCTGAAAGACAATTCATTAGTTGTGAGGTCTCTGGAGATGCATCAACCATCAATGATTATTTCATGTCCACTGCATGTTAGTAGATGCTCTTTTTTTTTTTCTTTACAAAAGATTTCAAAGTTTAAAAAAAAAGTTTGAACCTGAATTTATTCCCGTCTGTCTTCGTGACTCTCTCAGTAGATGCTAGTACATAAACAAAACATTGTAAATCAAGTTCTATTTTCTTTTGTTCATGTTCTTCATTTTCTAACAGACCTTTGTTTTTTTTAATCTTTTTTTTTTCTTGTGGTAAGCCTTCATCTTCCTTTCATGTTTTTATAACCTTTTTCTTTCCTTTTTTCCCTGATTAGGGAAAAAAAAAAAAAACTACAAAATTTCTTTTCTTCCTGTTAACATTTCTTCAACCACCACTCATTACATCTTTCTTACAATTCATTTCATTTCACAAACATTTCTTCTCATATACGCAACGTCTACAAAATTGTTTGAAAAAAAAAAAAGAAACAGACAAACATTTACTTCTCTGTAATGATTGATAAAGCAACCCAAGTCCACTCTCTCTCTTTCTCAAATACACAAAGCAACACATGCTCTCTCTTCAAGAATATCGTTTGCTCTCTGTAAGTGTGCTTGACCATATCGACACTGTCAACTGAAGACTTGATGTCTGCTGCCCAGCTAGTAGTGAAGGCCATCTCACGGTGGTTCAGTTCCTTCACTGGAGGTTCATCTCATGCAGCGTTTGCCAGCCTTACACATCTGCTGCTGCTCCTTCCGCTTCCTCCCCCTCACCTGAATGATCAATTGGATGCCATAATTTTCAGAGACCAGCAAGAGCGTTTTCTTTCAACAAAAGATTGCATACATGCTGTTCCTGCAAGCACGCACACATGTATTCTAGATTCAAGTGTGTAGCATCTGAAAGAGTATCAAGTGTGTAGCATCTGAAAAAGTATGTCCATGTTTGCATTACACAATAAAGACATCAACAAACCCTTTCAAGTCACTTTTTCTGTCGTAACAAACTCTTAAAAAAAAATCACTTTCTCTGTCTTTCTGACATAAGTTGATCTCTCTCTCAGTGCCACAATATGACAAACACTGGCAAAGATGTCTAATCCAAACAAATAATATGAAATCTGCAATCACATTATCCAATTCATCACATCTTCAGACCCTCAAAATGTCAAATATATCTAGATGTATCAACTTAAACTCTTTGGGACATGGAGGATGTAAATCAAGTATTAAACGGTGAAAATCATATGAATTATTAAATGATTAACAATATTAAACAAACCATACATAGTAACAAATTTGTTTGCAAGCTAAATGCACTCAGGAAAAGAAGAAAATTGAACACGTTGAGATAACTTAAATAATTCAATTATATTTCACAACAATGAAAGCTGAACACACTGAGGTAAGTTAAATAATTGAAGCACATGCGACAAACTCTTCTAACTCCAGAAAACAATCTGCAAATACAATAAGTAAAATTTCTTTAAATAAACTGGATTCATAAATAAGCATATTTCTGTATTTGAGACACAGATCTACTTTCACTCTTTAACCTTTGTCATAGTCTGAGTCTATCAAAATATTACTTATAATATAAAGAAGTTCACATCTTAAAACCTCTATCACAGATCTGTGAATGCTGTACTTGAATCTCAAAAACAGGTATAAAATGTAAACAACCTGCAACTGATAAACATACTTTTCTGCCAAGCAAACACTCAAACCAATGTCAGATATGCCCTCAAATTTGACGAGTAAACCCTATTAGTCACACCACACACACACACATACACATGCACACACATTCCTGCACCTCCCTCTCTCTCTCTCTCTCTCTCCCCCCACACACACACACACACACACACACACACACACACACACACACACACACACATCTCTCAAGGAAAAAGCATGCACAAGTACATAAATAAATTTTAAAAAAGTGTACACACATGTAAAAACATCCACAAACTTGTGCATAAAACTAAAAGCACATACATTTAGCTGCAACGATTTAACACTAGGCACATACACAGGAGACAATCAACAAATTCACAGATACCTACCCTGGGAACCAGTTGCAATGCTGGAAGATGTCTCCATGACTTCAGACCGGAGATTGCCACCAGACCTTCTAGCTGATCCCCTCCCTCTGCCTCGTCCCCTTCTGCCTTTGTTGGCCTTTGGAGATGTCTCTGGTCCTGTTGTCATCACTTTGGATCGCCTTGACCGTCTCCTGCTTGGAGATGACATCTCATTTGATACCTCTGTTGCCACTTCAGAAAGCTGTGCAAGAGGTGCATCTACTGGAGTCTCTGAAGTAATGTACTCATCTTCAGGCTCAACTTCCACACATCCTGACTCATCACCACCATCACCTGATTGCACAGCAGATGGTGACAAGAGTTTCAATTCCACATGTACCTCTGGACTCCCTTCATTCGCAGTGTCTTGGCTTTCCTCACACTGCATCTGCAGACTTGCGTTTGATCGTGTCTTTCGTCTGGTGGTCATCTGAGAGGATACCTGTTCTGTGATGACCACCAACACCTCCTCTGATGCTGCAAGTTCTGTGGCCATCGATGCTGAAGCTCCTGGGCTCTGATACTTCTTTCTTCTCCGACCTCTTTGGGCTGTGGGTGAGCATTTCTTCATTGGGGACACCGGTGAAGGGCTGCTCATTGGTGAAGGGTCTACACAAGGACTAGATGTTTCCTGCTCAGCATCTTCTTCAAGTTCTTGATCAGCACTCTCAGGATCACCAGCAAGAGGTGAACTGATCCCAGCCAGCTCACTGTCACTCTTCTCTCCTAATCCTTGCACCTCTGACGTGTCAACAGACTTGTTGCCATGCTCTTCCACAGATCCCTCATCAACACCACAGACCTGTGGAGATGAGGCTGCACCATGTGGACAGGTGGCAGAGGAACGTTGGGTGGTGGTGATGAAGGCATGTCCTGCTCCAGCTGGTGGTCACCTGCTGGTGGACATTTGTTTCCAGTGACTGTTGATGATGGTGTTTGAAGCAATGGTGTGTGGGACGTGTCTTCTAATTCCTCACATGTACCTTGTCCCAACAAGCTTGTTTTTTTCACATTTTTCTGCATCTGTTGACAATGAAGATTGCAAAGATGTGTTGTCTTCTTTTCTCTCAACAGGTACCTCATAATGTGGATGAGTCACCTCGATGCTTCTGTGGAGGACACCTGCACTGCTTCAGGATATGAACATGAAATGTCAAATTCTTCACTCTGTGCCGACTGTCCAGTATCTGCTTCATGTGTTTCTTTGGAAACTGGTACCGATGCCTCAGTCTCTTCAAACAGCAATCCTTCAGGACCTGTGCTAGTTGAAACTTGCGTTTCTTCTCGACACACCAGCAAAGCTTCTTTAACAGACAACTCATTCTGGTCTGACTCCCTCGAGACTGGTTCTACTGTCATGTCTGGGGTTCTTCATGGCGGTCTTCTTCACAGGGACTGGGCAGTTGCCACACGCTCTCAAGGGCTCCTGCTTCAGCACTTTCCGGTACTGATGGGTCAGCAATGTCAATCACACCTTCGCATGGTTTCTCTGTTGCTTCATGGACACCCTTCCCACGTTCAGCACCTTCATCCAAAGAGAGAACAGTGATGTCCTCAAATGAAGTATTATCATCATTTTCAAAGGAGATATTACCTGCATTAGACTGATCTTCATCTAAGCTGCCTTCCACCTTTTCATCTACAGACAGCTCTGCTTCCATAGAAGGTTCAGAGTGTTCAGATGCCTCACGTGCATTATCAGGCTTCCCTTCACCACAGGCAAACACTAACTTTGTAGTCTGACCAGGAGGCGCCATTCCTGACTCACCTGAAGGTGCTGCTACTGATTCACATTTATAATTATCAGGTTCTGTACTGTCCTGTAAGTGTCTTGCCAGATCTTCTCCTGCAAGTTCAAAACCTTGTCCTTCAACAACACTTTCAGGATCCGTCTCTTCCAAGGAAAGCTCAGGGATGGATGTTTCTCTGTGAGGAGCATGTGTCAATTCAGCCCTTTCCTCAAAGTGATCAGTTACAGGTCTTTCTGAGAAGGATGCACCTGCACTGGCTGAGAGTTCGTCATTTTCATCTGAAAGTTCAGAATCACTGGTTTCTCCACATCCATATGCAGGTGAAGCACTTCCCATTGAAAACTGATCATCATCTCCTGCAAAAGATGCACATTTAGAGGTATCCTCTGTTTCTTCAGAATCAACTTTAGGAGCTGCAGATTCTTCTGTACCAATCTCAGAAGCTGCACATTCTTCAGAATTCAATGCAAGAGCTGCCGATTCATCTGTACTTATTTCAGGGGGTGCAGACTTATCAGTAATAAATTCAAGAGCTGTAAATTCTTCAGGATTCACTGCATGAACAGTCAATTCTTCAGCACTAACTCCAGAAGTGGCAGATTCTTCTGTAGCAGTTCCAGGAGGTATATTACTATCTCCAGCAGCAGACGATTCTTCAACACTCACAGTAAGAGCTACTGATTCATTAGCACTATCCCCTTGATGTTCAGGATTCACCCCAGATGTAGATTCTTTGGTACTGGCTCCAGGAGGTTGAGATTTTTCAACACTAGTTCCAGGAGGTGCAGACTCCACAATATTTTCGTTAGGAGATTCAGAAGGCAACGGTGGAGTGGGTGGGGGATCTTTGGGAATGGGAGGGGGGAGAGGTGGATTAGCAGCTGCAGATATGGTCATAGGAACAGGGGGTGGCATCATCACAGCATCCAGTTCTGTAGAAGCCATGGGCGTCACCAATGGCGATAAACCAGTAGTCTCGGACATGGGCGGGACAAACCCCACTGGTGGAACACTGACATCAGGACTGTTGGAAAGAACAGGGGTGGACTCAACAGCCACGCCAGTCTCAGATACAGATGTTGATGATGACTTGGAATCTGTTTCTGTCACTGGAGGTTTGTACAACCAGCGCAAATCTGGCTTCTTGTCACTCCTTGCGTTTGCTACATTTTCCTGGTGCATTGGCTTAAGCTTTGTGGGGACCTCAAGCACAGGTTCAGGTGGAGGCCTGGTAGAAAGTATCCGCTTCTGCGTTGTGGCTTTGGGTATCGAGCGAGTGCTAGCCAAAATGCTGTGTTTTTGTTTCTTGGGGTCTGCCTTTCCTTCTTTTTCATCAGCTCCAGAACTATTTCCCTTCTCTCCATTGTCTCCTTCTGAATCTTTGCTTAATGTTTCTGCTTCTGGTTGGTTACTTGCATTTTCGGACATCATGGCCATTTGTTTCTTGATCTGCTCACGCCAGCTGAGGAATCCCTCTGGAGATGGTTTCTTTGCTTTGGGAGTTTTTCCTCTACTTGAGTCATATGGTTGCACATCTTCACCAGCCTTTGTCTTATCCTCTTTCCTCCTCTCTTCTCTGGGATGAGACTCCTCCTCCTTTTCTGTGGCCTTTCTGTCCCTCTCTCTGGAGCTTTTCTCGTGATCTCTGGAGCTTCTCTCTCTATCTCTGGACCTTCCATCCTTATCACTTCTGTCCTTGACCCGTTTCTCTCGGTCTCGGGAGCATCTCTCTCCATCCTTGGAGCTTCTGTCTTGATCTCTAGATCGTCTTTCTCCATCCCTTGACCCTCTGTCTCTGTCCTTTCTATTGCTCTTCACTGAATCTCTAGAGCTCCTGTCCTCATCCCTCTTTTTCTCATCTCCATCTTCCCTGCTACCTTTGTCCTCTTGCTGCTTGTGTTTCTCACTGCCCTCTCGTCCCCAACTTGCCTTAGCATTAGTCAGCTTGTCAGCTGACGCTTTGCAAAGGACTTTGGCGCGCTCGCTCATGATAAAATCTCCATATGCAGGATGATTGGACAGGAAATCCTGAAAAAATCAAGACGCAAACAGGTGAATCTTCTGTCCACCTTTACACAGCAGAAAAAAACATTAATTCTAATAATTTCTTTGTCAAAATAACAGGTACCAGAAAAGCAAAATCAGGAGCAAAATCTGCTTTCAAAAACATAATGTGTATGTGTATAGAACATATATCAATTTCATGAAGTAATGACCATGCACAACTTTTCATGTCGACATCACATATGCCTGTATTCAAAAATTTATCATATATTAAACATCACACACAGTACGGATATCTTGGATGCACACTCCAGATCCTTGAGACTTAGACAGATTTTCCATGTACTTTACATGGAACTTTAGACAATTAACTGTATCAAGCAGTAAATCAGTATACAGACATACAGATAAAAACCTTTCCTTCCAGTTGTCATACAGTGTAAGCTCACCCGGTTCAAGTTTCTATCTCACTGCATGAAACTCTGTCCAAGCAGATTTTACGACTGCATACAGCAGAAAGTGGCAGTCCCTCAACTGCAAAGGTCATATATGGGCAACAGAAAGGACCAGACTGTCCCCCCCCCCCCCCCCCCCCCCCTCTTTTTTGGGGGAGGAGGGGGGTTGAGAGAAACTCTGGGTGGTGATTGTGGTCTAACACAACTGTGTGTTAGGATGAACTGAGGAAAAAAGTCAAAAAGTCTATCTGATCTTTTTCCTTTTGAAGCATGTTTTTCCTGTACTATGTAGACAATATGAATAAACTGTTTTATATACCAACACTTCCTATCAGTGGATATTTTCCCATGTATCTTCCATGGTAACTTTGAAATGTCTTCTCTTATATGAGATAACATTGGCAGATGTCACTGTCTCCTTCAGTCCCATACGCACATTTGTTTTGCATGGATGTCAACCTTTCACCACCACCAATCTCTGGTTGTGCATGCTCAGAAAGTGACAGCTAAGTGCAGTGTGACAGTATCAACAAATCAATTCCCCAATGAATTTGTGCAGCGCTGGTACCACAAACATATACATTGTTCTTTCAATCATACAAATTGCAGTTTTAAATACATAACACAAGCGTTGTAGTTTCAGGTAAATCATCAAGGAAACTATGGAAAAAAAAATGTATGAGTAAGCAGCAGAGTTCCCAACAACATTCCAAACTGACAGTCCTTCAGACTCTTGAATTTAAAAATCTGAGGGTCCTTTGGTTAGATTTGAGGGATCCTACAATTAAAATAAAAATCTAAAGAAATTCTTAATTACATGATGATCATGATGCTACACAGCATACTCATCCATTCTGCTACACTACACATCACTGAAAAAAAAAAAAAATTAGCTGGATACCACATCAATGAACTCTTCTTCCAATTGTGTGACAGAAAGCTCAAGGAGCTAGCCATGGGGACAAACTGACCACAATCACTTCAACTGTGTTTTCCATTCTACTTCTGCACTCAGCTTCGCCTAGAACAGATTAAAATCTGCACTCACATCACCTTTTAGTTTTTGCTACTAAGACCACAACTGTACCTGATCACAAAACTTGTTGATCATGTTTCCTGTCATAAAAAAGCAGCAACTTAATTTTTTACACAAATTAGGTACCGTCAGCCCTTCTTTCAGCGTACGGTAAAGTTCAGCCGAGTGAAAAATATGCTGTTTTCAATTGGCAGTATCTATGAATAACGCATTTAGAATCAGATGAAAATTGTCAAGAATAAAGAATACAGTTTCCTTTTGAACTCTGTGCTGTTTATTTGTGTTTGCAATAGACGGTACGATGATTCTTTTATTCCAAATACACCCATCCGTTTCACACGAAAAGGAAGCACGTCACGCATCCTGATGCGTCGCTGGCGCCATTTGGCCGAGCGTTCGAACTACAAAGTGTCGAAAATCAACTCATACAATGTGTTCATTCCATTCATTAGCGTTTAAATAGGTCAGAATACAAGAGCATGTTTCAAGCTTTATTTCAGTCTATTTTTCTTTTTGGTATGATGCGTTTAAATTAATTAGAATTGAAGTTTTTATGAGGCTTGTTACAAGTGTTGTCTTTCCAACGTCGTTGCTAAAAAAAATTGTGAAAAAAACATACACATTAACGATATGCCAGAAAGGCCGTTTTCTCCCGCATTCATTGGTGTATCAAGCTAAGCGATTGGTTGAATGCTCGAAAAGCGCAAGCCAATCAAAGCGCAGGTATCAAATGCAAACATTAATTTGCTCCTTGTCCAAGATTTCAACAATGGCGGAACGAAGCCGAGATCCGACAATGACCGAGTCGAATGCGCTAATCGTTGTTGAATTGCAAGACACACTTGGTAAGATAACGCATATAATAACAAACCAGAACATTAATGAAACGATTCAATTATTTTAATTCGCTTAATACTGTGCCAATGCTTAGTTATTTTGTTCGTAATTCAGCCGGTGTTCGTCAAGTTTAAAGGGGTTGGAAAAGTCCCACACGTTGCACCGTTCAAAGCGATCGTATTTTTTTTTAAGACAAACTAATGGAAATAGACATCAGTAATGGGCTTCACTTTATGTGGATTCATGTATTTGTCAACTGGTTACTGATTCCATTACACGATTACAGAGAAAATCGTAGTTAAAAAACACCTGTTTGAGACAGATATTTAAACCGGAAAGCCACAACCGCGCGTACAAGATGGTCCGAGGCTTTGAATTTTGAAAGCACTGTCTTCTGATAATGGCCATCAATCGAAACACCAATCATTACTGTCATACTCGATATGGAAAGCGTGTTTGGTGGTATAAAGAGAGAGAGAGAGAGAGAGAGAGAGAGAGAGAGAGAGAGAGAGAGAACAGAGTCTGAAGTTGAACAGTAAGGAGGGTGTAGTGGGGGGGGGGGGGGGGGAGGAGGGGGCTGTCACTGTCAAGTCAATCCAACTCAACGAAGTTTAGTTTAGCAATCTTTTTTTTCCCTAGTGTATTTGAAATTTCTGTAATTTAACTGTAAGGATTTGCCTTCTCCCCCCTCCCCACCCTTCCCCTCCTTACTGGCAAACACAGCAAGGCTTTGAACACTTAGTGATTACTTTCAAGTAAAACTGCTAGAATACAACTACAGTAGCACTGCATTGCCAAGACATTACATTGTTGTGACAGTAACATTTATGATATTTTTTGGTGATTGTATGTTATGCTCCACAGTTATGTATATTGCTGTAACAGCACAAACATACTGAATAAAAACAGAGTAGTTGATAAAAAGGTAGAGTCCAAAATAAAGTTAAATCTTTCTTTAATTCTATCTTTTGTTAAAAAAAAAAAAAGCATTATAATGTATATTTATGTTCTTTTACATTCACAATGATTAAATCAACAAGTTCATTCAAAATCATAATGATGAAATACTTAACATGTTATTGACAATTTTAAATCACACCCTGTCGACAAAATCATGTGTTGCAGAGGATGTACCTTTTGTTTACAAAGAACATGCAATACACTTTTTGCTTACAAAGAACAACAGATACTAAAATTAAATTATAAGGAATGGACAGAGAGCAGTAACAAACACACACACACACACACACACACACACACACACACACTCACCACATGATATTACACAATGATGAAGAAACAGACAGGGAAATTTACATAAAAGCATGCCCTCATAATTAAGACAAGTGGTCCTATGCCATGCTTTAATTTTTTTTCCCAGTAATTTCACACACGCACACTCACACACATACCACATATTGCACAATGATGAAGAAACTGACAGGGAAATTTACATAAAAGCATGCACTCATAGTTCAATTAATTGGTCTAATGCCATGCTTTAAATGTGGTTTTTTTTTTCAGTAATTTCACACACACACACACACACACACAAACCACATGATATCGCACAATGATCAAACAGACAGGAAAATATACATAAAAGCATGCACTCAGAGTTCAGTTAAGTGATCCTGTGCCATGCTTCAATGTTTTTTCTTTCCTTTCCTTTTTTGTTTTTTCTTTAACTGAGAAAATGCATCCACATTTTTTTTACATAATTTGTTTAACCTTTGCCAGCTTGTGGGTGAAAAATTACCCAGACTGTCATTTAAATCTTGATAACTCACTCAGTTTTCATAATATGTAACTAAGTTTTATGACTTTGTTCATAGTGTATTTGTGCTTGCCCCCATTAAATATTGTGATGTTTTGGTGGTAAATGAAGGAGAAAATAATAAAAGCTTATAATCCTCGTCAGATACTGTGGGTGGCATGTCGCCCATACCAATTAAAAAAACATTCTCACATGCCAGAGCTTGTGGGTGGCTGGTCACCCATAACCTTCATATAGGCCACAACCTTTACCCGACATGCCAGGGTTCGTGGGGTGCTGGTCACCCAAAACCTTTTTATATAGGCCATAGTCTTTACCACACATGCCAGTGTTCACTATTGGCTGTGTTGTTGTCAGCTGGAGGACCACCAGACCAGGATAAGTGGATGAGGTGTGAGCTGTGTCTCCGCTTTTACTTTTCCTGAGGCAGAGCAGTTGGGCTTGGGGACTGATGAAGTGATGGTGTGACCGAGGAAGAGATGGAGACATAGGAAGTTTATCACCCATTTTGAGGATGCAATCATGCTGCATTAATGATGAAATCAGTGAACATGCCACTGATTGCCTTTTGGAAGACATCTTTCCCAACACTGGCCAGAATGTAGTTTTCTATGATGATGATGATTTGGCAGTGTGTCACAGATCCACTCTCCTGAGAAAGTAGACAATTTTCTGAGGAAATTTTGCTCTTGCAAACAACACGCTTGTGTGGCCAATCAGGACAGACACAGACTTAGTGCAAAGCATATTTTTGTTTGCCAGTGACTTTCAAATAGTCTCCAAAACGACCACTGGCCATGCCTGGTCTGTTCCAATTAGCAATGAACTCTGCCTGAAGTATGCTGCATAAAAAAAAAGAACTATACGTAGTCAACCCTATCTGCCCGTCAGCAACAGTGCACTGCACTCCCACCCTTATCGTAAGTGACCTTTTGTTTGGTGGCTGCCAGCACTTATCAGAAACAGCAAAAATAACATGATTTTTATAAATAACAATACAGACAACATCATACCAAATTTTGTTTGAAAATCGGTCAGTAAGTTTGGAAAAACTGTCGGTTTTAATTCGGACATCATCATCATCCGCCCCTGTTGGCCACTATTCTAGTACAGGAAATAAAATGTTAGGTACAAAATAACAAAAATGTACACTTTGATTTACAGGAAATACTGTATAGAAACTGTATACAAAATTTGGAAACAGTCCATGAAGTAGTTTAGAAGTTATAGCAATTTTAAGTGTGGCGGGCGATTCTACCCCCATTTTTCCGCCGTCCAAATTGCAATATTTCCTGTTTTTAGCACAGAAAGTTTTCACAAATGTTTTATAGCAGATACCTCAGAAAAAAATGACTTTGCTAAGTACAACTTAGAAAGTTTGTCCAAACCACTGGAAGTTCTGAAATAGCTATTCTTACTGTGCTGCAGCGCTTCAAAGTAGCCACATCATGCAAATTCGAAAAGCACTGAATTGCGATTTATTACAAGTTTAACACTTCATCACACAAAAGCCATGTAAACTGAACCCAGGGAACTTACTTGTTCAAAGCGTATAAGTTGTATAGATTGAGAACACCAATTTATAACCAGATGTATCAATCATGTATGATACTATTGGCTTTCAAACTTGGAAGATATCTCATTTTGTCAGGTGCATGAAGACGAAAAAGCATAAAGAGCACACAAACCAAAGCGTGAAGTAACGCACTTTAATGCACGACACAAAACAAGACAAGAAATTTTCGGCAATAAGCCTTCCTCAGCGACAAAACAATGAAAACAGTACAGACATTAACATGCGCAATACTCCCTTTGTGAAGTCAAAGTGGTGAATCAATCATTCACCACTTTGGCTTCACAAGGGGAGTATTGCGCTTGTTAATGTCTGTACTGTTTTCATTGTTTTGTCGCTGAGGAAGGCTTATTGCTGAAAATTTCTTGTCTTGTTTTGTGTCCTGCATTAAAGTGCGTTACTTCACACTTTGTTTTGTGTGCTCTTTCTGCTTTTTCATCTTGTTTCGTAACGCTGCAGTTTGTTTCATTTGCCAGGTGCATAAAACGTCGCAACTTTAAACTGCAATATCTCGAAAACGACTGAAGATAGAGACTTTCATTCTTGTTGTGAATTGTATGTTTTTCCATTTACTTTGCAATGACACAGATCTTAACCCCTTGACTGCCACTAGTTTGTATCAGTTTTGTACTTCTGTGTGCCAGAGCAAAATTTTGACTTTTTGCGGTAGGTTCACTATTTGATCAGTGCTCATTTATTTGTACAGATATCTCTTAGATTTTTGGCATGTTTTTTTCTTATACCCAGGGCTATAATATCTGCAAATAATATTTGATTTTGTTCATTATGAGTATAATAAATAATCTTATAATTCAACTTTTTAAAAAAAATCATATTTTGCAAGCATACAAAACCCCACAGCAGCAAAACAAAAAACATACAAACCAGTAAAAAGTGGTTTTAGTGTTTACTGAACACCTGTGTAAATATTTGGTAGTGAATTACAACCCACAATTGTTGATTTATATGATAAATTTATGCATTTTTGGGGTACAGTACAATCCAGGTATCAAGGGACACAATTTTGTTTTCTTAGGTAGGCTCACTGATATGCCCACTGCTCTTTCAATTCTTGACATATATCTTAGATACTTGGGAAATTTTCTTGTTATATCCTTGGCTACAGCCAGACATCACAATAGTTTGATTTTGTTTGTAATGAGTAGACCAAAAATATACATAATGATGAATGAATGTTTTGTTTGAAAAAACAGACACTTTCAGAAACATAAACAAAAAGTATAGCACTAAAATCACAATGAAATACCACACAAAAACTGGTGTTAGTATCCTTTGAACTTCAGGACCAGCATCTATTCACAATAAAGCTTGACAATGCATAAAATGTTTAGCAACCCATATCATAGGGGGCACTCCAACCCCAGGTAACGCGGGAAAGAAGATGGGAACTGCACATTATCCACAGCATCAGTCTGCATCTTGCAAGCCTCTTGGGAATTTGTCTTGTTTAGCAGAGATGAACTAACAATAACAACACTAAGTGTAACTTCCAATTATTGTCAGTTTTCTTTCACACATGTGGTTTGGTTCACTCATGAACTAAGTGCGATTGATAAAAAGTCATCACCACAGAAGGTAATAAGTAAAACATTGCAAAACCAACCACACCAAAAAAAAAAAAAAAAAAAAAAAAAAAAAAAAAAAAAAAAAAAAAAAAAAAAAAAAAAAAAAAAAAAGAGACTGCTAAAGATAGGACTGAGCTACAAAAGGCCACACCACAGATGATGAAAGCACACGGTGTCGCAGAGAATACACCACACCACAGAAACCTATGGACAGAAGGATCAGGATCCCACACTACTGCCAATAAATGCCAGTTATAGTTGACTGACATACATTTGGCACACACACACACACACACACACACACACACACACACACACTGTGCACAAGCACCATATTCAAAAGCAACACACACCAGCCGCCGTGGCGAAGTGGTTAGCGTCGCGGACTCCCGGCTGGGGAGGTCGTGGGTTCGAATCCCATCAGAGGCATGTGGGTTTTTCTGCCCCGACCGACTCCTACCCAGAGTTGAGTTTGCTGCGGACTCAGTTGGGAAGACTGGGACCACACAGTCGAGTTTCATCCACTTAATGGATGCGTTTCTGAGAGTGTTGCTCAAATTTCCTGACCAACACTGCAGGTGTCTGTATCTCTCAGGCCTGGTTGACGCCGGGATATATTATGAAAGGAAGCGTAGAGTACAGCCCTGTCATGTAGTCTCAGACCGAAATGGAAATCCGTAGCATCATCTTCATCATCCTCATTCTCATCGATCAGCATTAAAAAAAAAAAAAAAAAAAAAAGTCCCAAGTTCTGTGGCCCTTCATGCCCTGCTCTCATGGTGACCTCAGTTTCGATGTCTTCTCCACGTCTGTGGTCTTGGGTTGGTTCCGTCGGGGTCACCGGTATCGGCGAGTCCATGGGGGCTGTCGTTGGACGGACGTGGTGGCGCCCTCCGGAGGGAGAGCTCACTCACGCCGGCTCCGCGACTAAGCAATTATTGTCGTCAGTAGGGGGCTTAGTAGGTGGTGTCCTGCGTATGTTAGATCAGAAACAGGCGCCACTGAACACCACCGAAGTGACTCGGCAGCAGTGCAGTGTCTCCTCCGGTGGGTTGCCTCTTGACGACTTGACATTGACTGCTCCCTGTGGATTGTCGGTGTCGGGGCTGCGGCGGGCCTGACCGGGCTGTGGCTGTGGACGGGGTGTCGGAATGAGCGGTGTGGTGCACTGCCTCTGAAGTGGTGCAGAGGTTGGGACAGCAAAAAAAAAAAAAAAAAAAAAAAAAAAAAAGCACACACACACACACACACACACACACACACACACACACAGAGCACCACATGCAAAAGCACCACACCCACACCATGCACAAACACTACACAAAACACACCACACACACACACACACACACACACACACACACACACACAATGTATACCCACACCATGCACAAGCACTGCTCTCTCTCTCTCTCTCTCTCTCTCTCTCTCTCACACACACACACACACACTACACACACACACACACACACACACACACACAACTCCATTGCAATTGTCAATGTTCACCTTGATACCTGGATCACCCGTGAAAAAAAAGGTCGAGATTTGGGCAATCAGCACTGGCCTCTGTCCATTCTGAAACAAGTTTAGACTGACGAGTGCCACACCCTCTTCCTCTGCCACGCCCCCTCACACTGGACCCTCGCCATTGTCCTGAACCCCCCCTCCCCTTTCTCGACTCTCCTCCCGACCTCTCACGAAAGGAGGGAGGAAGGCAGTCGACGTAGACGGAATCGGCTCGTTTCTCTCCGATTCGGGCCCACTGGCGCCGGTATCACTTGGTTTGAAGTCGAGGATCAGCTTCGTCATCAATACCAATCTCCGATAGCAAAGGGTGGTGTTGATTGTGATCGCTTTATTCCTCCTCCGAATCGCTTCGTTCCACTTCTCTGAAGTCTTCGTCATCGTTTTCACGGTCTCGGATAACTTCTTGAAGCACTTCAAGAGCCATTAGATCGTTTGAAAACGGCACGCGCCTGATCGAACCGCCTGCTCGACTCGCCATCTTGAACCGAAATTGACTCAGCCCAACTTTGCCGAAGTTATCATCCGCGCGGACGCGAGCCGGTCAGTCAGCGACCCGCTAAAAGGGAAGAAACCGTCCTTTAGGGTCCCTACTACCGTTTAAACCATTATTTCTCCTTGCCTCCCTTTTTTAAATCGCCGAATTTTGATGATGAAATTACCTCGAACGCCGTTCGTGCAAGGGCACACAGCTTTCCCGAAACCACACGAACGCCGTTCGTGCCAGGGCAGTCAACGGGTTAAGTATGAAAAATAATATGCTAATTTTTTTTTTTTTTTTTTTTTTTGCTGTCCAACCTCTGCGCCACCTCAGAGGCAGTGCACCCATGCCGCTCATTCCGACACCCACAGCCACAGCCCAGTCGGCCCTGCCGCAGCCCCGGCACCGGCAATCCACAGGGAGCAGTCAATGTCGAGTCGTCAAGAGGCAACCCACCGGAGGAGACACTGCACTGCCGCCGAGTCACTTCAGTGGTGTTCAGTGGCGCCTGTTCTGATCTAACATACGCAGGACACCACCTACTAAGCCCCCTACTGACGACAATAATTGCTTAGTCGCGGAGCTGGAGTGAGTGAGCTCTCCCTCCGGAGGGCGCCACCACGTCCGTCCAACGACAGCCCCCATGGACTCGCCGATACCGATGACCCCCACGGAACCAAACCAAGGCCACAGGCGTGGAGAGGACATCGAAATTGAGGTCACCATGAGATCAGGGCATGAAGGGGCCACAGAATTTGAGACATTTTTTTTTTATGCTGATCGATGAGAATGAGGATGATTAAGATGATGCTACGGATTTCCATTTTGGTCTGAGACTACATGACAGGGCTGTACTCTACGCGCTTCCTTTCATAATATATCCGGCGTCAACCAGACCCGAGAGATACAGCACACCTGCAGTGTTGGTCAGGAAATTTGAGCAACACTCTCAGAAACGCATCCATTAAGTGGATGAAACTCGACTGTGTGGTCCCAGTCTTCCCAACTGAGCCCACAGCAAACTCAACTCTGGGTAGGAGCCGGTCGGGGCAGAAAAACCCCACATGACTTCTGATGGGATTCGAACCCACGACCTCCCAGCCGGGAGTCCGCGACGCTAACCACTTCGCCACGGCGGCTGGTAATATGCTAATTTTTGGCTGCCTGTACCTACACAAATGCTCCCCCCCCCCACCCCCGCCCTTCCTGCCTCATACTGACATTCACACAAAAAAGAAAAAACAGAGGCATCATGGACCTTGTACTTCTGGTGGTGGTCTTCACTGCGGAGATGAGCAACAGCCACCTGCTTATCACAGCACAGCTCATAGCACAGGAAGCAAAAGAAGGCAGCGGTGGGTTCCAAAAATTCCTCACCTGAACACACATTATGTGGCATCAAACATTCATAGAAACATGCAAATCTGCGTCTGCACAATGTACATGCATCTATGTCAGCATGCATATGAGCACGCATGCTCGCTCGCACGCACGAGCACGTGCGCACACGCACACACACAGACACACACACTCTCTTCTGCACATACAGATACACAGACCAGGTATTTACTCACATAACACACACACACACACACACACATACACACACACACACAGATTGAGAATGGCTATAATACTCTTGCACATTTTTGGGCAAGCTGGTCATAACAGTGCAACAAAGTAACGAACTTTAAAGAATATCAAATGCAATAAAAGTGATTCAGTTGAGTAAAAACATTACAGAGAGGTTACTGGACAAAACCTTGGTAGTGCTTGGATATAAACGTAAGACACTACTTAATACCGACATGGATTCTTGTGCCGTACACACTTACATTGAACCCAACAGGCACACTCAGTCAGTCAGTCAGTCTGTCACGTCACATACAGTCTGTCACAGTCGCACACACCTGACAGAAACTGATGAAGTCCTCTCTTAAAAAAATGCAATTATGTTCATCACTCTGAGAGTTTTTGAGCTCATAAACACTGTATGATCAAATGCACGACTGAATCACTGTCTTTCAGTGCTGATCTCTACGGGCCTGATGATCAAGACATCATGCATCCAATCTCTAAAGCCAAGTGTATCCATGTACCCTGCTTAGAAAACCACAGAACAGGAGGGAGGAGGGTGGTGGTCTGTGAGCCACAAAGGGGAAAAGGGGTACTGAAACAGACCTGTGGAGAAAGTCTTGGTGACCTCCTTGGTATACTTCTTCATGCCTTCCTTCTGCCAAGGTCGGCTGGAGCCAGATGTAAACTGCCCACAGAGCCACTCACATGAAATCACACCATCAATGAGCTGGACTGTTTTTTCAGAATTTAATTCACACTGAATGGTTTAATCTGTTTCATATGATCACCACCCTATCACCCTCCTCTTTACTATCAAACATGCATCTTCTTCCTCCCCTCAAATGAAAAGAACAATAACCAAATAAAACTGAAAGCAAAGTGAATCTATGTAGCCAAGGGTCTTGCTGTGTGCATACATACTGGTTTTGGGTTTTGCTGTGTACATCCTTTTTTTTTTTTTTTTTTTTTTTTTTTTTTTTTTGATGACTTGTGAGCTGATTTTAACGTGGTGACAGCCCTGATAATGATATGACCCTTTGTGGTCCACTGGGCTATAAACAACATTACCTTACCTTACCTCCTGGTTTTAACATATATATATAAATAAAGAAGATGTCACACAAGATGCCGAGAGGCTCTGCTTTGATGTACACGAAGTTACAGCAGTGCAAAGCAGTTAGAACTCTCTCTCTCTCTCTTTTCAATCTGTTTTTTTTTTGTTTTTTTTTTTTGTTGATTTTTTTTGTTGTTGTTGTTGTTGTTGTTTTTTTTTTTTTGGGGGGGTGCGGAGGGGCGGCAGTAAGGTGTTTCCTTACTCCTTTTCTTTTTTTTTCAAAATCTAAACATGTCCATGTCTGTGTATTACTATTAGTACTATTACACTGTATGTGTGTGTGTGTGTGTGTGTGTGTGTGTGTGTGTGCATGTTGCTGTGTGTGTGTGTGTGTGTGTGTGTGTGTGTGTGTGTGTGTGTGTGTGTGTGTGTGTGTGTGTGTTTGTGTGTGTGTGTGCTGCTCTGACACTGTATGTGAGCACGAGTGCGTGTGTAAAGTGACTCTGCATTTACTACCTTTCTTTTAATCAAAATGTGTTCATATGTCATAATGTGTGTGTGTGTGTGTGTGTGTGTGTGTGTGTGTGTGTATCAGAATGTGTCACTGAAGTTTTTTTGTGTCAATGAGAGAGAGAGAGAGAGAGAGAGAGAGAGAGAGAGAGAGAGAGAGAGAGAAAACAATACAGATACATGAACAACACAAGTATGAAGACTTATCATCATGTTTGAAAAGGGTAATATTTGACCTGCAAGGAAAAACATCTTGTTGAAGCTCTAAAAATTGGTTTGTAATTCTGCCAATTTCCACTAAGCCTTCTGCGGCATTTTTCTTAGTGTTGATTGCACAGTACAAAGAATGTTTTGTGTATGAAGCTGACATTTGCAGCAAAGGGACACTGTCCTATTCTCCCTTGAACTTGGACACAAGTCTAGAACTTACTTGTTTTGATTTACAATGGTTCAAGAGCTGATCATTCATATCTAGTTGGAATGAACTATGTGGCATGGACTGGCAGTATTTGTCGACTTCTGATGTTTCACAAGATCAAGCAAACAGAGAGAGCGAGGACTGATTCCCATCTTGGCACTGCCGCAGAGGGCACGCAAATGATATGGCGCACGAGCTTGATATGTACTGAGATGCCATTTCAATGTTTCACTCAAAAATATTGTAGGTGTGTCAGCTTTCTGAAACCCTGTGGACTGTATGTCATTCTTATTTTAAATAAATGTATATAATGCATGCACAGACATAAAAGACACCATCATGTGTTATGCATACATTTCATAACCTTGAATACGTTTTGATCAGTTCAAATACATGTGAAAAAAACAGTTGTGAGTACATGTACAGTTTGTGTACAAACCTGCAGATTCACATTGTATATCATGTATACAAACAGAAGCACAAAAAGAAAGACAAGATAAGAAATTGTCCACCTACCTTCTCATGCTTCTCTGAGAAAAGATGAGTCAGAAACTCTTCCTCCTTGTGACAGACCACCTGACAAAGTTTACAGCAACAACTGAACCAGTCATCCCTTTCTTTCCACGCTTTACTTCCCTGCAACATTACACAAAGATCTGTTTTTTTGTTTTCACGTTAAATGTGTAAGTACAGCAGTTTTGTTTTTTTTCAAACACTTACAGTACATAAAACATTTACCATAATTTACGCACCTGAAACAGAACGTACACACCAGCATGCACCAGCATGCTTCAGCCTCCCCTTACACTTTTTACATTCTTTACAGTCATTTCCTGATAGAAACTTTAGACAAAATTGTTATGTAGCTGGTGTTTTCTTCCATTTCACCTTTTCATCCAGCTTAAATGTACTTAACTTTGAATCTAATCAAGCTATACAGGTTGTCTGTTACTAAATACTGACAACTCTCTCTCCCTATCTGTCCATCTGCCTGCCTGCCTGCCTGCCTGCCTGTCAGTCCATTCATCTGTCTGCCTGTCTGTCTGTCACTCTCTGTCTGTCTGTCTGTCTCTCTCTCTCTCTCTCTCTCTCACACACACACACACACACACACACACACACACACACACACACACACACACACACACCTGTAGAAAAGACATTTCCTAAAACAGAAAACAGCAAGTCACAATTCATCACATAATACTGAATTTGCTGACATAAGTGACAACTAATTTGGTTCAGACAGGTGATTTAAAAAAAAAAAAAAAAAAAAAAAAACCACTCAAGTTTTCTTTTTCTCTCAAGCTCTATAAATGATTTTTTGTGTGGTCATGCTCCACTTTTGATCAGAGATTGTAAAATAAGAATAAAGGTCTACTCTTATCCACTACTTCAAATCTTCTCAACAATGAGACAAAAGAGACCCAGATTTGCTTTTCACGTAACATCATAACACATCAACAATCACAGATTAAATTAATGTCTGTCTACTGTTCTTAACATATAGTGGCAGACAAAAACTGACAAATCACATTACCTCCTGTGCTATTTTTCTTCTGGCTATTTCAATTTTTTTTCTTTTTTTTTTTTTTTTTTTTTGTGAGGAGGTAGTTTTATCAATCAGCCTGAACAAAAATTTGCCCAGCCCACCTTTTTGAAAAAAAAAAACCCGAGTTAACATTATCCAATTAGGTAGTGCTTAATAGTAACTAAGTAAGTCACAGTTACTTACACACTTGTTCAACTACTGATCAGCATGACCAAAAAATCTTCAAGTGTTCAGATAAAAATTCTGCTAAATAAACCTGTCTCCCATTCCCCTGTTAGGTGCTACTATATGATTATAATGCAATATTCAAATATCCTAGTTTTGCTTTCATTGTCAAAGAAACCAGTGCCTGCTTAATCCAACTTCTAAACTGCTTAAATTCACTGTACAGTGAAACCTGTCACAAACTGATGACAGACCTCCAGAATTTCTTCAAGTCTGCATTTTCTATGAGAGGGAGAGTATGCACTAGCAATACATGGAAAGCATGGACAAAAAGAAAAAATTGCAGAAATTTCTTTTACAGGCAGTCTTGCAAAGATCTTCACAGGGAGGTCTCACTGTAAGAGAAATGGCTCTGACCAGCTGTTTAGATGCACTTTAGAAAAACTGTATCAAAATGGTGCATTTTTATGACTTTTCAGTTAGAAAACGATTAAGTATGGCTTACCTTCCCTAGCCTTGACTTGAAGGAAGAAACAACAGGATGAAGGGGTACATCTTTACCGCTTCGCACACAAATAATCCGATTAAGGAGTTCCTTGTGACAGTGTCGAATCTCCAAAGCACAGCACACGATCATTCTGTCTTTCACTGCCTCTGCCCAGCGTATGTAGACAGTCCCTTTCAATCATTTGCAGGGCATCCACCTCTTTCTGCAGAGCAGTAATCTGGCGATGCTTCTCCAGGAGCTGCTGGGCTATCTTGCTGGCCTCTGTAGCTCTGACACTGCTTATATCTTCCTTTTTTGATGTACTGGGCTTCACTACTTCCTTCTTGGTTCCTTGGCTGTCATACCTGTCGCTCTTTTTGTCCTGGGATTTGGTGGTTGTCACTGTAGTCTTCTTGCCTGTAGGAGCATCCCTGGCAACTCCTGACCTCTTCAAGTTCTTGCTCTGTTGTGGTGATGGTGAGGAATGTTTCCTCTTGTTTGCAGAAGTGATGGAAGCAGATGTGCTTGTCTGTTTAGATGATGCCATGGGAAGCTGGTGTTTTTTATGTCCTGAACCAGTGTCCTGGTTTGCAGCAGATTTTCCCCTTCCTGACATTAGGATGGATGGGCGGATCCGTGAGGATGACTGCACCTCCTGGTTATCCTGACTGGTGTCCGGTGTGACTGTGATAAGCTGTCGCTGAACAGGTTGTTGATAACTATTAGACTCTGACATTTTTCCAACCTGCACTGAAATTCCTTGCACAGTCTCCGATGCTGATTGTGGCGCATTGTGTGCTGATTGCCACTTCTGTCCCAACGCTGGTCTACTTTCTAAGCTGGATGGAGAGGTATATTTGTCAAATACAGATGCTCGCCACAACTCGTATTGTTTCTCTTTCTCCTCAAAGGAAGCAAAAGCTGATGGGAACAGCGTTTGCTGCTTTGCTGTTTCTGAGCTGGTGAAGTGACATCTTCAAACATGTCCAGTGGATGCTTTTTGGCCTGGAAAGTCTCTTGGTTTTTTGTATTGTCAGATGCAGTACTAGACTGCCCATCCTTAGGTCTATTCTTTTTTTCCTTGCCTTTACGCAAACTTTGTATCACTTTTTCCAGTGTACTCTCTGGTTCTGGGGAAGATAGTCCCCCACGAGAAGCCTGAGGACTCAGAGCTGCTTGCCGGCCTGCAAGGTTGGGTGAATCAGTGGGGCTATCCAGAATAATCACACATCCTCTTCTTGCCTTTGGGGATGATCAGGGGACTCTGACTGCATCAGGGCTAGGGCGGACAAGTTTTTCAGCGTTATTGGCCATGAAATTTCTGAACAGCGTGGGTGACACCTTGGCCATTTCACGTATGTGCCGTGCTATGCGTTCTTCACGTTCTACAGGGTCTCTGTCGGCAGTGAGCTCAGAACGCAGACGACGATACATTTCTTCTCTGAACTGCTCCTCCGTCAGCTGTGCAGAGCTGTGCTTCATGTCTACTATGGAGCTGACATCAGAGTATCCATCTGATAACTTCCCCCCCCTGTCAGGACTTGGCTGTCTTCTTTGTCCAGACCCACTATTCTTTCTTTCATTCATTAAACTGCTTTTCCAAATGCTCAAGTCTTTTCCTGTTAGAATGACTGTGCTCCCAACTGCTGCTGTTGCTGCTGCTGCTGCTGCTGCCTCTTCTACCTCTTCTTCTGTCACCTGAGGTGGAACTGTAACTGCTGTTGCTATCACTTCGCCTGTATGTTGGATGCCGCTCCTGACGTCTTCCACGACTGTCGCCATTTCTGCTTCTCTTGTACCTGCCTCTGTATTCACTCTCCCTGTCCTCACTTGCTGCTCTCTTTTGGTTTCTCTGCTATAATGTCTCTGCTCCCCAACCTCTGTTCTCTTCTGCTTGAGCTTGTGCGATCTGGTAAAATATTTTCCGAGGGTCCAGGTGCCGCCCCAGTTGCTTTCAAGAGCTCTTGGAACAAGTTGCTAGCAAAGTCGAAAGTCACCGTCTCTCCCCCTTGGAGATTCCTGTAATTAAAGTATTTATCATCAGTTCACATCCAATTAGCAGATGCAGGGCCAACGCATACTGACTTATAGATTGTGCTGAACATCCCAAATCAAGGAAGACAGCTCTACTATTATTCTTTTTAACCATTATTCTTAATAAATAACCCTAAACCTCACACACACACACACACACACACACACACACACACACACACACACACACACACACACTCACTCCTATACTGTCAACTGACAACTTTAGTGAAGTCTTAGCTCTCTTCTAAGGTACACTCACTGTAAAAGATCAACCTTAAATACCAAAGTCCACACACCTTTGGGGTTAAACCAGGTGCAGCTCCATCAGTCACTACTGTTAGATGGCAATCAGAGAGGAAGACACTGATCTGGTGACATATTGTTGTCACTAATAGTAAGAATAACTCTGTATTTCCTCACTTTGTGATCAGAATGTGAAACACAGGAGTGCCACACGACTCAAATGACCAGAGCGGAAAATTAATTAAAAATGGTTCCCTAATTTTTCCAGATCTTGAATCTGATTTTCGACATTACCCATCAGAAAGTATGTGTAGGCAGTTTGGGGTCTTCCAAATGTTTAAGAAGTGGTGGCAATGGGAAGGGTGGGAGGGGACGAGGCTCTACTTCTGCAAGACATCAACATACGCAAGCTTCTTGTAAACTCCAAAGTTTTCTTGATTATTTTATCTTTACAATCTATGTTCAGTAAGCCAAGACTGAACCACTTGTTTGTTTGTTGTTTTCTTTTTTTTAACTTCAGTAGTCAAATATGTTCAATCTCCCTACCTAAATTTCTTGATATTATCAAGGTCTTAACTGTACACATAATGAACTGCAATGCAGTATATGCACAGAGCGGACCTTGTGAATGGGCAGAGAGAGGAAATCATGAAAACAGTCCCTACATTGAAGAAATCAGGTTTTCATCAATCCATTAATCTGGACATGGATTGCTGTTTGAACTGAAGTACTTGGGTCATCCAGTTTACTGTTCAATAGGTAAAAATCCTTGCAAAGCTGTAACAAAAAATAGCCTTAAAAACATAAAATAAACAGAAAAATTCCAGAATGATCCTTCTTTGGACTCCACACATTTCTTTCTGAAATGACAGATAAGGTTAGGAAGAAAAAAGAAAAAAAAAAAGCATCATAGATAACACATCTGTGTCATAACAGAAAGCAAAATGATTTTTTACTCTAGGCCTGAACCAAAAAGCAAAAATTTTGCTGGGCCACATTGTTAATCTTTTTTTTTTTCCCCCAATACGCCTGATTTCCAACTCAACCCTGAAAAATGGGATCCATAGCTAGAATCAGGAGGCGCAACAGTTTTTGTGAATTCTTGATGAGCGTGATTTCAAGTTTCCTCCTCTCCCACAAATTGTTTATTGGACTGATATATATGGCACTGAAACTTAGCATGACTTACTTTACACAGCAGAGCTTCAATTTGCCAGCACACATGCAATATTTTCATGTAAAATTTTCTAATGGTGCATCATTTATCAAACTCATACACCAGGCTGTCGCATGCCTGTCTTCGTTTTGTTAAAGAGTGAATTGGTCCTTTTCTCTATCATTCAATCTTGTGACAAATCAGAATTTAGAAATGTTCAATGTCTGGGGAGTCAGAACTCATTCTGAGATGAAAATGATCACCTTTTGGTCAATTTCAAATTGAAGGTAGCAACAGGAGTTGCACTAAGACTTGAGGAAGAATAGAGCAGCATCCCACTGTTTTCCCTTCGTTTTATTGCCAGCGTCTCCTCCACACATCAGTTTATGTGGCAGGCATGAAGAAAACTACCACTGACGGTGAAACGAGGACTGGCAGTAACACAAAGTTGTGACAAACTGGTCAACAGAGCTTAAACAAATTATAAAGTGCTGTATCTGCCAAACATAAACAAACAAATCACAAAACATGATGCATTTCTACCTCTTAGGTCTCCTTCAGGCAAGATAACAGAGATTGTACATTTCTTAGCAAATGATATTTTTGCAGTTTTCACAAGTTTACAATGAGCAGTAAATCTTCCTTCACAGGTATAATTAATAGTATACAAACACATTGTTCACAGGCTAGAATAATGAATAGTTATAAGAAATTCATGATGCCAACTACTTACAGTAGTAACTCAACTGTTTCAAATTGGCGACTGCTCCACGGTACTGTCTTTTAAAGTTTGACTCTTGCTTTTGCTTTTTGCCCCCTCACTTTAAACTGCCGGGGGACATGTGTCGCATGGTGTTTTAAAACAAAAATCTTTAAGTTCTGTATCCGAATTACTAACGCTAGTTAGTAACAGAATTACTAACAACATACACTGACGGGTGTACCTCATCTTTTTTCCATTCTGGTGACTTTCCAGTACTTCTGTTTGAGTCGGGACTCCAACTGCCCCTTCGTGGTCTTTGTTTTGACTTGCCGGCATAATCATATTCTCGGGAACTGAGGACTCTTGCTGTAAGACGGACTTCTGGAATCGCAACTGTCACGTTTCTTGCGGCCAACCCTCGACCCACGATACTTTGGGTCTGGAGAGAAGGACCGACGTCCACGACTGAAATCTCGCCGACTTCTGGTATCTTCATCTCTGCTCAGTCTCCTGTGGTCTCTGCTGTCTGCATATCTACCATAATCCATGGCAAGTTCCAAAATCTTCAGAAAACACAAGATTGGACTATCACAGCAAGTAGCTTCGCTGGCGGAAATCAACGAATACGCATGCGTGCTTGCAGGATCGGGGTAACAATGATCAGGTTCAGGTTCACGTTCAGGGGCGATGATTTATTTCATCATAGCCTTGCGGCTAAATTGCTGTATTTGTACTTTGTCACAACTGTTACGGGTTATATTGGTTAGTGCAGGTTCAAAAAACATGCTTCATCAATATCATCTAGGTTACTGAATTAGATCTCCTCTTATCCTTCTGGCTTTGAGGGATGGGAACCTTAGGTACCTTAATCTATCTTCATATGAAAAATTACAAATGTTTTAGCTTAGTTGCTCTTCTCTGCACCTTTTCTATTTCTATTGACTGCCTCTTTAATCTTGGATACCATATCACATTGCCATATTCAAAAATCGGTCTCACCATTGCCTTGTATAGTCTAAAAAAGGTATCTTTGTCCAGATATGTAGAAGTTCTCTTAATAATACCAATCATCTGCGTGGTTTTCTTTACGGTCTGTGCGATGAGTCGGTCAAAAAGTAAGTCTTCATCAAATATGAATGTCAAGTCTTTTTCTTCTTCACAACACGTTATCTGAACTTCTTGATCCCCAACTTTCATACTGTGATTTAATTTAGGGTTTCCGTTGCCAATATGTAATACTTATGCCAACAGATACAGGCGTTTCTCGTTCCTGCCACGCACCATTCGGGAATGGGACCAGTTTCCACAGTGCATTGTCAGCGCCGAGTCCATGGAAACATTCAGGATGAAAATAAATAACCGCTTAAAAGACACTGTCATGTATGGTCTCGCTAGGGGCCGCCAGCAAAAACTGTTTTGAGTCATATGCAGAAAGGGATGGGGAAGAGGGGAGGGAGAGGGTGGGGGAGGTAAGTACATAAGATTTAGTCCTAAGGGCTCTGCCTGGCTCATCTGGGTCACCCTGAGGATTAACTCTGGGGGGGGCCCCAGGGGAGATGAAATGGCGGAGCAAATCTTAAGAGAAAGTAAGGAAGGAAGAGAAGGGACGGGGGAGGAGAGAAGAGAAGGAAAAGGGAAATGAAAAAGGGAAAGTTTCACAAGGCAGAAATCTGGAGTGGATCCTGTGAGAGGGGATTCCCAAAAGCAAAAGACTGAGTGGGTGTCTTGGTGGCAGCAAGACTGGCTATGTGTGTGGAGGGATCTTGTGAGAGGAGACCCCACTGAGGACTGGATGTGTCTTGGTGGCAGCAAGACTGGCAATGCTAACGAAAAAAAAAAAAAAATTAACACTGAACGCTGATCCGTGGGCCCCCTTCTTAATAGAGCAACAGGAGCATCAGAATGTTGACTGTGGAAGAAGAAGAGGAGGATACTTTGCATTTGGATGCGTTGAAGTACAAATTCCATGTGTTGGACCACTTCATGAGTAGCTCAATGTCGTTCTGCACTGCAAGGTGTTTGGATGGTGAATGTGTACAACTTGGTATCATCAGCAAAGACCTTGCATGTGCTTTTTTTAACCCATGTGCAAGTCATTCATAAACATAGTAAATAATACAGGTCCCAGTATGCTGCCTTGGGGAATTCCACTAATGACATTAGCATTACTAGAAACAGAAGAGCCAACTCTAACATTCTGAATTCTGTCTCTCAAGAAGTCTTCAATCCAATCTAAAACTTTTCCCAGTATACCATACGAATGAAGTTTACTAAGTAGTCTGGCATGTGGGACCGAATCGAAGGCTTTACGAAAGTCCAGGTACAAAACGTCAATGCTCTCTCTACTATCAATTCACTTAGTTAATTCTTCCATTACTTCAAGCGACTGTGTAATACAAGATCTACTCTGATGAAAACCGTGTTGACATTTGGCATACAGCTCATTACTCATCATATGATCAACAATAACATCTCTTACAATTGACTCCAGTATGTTTCAAGTCACACTTGTCAAGCTTACAGGCCTGTAGTTCCCAGAGTCGGTTCTTGTTCCCTTTTTTGAAAATAGGTATTACTGTTGCAGTTTTCCAGTCGCGAGGTAGAGTTCCTTGCTGAATAGATTTATTAAAAGCATACTAAGAGGCTTAGCTAGTTCTGTGCTTAGTTCCTTTAAAATGCGAGATGGAATAGCATCTGGTCCTTCCGCTTTATTTGGATTTAGATTATCAAGTTTCTTTTTAACCAGCACCGGGGCAATAGTTACATCATAAACAGCTTTACCATTAGATTTACATTTTGGTATTATGTCTGGTATGTCCCTTTTATCCTCTCGTGTAAACACGCTGGCAAAAAAGGTGTTTAAAATCTTGGCTTTGTCCTCTCATCCTTTGTCTCTATATTTCCATCTTGTGATTTCAAAGGACTGATTCCTACTCTTGCCTTTGTTTTTGACTGCACATATTTCCAAAAAGATTTTGGATTAGTTTTACATTCTCCTGCTAACGTTTGCTCGAATTCCTTTTTATTTATTTATTTTGTTTTGTTTTGTCGACCACACACATTTCTTACAATGATGGTTCAACGAAGTGTAACGATTCCTAAATAATGAGAAACATATATGTTAAAAGCACCAAAACAATAACCAATTAGAAAAGGAAACGAAGAAAGAAAGCAATAGCAAAAATGTGTCTGAGTATATGTAATTTGAAGAGTAGGAGGTACGAAGTTTGGAAAGTAAAACGCTCAGTTCTTCAAGGCGTTCAGCGAGGGAACAGCGTATTCGGAAGGAGAGTTCAGGACGAAGTGTACAATGCCCGACTCTCCTGACGACTATCCAGCCATGGACGAGATTTCCATCAGCATTCATGGTGTCGAGAAACTCTTGGCAAACCTCTATCAGTCAGTGCGCTATCAATCTGTCGTGTCATCTGTCCTCTTTTGCTCCACAGGTTCCCCTCAAGGTACCGTTCTTTCTCCTGTCCTCTTTACTCTGTACACCAACGACTGCATTGGTACAGAGAAACACCAGTCATTAAATATTCAGATGATACAGCCCTTGTAGACCTTTCCAATTCTGATGTCACATATTTTGATGAAGTTGAGTACGTCAAAAAAACAAAGGAGATGATCATAGATTTTAGGAAAGCGGAAAATTATGTGCCTGATCTTTAAATTGATGGAGAAAAAGTGGACGGGTAGAGGAATACAAATATCTGGGCACAACGTTAGACAATAAGCTCACTTTCAATACACACACCAGGTCCGCATACAAAAAAAAATGCCAAATCAGAATGCATTTCCTACGCAAATTGAGGAATCTGCATGTCCAGCCAAAAATTCTTAAAACATTTTACAGGAGTTTTATTGAGTCTGTCTTGACTTTTTCATGCATTTGCTGGTATGGAAATCTTAATTTGAAAAACAGCAAACTCTTGGATAGCGTTGTGAACATCTGCGGTAAGATTGTTGGTGAGAGACACAGGAGAGTGTGAGTGAGTTGTATGAAAGGCGTGCGGTCAACAAGGCTCGTGCGATTGTTAGTGACAGTGGGCATACGCTTGCGCGACAGTTTTGCTGCTCCTTCCATCAGGCAGACGATTTTTGTGTTCCCAGAGCTTAGCTGATGCGCACAAAAAAGAGCTTTGTGTTCAAATCCATTGCGTTTTTTAAACAAACACAGCGTGTAAGAAGAGGCGATGGATCACCTGTGTGACACAAGCATGTGCGCGGGGTGTGTATGTCTGTGAGCAAGCGGGAAAGTATAGATGCTGGAGTGTGTGGGTGTGTTTCTGTTTTATGTGTGCATGTCCTGGAACAGTGAGGAATAGAAATGTCTGGAATATGTCTTATCTTAATGATTTTTAATGATAAAATCACACTCTCTCTCTCTCTCTCTCTCTCTCTCTCTCTCTCTCTCTCTCTCTCTCTACGTGTGCACACATTTATGTATATATAATAACGAGTGGCTGAGTGGCTGAGTGCGTACTTTATTTGCACTACCAAAAGGAGAAAGATTGAAATTCCATTTTGGTGTTACACGCATGTTTTATTGTTTGTAAGTAATTTTAATTTCCAGTGTCACGTTAAATATGTAAGTCTTAACTTTAAGGGCAGCGGTCACAAATGTAATTTCTCTTGTAACGAGAGATAATAAAGTTTTCTGAATCTGAATCTGAATCTGAACCCCCACAAAGCTACAGGGCCGGATGGTCTCACACCCTGTGTCCTCAAAGAACTTGCCAAGGAAGTGACTCCCATCCTAACCACTATTTACTCTTCGTCTTTCCACTCCGGACAAGTCCCCTCTGACTGGAAAGAAGCCACAGTTGCCCCGTCTTTAAGAAGGGTGAGCACTATAAGCCCTCCAACTACCACCTATCTCCCTCACCCGTATCTGCTCTTAACTTCTGGAATACATCTTAGTGAGTGCCATCATGAACCACCTTGAATCCAAGAACATCTTGTCCAGCCAACAG
The DNA here is from genome assembly GCA_016801955.1 of Conus betulinus. Taxonomy (NCBI): domain Eukaryota; kingdom Metazoa; phylum Mollusca; class Gastropoda; order Neogastropoda; family Conidae; genus Conus; species Conus betulinus. The sequence continues at coordinate 599,988 of JADBJO010000079.1, forward strand.
CACAGCTTCCGTAAACTCCGTTCATGCGAGACCCAGCTACTTGAGTTCATCGAAGAAGTCTCCGCAGCCATGGAACGTGGTACTACAACAGAGGTCTTGGTGTTGGACTTTTGCCAAGGCGTTCGACCATGTCAACCATAGCCTGCTCTGCCACAAACTCAACCACTATGGCATACGAGGGAACACCAACCGCTTCATTGTAAATTTCCTCAGCGGCCGCACGCAGTCCGTCGTGATCGATGATGCCTGATCCAGCTATGTCGACGTGAAGACCGGCGTCCCCCAAGGCTCCGTCATGGGACACTGCCTCTTGCTGTGTTACATAAACGACCTTCCCTCCAAGATTTCCTCTGCATCAAGACTTTTTGCTGATAATACAGCAGTCTACAGGTTTATCACCTGCGCAAAAGACCCAGCCAAGCTTCAGGGGGACCTCCAACGCCTGGTACAATGAGAGAGAGAATGGGACATGGCCTTCCACCCAGACAAGCGCAGTGTGCTGCCCTTCACCACAAGTTATTCTCCTCTTCTCTCCAACTACACCCTCCATGGCCAGGCACTGGAGAGAGTCACCTCCACAAAGTACCTCGGGGTCATGCTGGAGACTAAGCTGGACTTCACGCAGCACATCGAGAACATCTGTGCTAAAGCCAACAAGATGCCGGGCTTCTTGAGAAGGAACTTGAAGGTGTGCTCCAGCCATACTAAAGACATGGCCTACAAAGCAATGGTTCGTCCAATTGTGGAGTATGCCTGCACTGTATGGGACCCAAACTACGACAGTTCATCACAACCCTTGAGAAGGTCCAGCGAAGGGCAGCCAGATTCGTCACCAACTGCTACCGCAACAGTTCTAGTGTTACAGACATGCTGACGCTACTCGAATGGCCTGCGCTTCAACAACGATGTCGCTGCGCCAGACTCGCAATGCTCCACAAGATCCTCAACGATCAAGCTTGCGTCTCCTGCGCCGACCTCAAGCTACAGCCTCGAAGTGGTCGTCGCAGCAACCACAACCAACAGCTGCAAAGAATCCAATGCCGAACTGACTGCAAGAAGTATTCTTTCTTTCTGAGGACCGTCGTCGACTGGAACTCCCTCTCAGCTGATGTCGCCGAGCCCCCCCCCCCCCCCCCCAACGTACGCCTTCTGCTTGAGGGCATTGAGGGCCCTCCAGGCACAGTAGACACCCCCCCCCCCCCCCCCTCCGTCTCCCCCCCCCCCCCCCCCCTCCACACACATAGGTCTTTCACTTTTTTTTTCTGTTTTGGATTAATGGCTTACAGATCAGGACTATGAGTACGAAATTCGACTAAGAGCACACACTTGCACTTCGCCAAAAATGTTAGTAATGGACAAAGTCATGACCGCTGAACATTAATGGAAGAAGCAGAAGAGACTCTCGGAGTGGGACTGAAGGATCGAATGCCCCCCCCCCCCCCCCCCCCCCCCCGTGTACTTAGAATCCTTTTTTTGAAGTATGGAACGGCCGAACGGACAATGCAAAAGCCGAAGAGCGACCTGCCGGTTAAAAAGACGCAGTTTTGCTGCGCCTAGCCGGAGACGTGCATCTCTCAGGTTATGCTGACTGTGAAGTTGATGATTACGAAAATACCCCAGGAGCAAAGCAACAAGAAGAAGAAGGAGGCAGCAAATCATGGCCAAGAACAACGGTGCCATTCAGAACATGCAGGCAGAGTCTGCTGGACGGGGCAGATGACTGGGAGTGCACTGCAGACCTCCCAGAATGGAAGTGTTACCCAGAGATCAGCAAGAGTGGCATGAGACCAGACATAGTAGTCCACTCTCAGTCAACCAAGCAGCTGATCATGATCGAGCTCACGGTGCCATATGAGAACAGAATGGAGGCAGCTCAAATCTACAAGGCTGAAAAGTATGCTGATCTGGCAAACAGCCTCAAAGTCCTCACTGCAGAAATTGGAGCTAGGGGGGTTTGTAGGAACGTCTGCATACAGCCTCATGAAAAACAGCTCAGTTGCAGGGAGGGAAAAAAACAGAGCCCTGAAAGCAATGGCAGAAGCAGCAGAGAGGTGTTCAAGCTGGATCTGGTCAAGGAGGAACAAAAGTGAATTCATAAGGTTTAACTTTCCTACAAATATCAGGTGTCCCAGTGGCTTAGTGGTTAGTGCGCGAGTCATTAAGTGGAAATGAGCATGTCCAGAGGGGTAAGGGTTCGAATCCCAGCCGTGGCTCGTCCCAAGATGGAAAAAAAAAAGGGGGGGGGGGGGGGGGGTAGCAGAGGGACATCCAGAGTCATGAACCGGGTGTGCCCAACCCCCCTAGAGTGTCAGGAGATAAGGGCCGAAACACTTGCTTGAAGGGGGCTTCTCTTCTGAGGACTCTCTGCTGCCACGCTCTCCACGAGTTTCCCTTCTACTGATGCATGGGTAAACCATTGACTTCCGGTAATAGGCCGGAAGACGTCCGGGAAAAACCGGAGGACACTGGGAAAGACCAGAACCTAGGGCTTTGTGGGCTGGCTCCCCACTTTGCCTTCAACATGTGGCTACTAAAAACAAAAGGAAAAGATGCTCCCAGGATTCACCGAAAGGGGGAGAGAATGATGAATCCATCGGTGCTCAACCAATCACGACTGCAAATTCCAAACGGACTATGAACATGGACCAAATGGAATATATCCATGTGTCTGTGGAAAGCGTTTCGCTACCACCCGTGGCATGAAGATCCTCCACAGGACAAAGATGGGATGTGTGAAGACTCATCTGAATGAGCAGCAGCGCACTGCACCAGCAGATAAGACGTCGGAAGACCAAGGCCAGGATTTAAACCACAGTGCCAAGGACATCCACGCTGTTGATTCGGATGAGGTATTTGCACAGGCCCTCGATGCCAGGCACCTGAAACTCAACCTGCCACGAGCAAACGAGACTAAGGATTGGAAGTGTCCGCACACACTCTCTGTGATGTCCGGAACTGGCTTCCTCTGTGCGGGGATCCCATACTGCCCATTACATATCACAACTACTGGTCGGCGACAAACTTTTGCCCAACCTGGATCTTCCCGCGGATCGGAACTTGGACCAGGAACGCGCGCAGCCCCCGGCCATCCACCTTACTGCCCGATCTCCAGTCTTTTCTTTCCTCTACCGCACGGGGAGTCGGCCCAGCTATAACAAACCAGATAAACACGAGTTCAAAACACCGCCAGCCAGTTAGCAGTCATATTACACTTTAACATTTTTGAACTCTTCAAATTTTTCAAATATAGTTTTGGTTCCGACAATAAACCGTTGAAAACAAAATGGAGAATCATCTAGATTCTCACAATATAAAATTAGATACTTACGGCTTGAGTACCGGTCAATCAACTACAATTCACATACTTCTGTATGTGTTAGGCCTCTGCCTTTATCAATGGGCACAGTCCGCCTCTTCTTCACCTAAATCATCTGTTCCATTCTCAGAGTGCGCACCGATACAGGTCAACGCCTGTTTATATTCAAATCGCGTGAACAGTGTTAAAAATTTCACTCAAACCCTGGGCCACGTTCAGTCAATACGCTCCCTTGTGTCACACGACTAACCTATAGTGTAACGCACGAATCAATAATCTTTTTCTTAATCTGTACTGTCTCATGTAATCGCATAGCATACGAAATACCGCTCCGCATTACATGACACCCCCCTTCCCGGGGTAAAGATTTTTCCACGGAGAAATCTTGCAAAAGGATACCCCACAGAGGAACCCAAAACCAGAAGTACTATATATATACATATCAAATGCACAAAGTATATTCATCAAAGGAATCAACACTTTTTATCCATGGATCACCTCAATATCTCCAAAATACATAATCCACATCTTAAGCGCAACACTTGCATGATCCATACAGTTCCTGCCGAACCCAACAGAATATGCAAGATGAAACCATTAAGAACTGCACTGTATGCATAGATGAAACAGTAAGCACCCACACAAAGATATCAAAATATGCAGTGATCTTTCAAAAGACAACCTCAAGAAATCCATCGTGTATGAATAGCATGAGACACACATTAAAATCGCCAATCATGGTTCAAAATTATCTACATGACCATGAACATCCACAGCAGCCAATCTGCAAATGGTCATTTACAATGACACTACACCAAATCATTTTCACCCATGAACGCAAGTAAGAGAAATACAGACAATTTGACCACAAAATGATACAGCAATAATGTATATACACAATTCTTAGACTTGTATCTTGTGTAGACCATACTCACTCAAACTTGTAGCTAACTGTAGCTTACAAGACAGGAATGAATAAGCAATGATCAATCACACAAATACAAAATACAGCATCAGCAGACCATAAAACACATGGTATAGCACTACTCCCTGGACAACAAATCTGCGAAAATATTAGATGTCCCAGAGATAGGCTCAACAGTGAAACAGTACTCTTGAATGCTTAATGCCCATCTTAACAGGCGATTATTTTTTGATTTTGACACTTTCAAAAATGTCAACGGTCTGTGGTCAGTTTGCAAAAAAAGGTCTCCCTGATAAAAAACCTAGCAAACTTGTCCAGTCCCCAGACCAAAGCAAGACACTCCCTTTCAATAGTCGAGTAGTATCTCTCTTGCACCGCAGAAAACTTTTTGCTAGCGTATTGCACTGGATGTAAAAGTCCTGACTTTTCCTGTAGCAAACATGCACCCATGCCCTTACTGCTAGCATCTGTACGTAAGACAAAATCTTCATCCAAGTTAGGAAGAAGTAACACAGGAAATGAATTGAGTACAGTTTGAACCTTCTCCAAACTTTTCTGACACTCATCAGACCACTCAATCTGACGCTTCTTATCTCCCTTAGTCAGTTCATTCAAAGGTGCAGTAAGACTAGCAAAATGAGGAACATATCTGTGATAGTAGGACAAAAGACCCAAAAGAGCGAACATGCTTCTTCGTAGTTGGCTTACCCACAGACAAAATTTTTGCACTTTCTTGACTTCCGGACGAACATGACCAACGGAAATCATATGTCCCAAAAACTCCAACTCCTGAAAACCAGCCAGCACTTTTGACGGACGAGCTGTCAACCCAAACAACCTGAGACGGGTCAAAAGCATGCGTAAGTAGTCCAACAACTGCTGCCAAAGACGAGCTGCAAGAAGAATGTCATCAAAAAAAACTTACAGCTGAAAACTGATACAACTGCAGCTTCCGCATCATTCTTGCGAATGTAGCTGGTGCGTTCTGCAACCCGAAAGGCATTCTCGTCCACTGAAACAACCCAAAAGGAGTTTGAAACGCAGTCTTTCCTTATCCTGAGGCAACATAGGTATCTGCCAGTATCCCTTCGCAAGGTCTACTTTGACAAAATACCGACCTTCAGACAAACGACAGAAAATATCCTCAACATCTGGAATCGGTTCAGAGTCGAACACAGTGACCTTATTGAGAGCCCGATAATCGATACAGAATCGAATTGAGCCATCAGGCTTACCCACCAGAACGACTGGAGAACTGTACGTGATATAGACGGTTCAATCACTCCAAGATCCAACATAACCTGAACCTCTCTCTGAATGATCTCCCTCTTTGCAAAAGGCAAAGGGTAAGACTTGACCCTAACAGGAACATCAGTAGTCAGATTAATACAGTGTGGATCTACCTGTACAGCCTTCCCTGGTGTATCTGTCAAGACATCAGAAAAATCCTCCAAAACACTCATCAACTGAGACTTTTGAGTGTCTGACAACTCAGGAGAAACCTTTACATCACGAAATGTCTCGCCTTGAACAGACAAGGTAGGTAATGAAACGTCATCGTCACTCACATCCTGTACAACTCCTACAGAGGAACAATGTACATCCTGTACAACTCCTACAGAGGAACAATGTAATGTACATCCTGTACACCCGACGGGGGGGAGAAACAGGGGAATGTGAACACTCTGCATCCGAAACACCAGTGGAAACAACACAATCCACAGGTAACTCATTAGACAATGCAGACGCAGAGTCTAATCCCTGAGGAACACAAAGAGCAACATCGAAATTGACAGCAACATTCGTCCGAACCACATACTACTCTTTCAACATATTGATGTGGAAAACCTTGGACTTTCCATGCATGTCAATACGATAGTTGACAGGTGAACACTTTTCCTTCACAAGAAAAGGACCTTTCCAGGAAACCTTCAACTTATTCTGTTCATCAGAGAGCAAAACAAGAACCTGATCACCCACTTTCAATGAACGGAGGAGAGCTCTTTCTGTCTGCGTACACTTTATACTTGTCGGTCTGACTGTCAGTGGTCTGTTGTGCCTGAGCACAACTGTCCAGTATCCGATTGTGCAAGTCATGTACATATTGGTAAACGTTTTTGTCATCGTCAGTCATCTGTGTGCCAGTCCACTTATCAGCTAACAAAGCGATAGGACCACGGGGGTGAATGACCGAAAAGTAACTCAAAAGGAGAAAACCCTAAAGTCATATTCGGCAACTCCCGATATGCAAACAGAACAGCCGGAATGTACCGATCCCACTGCTTGGGACAGTCACGACAAACCTTCTTCAGCATGGACTTCAAGGTGCCATTAAACCTTTCCACCATCCCGTTAGACTGAGGGTGGTATGGAGTAGTGGTAACAGAAGAAATAGACAACAGACGGTACACTTCCTTCATCAGGTCCGAAACAAACTGAGTACCACAATCAGTAAGAATTTCGGAAGGCAAACCATACCTTGAAAAAATAGAAAGAAGAGCCTCCGCCACAGTGACTGTATCGATACGTTTGAGTGGGACAGCCTCCGGAAACCGAGTAGCTGTATCCACCAACGTCAGAACGTACCGAAAGCCAGAAGAAGACACCTCCAAGGACCAACCAAATCCATCGCTACCTTCTCAAAAGGTACTGAAACCAACGGCATCTTGTGCAACGGCGCACAAGGGACGCGGTTACGAGACACAGTCTTCTGACAAGTATCACATGAACGACAATACTCCTTGACTGACTGAGACACTCCTGGCCAAAAGAACGATGCAAGAACTCGCTGTAGAGTACGTCTGATCCCACAATGACCAGAAAAAAAAATGCTGTCATGCGCAGTATGAAGCACAACGTTACGTAACTCCTGAGGAACTACCACCTGACGCTTAACTTCACCTTTTTGTCCTTGACCAAGCGACATAGAACATCATCAAAAAAAAAAACAAAAACAGGCTTAGTCAAAGGGGAAGGTACCTCAGTTACAACTGAAGAGAACAAATGACTCAAGAGGCATCACGCTTCTGCATAGCAGCAAATTCCTTAGGCTGTACATCCAGCACAGACAAATCAGGCACTGACAACGGTACAGGCAACTGTTTCTCCTTGTCTGCCTGTAAACGAGTAGTCACATTTACATGGGACAAAAGATCCACCAGCACCTGAACATGCTGAAGTAACACCTGGAAGATACCAAGAATGAGATCCGTTACTGGGTTCTCAATAACACAGGCAAGCACCTCACCTCAAAGTAAGGTGTACTAACTGAGACCACAGCAAGAGGGAAAACCTCAATCTTACCTCCAAAAGAACGACAATGTTGTTCTTCACCAGTGAACTGGTGTGGAAGAACAAAAAACGGCGCACCCGCAGTAGTGCAACCTGTGTCCCTCAACACAGAACAGTGAAACCCATTGACAGTTCCTGACTCAACCAGTAAGCCGTCAGTGTTAACATGTGACACCATCGAATGGGCTACAGTAGATGGATCCGAAACATTGTCTGACATACCTGCGACATTCACTGCTGACTGCTCTACAGATGGACAATCCCGAGCTTTATGAAACCAGCAACCACAATTGTAACAACCTGCGGGTGTACCTGAGGTTATTATGAGCCTGTCCGCGCTGTCGGCCACGGTTACGCGGATACCGAGAGTTAGACGCTGTTTGACCACCTCTGGGTGTACCGGTATTTGCACCTAAATGACCAGACTGCTGACCACCACCGGTAGCAGACTGTTCAAACCGGCTGCCATGATCCCGTCCGCTACGAGAATTTTGACCACCGCGGGAATTTTGACCTCCACGGTAACGATTACGGTTCTGATTTGAACGCCAAGAGCCAAATCCACGGTCTGAACCAACACTATTTTGGTGATGTGCGAAGGAAGCGACATTTACATCGAAAACCGTGTCCGTTCCCTTGCGGGCAAACGTCCGATCAGGATGCGCAGTCCTGTACTGTTCCGCAAGCTCGCACATTTTTCTTCAGCGCTCGCGACCGACCTTTCCTTTTAGAAAAACAGCCAAGTCCTTTGAAACGCTGTTTTAAAATCTGCTCACGCAAAAACAGACCACGAAGTTCCGCATAATCCTTTTTAGTTTTGGACAAGTCAATCCACCGATCAAGAAAATGCGCAGACCGAATCAAATACGCAGGAAATGACTCGCCTTTCTCCGGACGCACGGTACGGAATTTCTCGCGAAAACCTTCGGCGGTACACCGGTAACGCTTAAGTAATTCATCCTTAAGTTCATCCCATGTTAAAGTATCCTTCGCTGCCAAAGAATGATACAGCGTCAACGCACTGCCCTTGAAAAGAGACGCAATATATACATACCCACTTATCTTTGGGGCCATTCAAGAAGAAGTAGCATGACTCTCAAATCTAAACAAAAATGCATCAATCTCATCTTTTGTTTTCATCAAAGACAGGCATCTTGGGATATAAGGAGAACGACCAGAAATAGGTTTCGCATCACCAGAACCCTGCGCAGAACTATTGTCTGTTACACCAAAAGCTTTTAATTTCTCCATTTCAGACTGAAGCTTCTTACTCTAACTCTAACTCCATGGCTTTTAAATCTTTCTCATGCTGCTCCCTCTCCCTCTCTCTTTCTCTATCCTATCTTTTCTTCTTCTCTCTCTCTCTCTCTCTGTCTTTCCCTTCCTTCTTCTTCTTCCTTTCTTTTCTTTTTCTTTCTTCTCTCTCTTTTCTCTTTCTTTATCTTTTCTTCCCTTTCTTTTGCGCGCTCAGCGCGATCCTCACACTGTTTGACATATTGAATCAACTCCGGCCCATCAAGGCCTAACGTCTTACCCTGAGACAGGTAGGTCTCAAAGGCCGACATTTTGAATGAAAATTTTTTTAAAGATAGTAAAAAAAAAAAAATGAAATTTTATGAAAAAGAAAAGAACAATGAAAATTTACTTTAAATTTGAAAAGAAAAAAAAAATGAATTTAAAGTTTCAGTGTAAAATTTCCTTCCACTCACACCAAAATCCAGTCACTCCTATACACACTACTAAAAAAAAAAAATGTTTTCAAACAGCAAAACCAAGAAGAATTTCCAAAAAAAAAAAAATTGTTTATTTGGACAGGCCTCCAAAATGATCACCCTTTTGGATCAAATCAGTGGCCAGGGGAAGGAGAAAAATCGAATTCAAATAATAGGAAAGAAAAAGGTTGTGAAACGAAAAAAAAGAACTACGTAAGGCTAAGCGTCTCCCATCGCCATGCCCCCTTGCTACCCGCAAGAGAAGGTGGAAGCTCACCAGCCTATGGAACAACAATGCCCTAACAAAAACAGAGGTAGAAATAGAAAAAGAGGCACTCACTCAACAATCCTTTCCCAAACACATACACACACACAAAAAAATCTTAAAAAACAATTAAAACAATGAAAAGACAAAACCTAAAAAAGGGATAATACACAATCACTATCAGAAACCCTACCTAAGAAATGAGAATGAGAAAATTTTCAAACTAGATAGGTGCCTATTGATAAAGACGATATAGAGAGAGAGAATGAAGTCAGAAAACAGCAAAAGTAGACAGAGTGGAAATCACCAAGACAGTAAGAAAAAGTAAGACTAGAAATTAGAAAAAGCCCTCTGGACTACCCTACTGGCACAGCCCACCCGTATAATCGGAGACGGGACTAGCACAAAATACTAGAATAGGAAAAACAACACACACACACACAAAGTTACATAGGGACACTTTTGAAGGGGGGGGGGGGGGGGGGGGGTACAATGAAAAGTGAACACTAAGTCTTAAGTGGGGTTGAAGAAGAAAACAAAATTATTTTGCTACTCCAGAAAAAAAAAAAACAAACAAAAACAAAAAAAAAACAAAGGGGTAGGTATAAATCAAAGTTGCAATAAAAATAAAGGAGGGTTACAAAACAAAATTATTCAAATTTTGAAATAAAAAATCAGGAAATGGATACAATATAAAAAGAAACTGATTCAAAATAATGAAAGGAATAAAATTTATGCAATTAATAATAAGTACAAGAAAGGGGGTTTTAAACAAGAAAATTACAAAAAAAAAAAAATTGATAAAGTAGTGGGGAGGGTATAATGGGGGGGGGGGGGGGGGGGGGTTACATGAAAATCCTTGAAAAATACTCAGTAGAAAAAAAACGTGTGGAATACAAAAGGAGGAGGGGATTTCACAGCAAAATCTGTTCAAATTGCTGAATAATAAATCAAGAAAGGAAATATGGGGAGGGGTTTAAATGGAAATTTTTACAATATAAAGAAAATTAGGGGGGGGGGGGGGGGGGGGGGGGGTGTATCCAAATAGAAAAGGTAATTATACGTAATAATCAAATGTTCCCATACAACATTCACTAATACCTTAAAAAGCAAATCATTTTTTTGTTCAATTCAAAATGGGGTGGGGAAACATCACAACCAGGGGAGGGGAACGAAACAAAACCAAGTTCCAAGTCGGGGTCACCACCGTCAGACGTTGGTTATCCATGCATGCACGCACACACACACGAACATGACGTCTTTCCTCCGCACACAACTGCATCCACTCCATACACATAAGGCGCAAACAAAGGTCAATTTCGATTCATCCCCTCCTTAATCTTTTAAAATCCCATGGGGGTTCTTTACTCTGGCATCAATCAAAGCTTATATATTTTCATAATCTGTGATTCTTTCAGCTGGTGCAACCAATCAAGCACGCTTCTTCTGCGCAAAAGTTAATGTTGCAGGTTTACTCACTGCAAGTGTCCGCACACACTCTCTGTGGTGTCCGGAACTGGCTTCCTCTGTGCGGGGATCCCATACTGCCCATTACATATCACAACTACTGGTCGGCGACAAACTTTTGCCCAACCTGGATCTCCCGTGGATCGGAACTTGGACCGGGAAACGCGCGCAGCCCCCCGACCATCCACCTTACTGCCCGATCTCCAGTCTTCTTCTTTCCTACCGCACGGGGGAGTCGGCCCAGCTATAACAAACCAGATAAACACGAGTTCAAAACACTGCCAGCCAGTTAGCAGTCATATTACACTTTAACATTTTTGAACTCTTCAATTTTTCATAGCGCTGTACTGTCGCCAATTTTTCCGACAATAAACCGTTGAAACAAAATGGAGAATCATCTAGATTCTCACAATATAAATTAGATACTTACGGCTTGAGTACCGGTCAATCAACTACAATTCACATACTTCTGTATGTGTTAGGCCTCTGCCTTTATCAATGGGCACAGGCCGCTCTCTTCTTCACCTAAATCATCTGTTCCATTCTCAGAGTGCGCACCGATACAGATCAACGCCTGTTTATGTTTCAAATCGCGTGAACAGTGTTAAAAATTTCACTCAAAACCCTGGCCACGTTCAGTCAGTACGCTCCCTTGTGTCACACGACTAACCTATAGTGTAACGCACGAATCAATAATCTTTTTCTTAATCTGTACTGTCTCATGTAATCGCGTAGCATACGAAATATCGCTCCGCATTACATGACAACGTCGGAAGATGGCTTGGAGACCATTGACCTGTGTGGGCTCCCTGGCAAATACAAGGTCTGGTGTCTGCAGTTCATGCTGATACCAAAGCTCCTATGGCCTCTGATGATATACGACATCTGCACTAGCATAGTGGAGGCAATGGAATCCAAAATCAACAAGTTCACAGGAAATGGCTTGGTGTCCCACCCTGTCTCACTGACATAGCGCTGTACTGTCGCCAAGCAAAGCTGAAACTACCACTGAAATCCATCCTGGAGGAATACAAAGCAGGGAAGATCAGACTTCAAAGCATGCTGGAGGACTCAGGAGACAAGGTGGTAGAAGCAATTAAGCCCCAGCTGAAGACAGGCAGAAAATGGAAAGTTCAAGAGGTGATTGATTCTGCCAAAGAAAGTCTCAAGATCAGAGAAATAACAGGACACACACAGACCAACAGACAAGGTCTGGGGATGACCAAAACTGAATGGTGGTCAAAGGCCAAGGAAAAGCCAAAAGAGATATGATGATTCAGGAGATGAGAAAAGAAGAAGACCAAAGAAGACTCCAAAAAGCAGTCCAGCAGAGCCAGCAAGGGCAATGGACAACGTGGGAGAATGCACTCCAAAGAAGTCTCACTTGGAATGACATTTGGCACATGGCCCTTCTCAGGATCAGCTTCATTCTCAGATCTGCATATGACCTTCTGCCCTCAAATGCAAACCTGGTGAAGTGGGGGAAAAACAGACGATCCTTCATGCCCCCTCTGCCATGAAAAACAAACAGTGGAGCATGTCCTGAGAGCTCATGTAAAGTAGCCCTGGCTCAAGGAAGGTACACATGGAGGCACAACCAAGTGCTCAAAGAGATTGTACAAGTAGTCTGGGCTAGTACCAACACCACAAAAAAAGGGAAAATCAGGACTCCAAAAGCACCCGCAACATTCTTCACGTCAGGAGGCAGCGAATCATGGCCAAGAACAACAGTGCCACTCAGAACATGCAGGCAGAGTCTGCTGGACGGGGCAGATGACTGGGAGTGCACTGCAGACCTCCCAGAATGGAAGTGTTACCCCAGAGATCATCAGCAAGAGTGGCATGAGACCAGACATAGTAGTCCACTCTCAGTCAACCAAGCAGCTGATCATGATCGAGCTCACGGTGCCATATGAGAACAGAATGGAGGCAGCTCAAATCTACAAGCCTGAGAGCGCGAGAGAGGGAGGTGGTGTAGGTGAGTTAGGCAAGGCTTGACACCCTCCTAGTGAAGGTGTCAAGCGTGGGGGACAAGCAGGCAACTTCCGAAGGGAGTTTATTTCAGTCCCTGATGGTCCTTTGGAAGTAGCTGTAATATCTGTAGACCGGCTTGTCCTGAATTCTTTGGTACTGCAGTTGATATTGGTTCCGCAGTTTTGTTTGTGTTGGCTTTTTCTTCTTGAGATTGGGACAGCTGATGTGGGCTTGGCCATGCACTACCTTGGAGAACATGGAGAGTCGAGCACTGCGGCGACGAGTAGCCAAGGAGGGCCAGCTGAGCTGCTGCTGCAGCATGCTCCCAACACTGGAGGTGTTACGGTAGTGTGTGTAGGATGAAGCGTGCTGCCCTGCATTGAACTGCCTCAGTGTTACCAATGTGGCAGTGTTAGTGCAGGTCCCAGACGGACGAGGCATGTTCAACCAGAGGGCAGACTGAGGATTTATAAGCAAGCTCCTTTATTTTTGTTGAACACATTTTGAGGTTCCACCTGAGGAAGCCGTCGATCTTATTGGCTTTGCCACAGGTATTGTTGATGCTCCCCCCCCCCCCCCCCCCCCCCCCCCCTCCCCCCTCAGCTAAGGTTGTTCAAGATAGTGACGCCCAGGTATTTCACAGAGTTGACCATTTGCAGGACTTGGTCATGCAGGGTGTAGACGCACTTGTAGGGTTCTTCTTTCGTATAATGGGTAGATAGCTGCACTTGTCTGGGTGGAAGGCCATATCCCAATCGTCTTCCCATTCTTCCAGCTTGTGTTAGGTCCGCCTGGAGTGCATCTCGATCTTTGGACTACTGGCGATAAGATGATGGACTGCTGTGTCGTCGGCGAACAGTCTGGAGTGGGACGTAATACTGTCTGGCAAATTGTTATGTACGCCAGGAAGAGACATGGTCCCAGCACTGTTCCCTGTGGTACTCCGCTTTTTAAAGTCTGTGCATCTTTAAGTAGCTCCTTTTACCACCACTGGTTGTTTTCTGTGTCAAGAATGACTTGATCCACGCGTTGATATTATCACGTTTGCTACATGGTCAAGCTTGTGGGTTAATAAGCTGTGGTTGATCCGGTCAAACACCTTCACGAAGTCCTTGATGACTACATCTGTTGGTATACTTTTCGTCATGGCTGCTGAGACTTGTTCAACAAACTAAGAAGCTGAGTGTCACATGAGCGTTTCTTGCGAAAGCCATACTTGTGTGGAGTCTGAATGTTCTTTGACTCAAGGTGTTCCATTACGTGCTGGATGAGGACATGTTCAAGTATTTTGCAGGGCACGCTGGTGAGGGAGATTGGTCTGTAATTGGGTCATAGTGTTCACCTTTCTTATACACTGGTGTGACCAAGGCTTCTCTCCAGTCTGCAGGAACTTGTCCGGAGCGGAGTGACGATTGGTAGATAGTGGTCAGGATGGGGGCAACTTCTTTGATTAATTCCTTCAAGACACAGGACGGGATATTGTCTGGGCCAGCAGCTTTTGTTGGATTCAAATTCACCAACAACTTTTCAATTCCCTGAGTGTGAATTGTTGGTTCTTGGATGTCTGGATAGTGACTTCGATCTTCCGTCATCTTGGACTTGGCTTTAAATTCGTTTGCTGTGTATGTCTTCCCTGGGCTGAAGACTTTGTAAAATTGACCATTTAGTAGTTCGGCTTTCTGTTTGGCATCCATGACAAGGCGGGCGACTTGCTTTAAGGGGGTTATGTTGGGTTTGGAGGAGCGTATGTGCTTGATGTAGGTCCAAAGTCTTTCTTGGCAAGGCTTGGCGTCCTCTTTAAGGGCAGTGGGGGAGAACAAGTTCTCTACATATCGCCAGTAGGAGCGTCGTGATTCACGCTGGACAGTCTTGCCTAGATTCTTGATTTGGGTATTCAAGTCTTCCCTTCCTTCATTTTTCATCCGCTTGTACAATCTGTCCGTCTTGCCATTAGTTTTCTGATGTTACAGATGATCCAGGGATGAGACCCTTTTCTTCTTGGATTGTTTGTGGTATATTGGCTTTCATGGTGGCGTGATTGCTTGTTTAAACTTGCTCCAGAGGTCTTCTGTTGTTTCTGTGCCTTCGGTGCTGGAAAACTCTCTCTGTAGTATGAGCATGTTGTCCCACTTTGCTCTGCTGTAGAGTTGGATTGGGCGATTGGTGTTTTGTTCTCTAGTGGGTGGACCGTGTACTCTAAGAACACAATCTTGTGGTCCGACAGCCCTAGAATGACTTCTAGCCTCGGGACAAGCGACGGAGAGTTGGTCAATACTAAGTCCAGCGTGTTTGAGATGATAATCTTGATAATAAAAATGAAGACATTGGCTCTCTAGAAACGTGTTCTCATTCAAGTGCTTAAACCACTTTATACAAATACTACACTGAAGCCACAGAGGACATGAACATTACTGAAACAAAAACGGAAGTAGCGTAATTGACTCTAGAACTTGGTGAAACCCTCTAACAATCCATCCCAACTGATGTGACATTACAACTAGTCACAGGACTTGTCGTGATACACTAAGTTTACACACACACACACACACACACACACATCTGCATAAATTGCGCGCAAAAGATTCTGATTTCCCGTTGAGAGTTGATTACAGATCCGGAGGTGCACACAGATCCGGAGGGTGCGCGCACTAATGATACTCTACCAACATGCTCATACACATGTGCACGAACACGCAAGCACGTTTTCGTGTCTACATTGCAACTACTGTAGGCTAGCTACCTCCCGTTATGGTAGCTCTATCCCTTGTTAAATTAAAGCACTGTAGATGTTCAGCTTCTACCCAAAGTTTGACGCCCAGCTAACATCTATAGCAGGCCACTTCCAACAAAGTCTGTGGTAAACAGCAAAACACACGAGTGCGTTCAGCACCACCACCACCACCACCACCAACAACAACAAGAACAACAACACACAGACACACACACACACACACACACACACACGCACGCACGCACGCACGCATGAGCACTCACATGCATACGCGCGCGCGCTCGCGCGCGCGCACACACACACACACACACTAGCAAGCCGTACCCCTAGACTGCAGTGTAGATTAGCCCATGTTATCCCCCTGCCGCCTAACGTGTCCCCCTTCGAGCCCCCCCCCCCCCCCCCCCCCCCCCCCCCCCCCTCCTCTGGCATCAGTGACCCCGTCTCCCCCTTTCAATCTGATCCCTTCTACAAGAGAACAAAAAAGTGCTCACAAATCTAACGCATGTTCTAAAACAAGTACATACTCACATAATCTCTCACGTTCTGTTCAATTTATGTAATTAAGAACGTTTACAACAAACGTCCGAAACAGCAGTGACTGAAAAATATGGATTTCACAACAGATCAGCAAGTTGCAGCCAGACAAAACGAACACCTCGCTTTGCTTTTGCTTTGATGGTTTAACATTCAGTTACATGAGTTTGAGGATTATAGATTGATAACATCTTTTCTATTCGTAATTCTAATGTTTTGAGTCAGACCTGTGAACTTGAAATGCTTTCATTGCTCGTGCAGTGCGAAATGTCTCAGCGGTAAAACGATCTGCAGTCTGCTACTTGACACTGGCAACACACGAGAGTAACTCGGTGTGAATTCATCATGAGTCCGGTAGGTGAGGAATAAATAATCAAAACCTCAAAACAGTTCAGCATATAAACATTTATGCATACCAACATGGAATCGCGAAATACCCGTCATCGGAACGCTGACTTTGAGGCATGTCCAAACAGATGAGCTCAATATAAGTGGATGAATATACTATTGTAATTGTAGGTCGACTGACTGCGTGGCGCGCATCTTGCGTCTTTTGACGTGAATAAGAAGCCATAGATACTCGCTACTGTTCGACCCCCAAAGCCGTTGACGCAACATTTTCCACCTCCACTACATTTGTTTAGCAGTACTGGCCAATGATTGGTCAGTTATTCAAACTTGACCAGTCAGCTCATTCTCTTTGGTTTCATTGTTCTGATAATGGATTATAGGATTCAGATTTCAAATTTGTTCTTCTTTTCTTCTTTAGGCATTCAAATTGTAGTGAAGCCGCTGACTGCTGTGACATTCGACAGGGAATGTGGGAGACGTCCTCTTGATCGCTGGCGTAGACTTTCCTTGCCTGTCTCTTTTATTGTGCTGCAGTTGTCCTCCCTTCTTCACATAAATTGGCACCTTTGTAAGTAGAGTAGCACTATCTAGCTCGATCCATAGCAGTTTGTTCCCATGTGTCAGAGTTGATGTTGAAGTCTTTTGAGCTATGTTGACAGGCACGGACTGAAGGAAGACCTACCTCTGTTACACTGTCCTACTGCAATCAACCATAACCTTGGGTTGCAACCCCCAATGTCCCATTGATGCACAGCAATGAAAACCCCTAACTCTAAAGATGATGGTTGGACGGTTGAGGAGAGGTTTATAAGACCATCCACAGCACCACACACATTCCCGAGGCACTATCTACACACCGGTCTCCTGTCTCTGCCCACCATGGCTCTGAAAATGGTTCAACTAATATCCCAACTGCCCATGCCCAATTTCCAGTTCCAATGGCACATGTACAAGCTGATGCTCTCGGCAGAAAATAAACTAGAGTTTTACTACTTTCGCTAGGCCCTGGCAAGAGACATTGTTTCAGGACTCGCTTCCCCAAAGACATTCATCCACAGAATGACCTCAGGCATGGAAACAAGACAAGGCGATCTTGTGTCCCTCCTAACAAGGGTCCCTCTATCCTTGGCAACCTTTCCTTTGACCAACATGTCAACTTCAAATAACGCTGGTGAGGAATCTCAAACTCGTCTGCAACCAAAATCCATGGGGAAACTGCACAGGTGGTCTTCTGATGAAGTCTCTTTAAAAAAAAAAACCATAGAAGAAAGCATCACAATGAGACTGTCACTGATTTGCTCCCTCCTTATTCAAATGAAAATATGAATGTAACAGCTGTCAAATTGATTAAACTGTTGCTGAAGTTTACATTTAGGCTTAGCATCCACACACACACACATCAAATAATATCAGTAACACACACCAGGATTGAGCTATACATCGAAGGGAGAATGGTAGCCGTCTACATTATAGTGACACCACTAAATGACAACACATTAAGATTGGTAGTGAAAATGACAGTTATGAACAGTTGCCCAGTTGTTGAACTTGCAACACCTCTAGTGTGATGGGATCAGGGAGAGAGCAGGGAGTGGGAAGAAGGGGTTGGAGGGGTACGGGTGGCTAAGGTGGAATGTGCACAGCACAGCACAAGCCTATTGGTCAGTCTGGTTTGTTTTCACTGTGGTTGCAAGGTTGGCAAGTTTGACATGTGTGTGTGTGTGTGTGTGTGTGTGTGTGGTTTGCCATGTGTGTGTGTGTGTGTGTGTGTGTGTGTGTGTGCGCGCGCGCGCTAAACATATCCCTGACCTAAAACTCGGTCAAATTACAATGCAAGTATATACCATATGATGAGACTATACTCTGTGATGAAAACACATACATCACTCCAAACCCATGCACACACAAAGCTAGGAAAGGTGAACACAAGGTCATGGCCATGGCACATCTTTATTTAATGGAGAAGCTGAGTTATCACATTCTGCACGAGTTGGATCCTCATAATGCTTCAGAACAGTCTGTCACCCATCTGTTAAAGTCACACACTGGCTTGAGAGTTAAACAAAAAATGAGACACAGAGAAATTTTCCCCTTGTCTCCCGTCCACACACACAAAACCAAACGCACTCACAACCCAAAAAGTGAAAACCAAAAATCTAGCAGTGAAAAAATAAAAAAGCACACACAATACACATCTGAATCTTAAGTCAACAAAAAACATGTTTCAAGTAGATAAGCTGGTGATCCCTCTACCCCGCCGGAAAATGGACTTTTTCTTGCACACTTGCACTCATCCATCACACATTTAGAATCTGGGATGCAGCTATACTTCAAATCTACACACTTATTAAATGAAATGGAAAAAAACAATTACAAAGCTGACAAAATATAGAAAAATATTGTTAAAGAAAATGAACAATGGACAACCAGATTCACTGAACAGTGACAAAGAGAACTCAAGATACGACTCTAAGTGGTTTTGTGAGCTGAAGGAGGGAGAAGAGGGAAGGGGGGTGTTGTGCATGAGATAAAAATATCGCCAGAGAAAGGATGCACGGAGGAGAGAAAGAACAGAGAGAGTCTTTTCCATTATCTACCCTTTCTCCCCACAATGTCTGTCTTTCCTCTCCTCACCCCCATCTCCCCCTTGAACTTACAATATGTTCAAATCAAATTCCTGCATTCTCTTTACTCCTGTTCTGACTTTGACACGTGGCTTTCAGCCATTTTCATTGTAAACCATTCATTTTTCCAGTTTTCCTTGTTCCATTCTCTCTCTTTTTTCTTTTTTAATATACCCGGCACAACTCATTGTACAAATTCATTATATACTTATTCACACCACATAGTTGTGCTGCAGATGCATTCGAAATATTCTGATTTTCCTATCTTCCATCAGAAGGGAAACCCATTTCCTTTACATTCATATTTTCTAATTCAGGTTTACCATTGTTTCATTCTCTCCTACAGATCTTCACACTGCCTGTAAACTGGTTTTGTCTATGACATTTCTGCTTTTTATTACACAACTTATTTTTATGAACTTTCTACATATGGTTCTCTGCTAACTTCCTCACCTTTTCTACCTGCCTCCCTTCCTGCCCCTTCCTCTGACCTCCACCCTAAGCTCAGAGGGTCATGACGGCCGAGTCGCTGGACTCTTTCAAGTCCAGGCTGGCCTCTCACGTGTAAACATCAAACTTCAGGTCCTCCCTACCCCTCCCACCTGACCATGCCAGTTACTGCCTCCTGTTCAAATATGCCCCCCCCCCCCCAAATTTTACTGACTCCCTCACTACTGCTCTACAAATGCAGCCTCCCTTAGTGCAAACATAATCACGACATAACGATGTTGGCTGCCTAACGGAAGAAAAAGAAGTTTCAAACACTATTTCCTGATTTTCACTCCCCCTCCAACTCTCCCTTCCCTTCTCTCTACAACGTTTTCTCTCTCCCTTCATCCCCTAACCTCTTCAATCCACATACAGCACACCTTTCCCCCTAATTTCCCCTCCTTTTCTTCTATCCTTTTGTTCAAATTGAGAGATTTGCAGCCATTTCCAGATCTGCAGATTTTTTTTTTCCATCTCTGAGTTCTGCTCACCCCCACCCCCACCCCTCTGGAGCTTGAATAAGACAATCTGTTCTGAGATCTGTCCTTGGCTGGCTGTGGGAGATGACTTCATTTGAACATACACTTAACATCCCTCTGTGCATGTATTAATCTCATCTCCATGGCAGCCACACACACCTACATTTTGATGCGCATTATACCTGTGGTTGAGAATGTTACTTATTTCTTAATCATTCATTAACACTAGCTGTTCAAAAGAACTTTCTGCCACATTGTTTCCACCTTTCCTCCATATTTCCACCTCACACCAGCCCATTCTCTCTCCTCTCTCCTCCCCTCCTCTGCCCCTGCCACTCCCTTCCCATCGTGTCCCTTATAGTCAACTCTTTCATTCCTACTTTTCTATGAACATTACTTCCTCTTGTTCCTAGATTTTTTGTAATAGGAGCATTCCCTTCATTCCTGGATTTAGAGAAAAAAAAACAACAACTGCAAAGTGAGAGCTGCCCTGTACACAGTAGCAAACCAGCCAGAATAGAGCGTCAACCACTTTCCCACGCTGTAGGGGCCGTCTGGCATCCATTCCATTCATAAACACTGCCCCGCAAGTGACCCAGTCATGACTTGTACCGATGACACAACTAGTACAAAGTTCAAACCGCTTACCGCAAGAACCGGTTTTCAGGGCTGCCGGAAGGAAGGGTAGGATTTCACCAGAAAACCGGGTTGTAGGGATGAAAGAGCTAATGATCCAGCTCACTTTTTACACTCCTATCCATCCCCTTTCTTTTTCACTATCCCCTTTCTCCTCTGCTGCTGAGCTTTTCTCACTTCCCGACTGCTCTTTCATACACAGTCAATCTGAAGCTGGGTATTGTTCAGTGCATAAAAGACGAATTAGGATTACTGAGCTGCCAAAAGAATGAACAATCAAATTACAAAACAAACATTTTTCGACCTGTTGGGTCTTCTTCAGGAAAAACAACATGTCTGTTTTGTAATTCCTTTGTTCCTTTGTTTGGTAGTTCAGTAACCCTATATTTGCTTTTATGTTTCAATTTCTGCCGACAGTCGCCCTACTTTGAAACTCTGATGAATTTTGTTTTGGTCTCTCGTTTGTGATATCTGAAAAAGTAATATCTGCCAAAAATTAATTTCCATCAGACTTGTACTGTATATTAAATCACTGTTACTTTGCATTCTGTTTTGTGTTCATTTGTACACCTGGGCTATTTCCAAGCAAGCAATGAAAAGGTTCAAAATGTCCTTTATCATGTTCCTTTCACTTGTTTGGTAACACTTTCTTTTATCTAACCTTTTACTTGCCTGTGAATACTTTATGCTCAACTGTTTAGCAGTTTTTTCACTTGTTCTAATGTCTGACTGAACACAAACGGCTTTTTCATCAGTTTTGCTTTTGTTTCACTTGATGGGTTGTCAATGGCCTATGCTCCACTGGAAGCGATGGGCATAATAATGAATGATGATAAGTCATAGCCCAGTCAAACATGTACAGCCCATTTTGGGCTGTCACCAAGCATGGAGGAAAGTCCCTAAAAAGAAACAAACAATGAAACCCTGTTTACATATCAACGTTCACTGAACAACAGGGTAACTAAACTTTTGACGTCTCTGGGATGGATAAGACTAGAATGTGCTGGAAGCCCCAGGCCTATCACTTATTTTGTTGCTCTCAGGTTACAGAAAAGACAAAAAAAAAAAAAAAAACCCTACTTACAATCCTGTAAATGCTACAGAGACATGACCTACAAAAACCATTGGGGGAAAATACAAACTGCACAATGGGACAGCTTGTGTCCACAGGGGACAGCATGTACAATCTGGCAACCCAAGATTACAATGATAAAGCTGGTATGGTATATTGTGACCAGAGGGGGGGAAAGGATAAAACGATTTCTGGGTTAAACAGAGAATGGGTCCACACAGGCAGAAAAACAGCAGATGATAGAACATAAACACAAGTCAAAGACAGTAGCAGTGAAGAGGAAGTTACTAGAATAGAAGATTGGGACACAACTTGTGCTGAAAGAGTCCATGGTAACCCCATGGGGCCAGTTTTGCACTCGGTTCTCAAAACTAGACCACTGGGCTGACATTGACCCAAAAAGCCTCCTGTAAAATTGCGCTGTTTTTGAATAATCTTGCTCACACAAACACGCAGGTATGCATGGATAAACACACACACACACACACACACACACACACACACACACGCACTCACACAGACAGACAGACACACGCACTCACACACACACTCACACACACACACACACACACACACACACACACACACACACACACACACACAGAGCACTGAAAACATCACCCTGCTTTACAGGCTACATTAGTGTACAGAATAAATGACTCCAATACATTGTCTCCCTTCTTTTTGCCATCTTGTGCTTCTTCCCCGATAAGCATCAGGTTAATATCAACTGTGAGTAAAGGTACAGATTTTCAACAACCTGGCCTCCAATTAGTTTATTTCCCCCTCAGATACTCTTTGATTAAAACCAAAACAACACACACACACACACACACAAACCAACAAATATGAGATTTAACCCTCTTAAATTTCGCTCCTTGAATTATACAACTGCCGTGAGTCTGAAAATCAAATTTTGCATGAGACGAAAAAAAAAAAAAAAAAGGATTATTCATCCCCGCAAGATATACTGCGAGCTGAGTTACGGTACAAGTCTTTTGATTACAGCATGTTTACCTTTAGAACAATGTGGTTGGGACTTGGCTACGTTATGCCCCTTGGCCCACTCTTAAGAGTATACCAAAAATTTCAAAAATGCAAAAAAGATCAAATTATAGCAGCTGTATTTCCAGGCAGCGATTTGATCCTACCATAGTCTGCTAAGTGAAACTCCCTGGTATACACTGATACCTGCTGCAGGCCCTATCTGTCTGTCAATCATGCTTGCGATTTCCCATCATGAATTACACTCTGGCTTGCACACACTCGTCCTGAATGAAGCTTCCTTCTCAGCTCAAACCAACAGAACCAATGAAAGACTGGTGTTAATTTTGGTACTACACAGTTATGCTTCTGCGCACTTTTTCCCAAGTACAAATATTTCTTAATACCAGGGAAGAGTTTTTAAGCAATATATCCCAATGCAGAAGGGTTAAGGGCCTGAGGTTAGAGAGTACATTATTTCAAATTATGCACAGCCAACATTCTTTTCTTGTGCGCTTGTTAGTTCCCATGTGTTCTGCTTGTTCATTCTGTGCACAACTCAAATATATCTACAGACTTACAAGACAAATAAGAGAGCTGACAGCTGCAACGAACTAGCAGTCACAGTACAATTCAGGTAAGCGTGTACAATGATGTGTGTGCATGCTTGCACATGCGTGCTAGGTATGTGGTGGATATAAAAGTGTCTATATGCGCAGGGATGCCAAGCCCTTAAAGGTACAGTGCAGCATTCCACATTTAAGTGAAGTACTTTGCATGCAATATCACAAGTCAGACACACCAAAGCACTTTCAGTCCCCCCCCCCCCCTTGCTTCACACATGATGGTAACAGACTAAAGGACATAAATCTTGCAAGTTATCACCTTGTTTTGACTTGTCCTACAAAACATTAAAATGGCTGACAATGAAACCAATTGAGGAAATGGCACAACTGTGATTTCTTAGCTAATTTTTTTTTTACCGTAGCTATTTTTTTGACCGCCTTTTCGTCCTTCTCCATGCCAAACTTGGTCATTTTTTGACAAAACAAGTCTACAGACTACGAATCTACATTATCTTGGTTCTATTTAACTACTGCCCAGTCCAAGATGACTTTTCTTTTTCCTGTTGTTGCAATTCTTGCTTTTGATATAGCATTTCGTCACAAAGTGTAGCAGCATAGCATTATCAATTAAATCGTAGCAAACTACTGCATGAGTAGCACTTGACAGCTCTGTGTGTGTGTGTCGCGCGTGCGCGGTGTGTGTGTGTGTGTGTGTGTGTGTGTGTGTGTGTGTGTGTGTGTAAGCATACAAGCAATCTGTTTTGCATCTGTTTCTTTTATTTCCTTCTTTATCCTTCAGAAATGGTTTACGAAGATCGGAAACCACATGTGGTTAAAAGGAGAAAAAAAAAGAAAAGAAACGGATTATTAAAAGAAACAGAAAAAAAAGAGAAAATAATCAGGTCTGTAAAACTAAGTGATCGGATTAAGTTCCTCAAATTTAATACCTCGTTTCACGGACACAAAAACACAACACTTTAACACAGAGATGAATACAAAGAGTCATTTTCAACACATCATAGAATTACACATCATCCCCCCCTCCCACTCTCTTGCCCACTTTACCCGCTTTCCAAAACAAAGAAAGAAAAACGCTGCTAACTTCCATCACAATCAAAGCAGTAAAATAACATGGAATGTTCACCACATAGCTGATATGTCATCATACTGATACACAGATCATGGAGGGACTCATAGGAAAGACAAGTATAAAAAACCAAACACTGTCAATGAAAGTAAAACTGAGTACTGGTGTATGCAAATCCTACTCAATACTACAGACTCAAACAAGTCACAGAAAAATAGGGGAAAAGGTTTGAATAAGGGGAGGGGGGGGACCCTAACCAATTCTGATTCATTCACCAAGACACAAAAGAAAAAAAAAGGTGAATGATTTAAGTTAAAATAGATTAAAAGCTCAAATAAAAGCACAAGTGCACAAACAGACTTAAACACTAAATTCTTGAATACAGTGACAAAGTGAGATCCATATACAAAGAAACAAAAACACTTCATTTAAATCAGTACCAAAATTAAGGAGTTATTAAATACTGAACTTGCCCAAATGCTTTCATTTACTGCCATGGTATCTTTAACATTTGCAGACTACAAACAGCATCTGAACAGAAATTTCAGTTCACTGGTATAGTTGATAAACTGACCTGTATGACAATGTTCAGATCTCCTACTGGGTGGCGAGAAAAAGGTTGTGCACATCCATCCTCTCTGTGAGATTCCAGCCATATATCCTTAGCTGGTGAACAAAATGGGAAAATTCCATTTTCACACAGGTTGTTTGAGATTATTCTCCCCACTCCCCCTGAGAAACTGTTTCCTGCTAGTTTTCTCATTTTTGACCTCTTAACACTTTTAACGATCTCAACTTTCCATGAATGCCCTAAATGCCTGAGAGACAGGACAAGTCTGTTTCTGTTTGAAAGGTAGACAGGATAGGATAGGAATAATGCAAGTATTGTGGAGTTGGGAAAGGTTGCAAAGACTCACTGATCTCTGATTTCAAAGACTAAAACCCCTCATGTGCTTTGTTTGCACTTCTGAACTGATGTTCAAACCACTACAGCTGCTCTACTGAGGGGCTGAATAGCTAGACGATTTATGGAATTCATGTAAAAAATCTTACCATATCAAAAGCAATAGTTCTCCAAAGGGAAGAAAATGGTACACAAGATCACAATTCCATTCTTCAAATTTTCAGCATGTGGCCTTTTTCAATAGTTCAAGAGGAAAAAAAACAAAACAAAAAAAACAATACAACTACTACGAAAATTCTTTGCTCTGTCCAGTTGCCAAAGATGGACATTGCATAGTTGTATTGTTCTTGTTTTTTTTTTCTCTTGAAAAAGGCCATGTGGCGGAAAATTTGAAGAGTGGAACTGTGATCTAGCTTACTATTATCATTTTACATTTTGGGGGGGCTATCTCCTGCTCATGCCCCCTGGCACTGCTCCCCCACCACTCATAATCCCACCCCTGTGACTGAGCCATCACAGCACTGCTCCCCCACCACTCATAATCCCACCCCTGTGACTGAGCCATCACAGCACTGCTCCCCCACCACTCACAATCCCACCCCTGTGACTGAGCCATCACAGCCGCATCACTGCTCCCCCACCATTCATAATCCCACCCCTGTGACTGAGCCATCACAGCCGCAGCACTGGCAGTCCAAAAGCAAGTCCTTGTGAGTGAAGCCACCACAGAAGACAGTGCACCACTGCCCAGTCACTTTGTGGTGCTCAGTGATGCTTGTATTGATCCAACACATGCAGGAAACAACCCACAAAGCCCCATACTCTTTGCAACTGCCTTGCTGCTCACCGATTCTGGGACTAAGCAGTTATTGTCTCTGACCGTGACACTTAAAATTCCTGAAGAACACTGCATGTGTCTGTATCTCTCAGGCCTGTTTGATGCCAGGATAGGAAAGAAATCATTACGTATAACCTCATCCTGAAATCTTAGACTAAAACAATATCACCATCCTTATTGTAACTGATCATCATTACAATAAAAAAAATTATAAAAATCAAATTCTGTGGTCCTTCATACTCCACTCTCATCAATACCGCAGTTTGATTCTCTCTCCATATCCATTTCTCTTTCTCTATGTGGGTCCATGTCCAAGATGTCGGTTAAAGGGAACTGTCGCTGAATGAGTGTGCTGGCACCCTCTGGACGACAGGCCTGTCGATTAAGTGGAGAAAACGCGATTGTATACAGGGTTCATACAGATTTCCTGACAAAAAATTCAAGGACTTTTTAAGGAATTTTTCAGTACTTTTTAAAATTTGGGGACTTATTTCATGATGATTTAAGAAAAATAATCATGAAATACTGACACAAATGAAATAACTGTGACCTTTTCCATACGTGTTAAAAGGCCTTGCTTTTGTCTCCACCTGGGTCTGCCTGCAACCATTCTCTGTACTCTTCTTTTTCATGCCAAACAACATTAAACAAACACTTCCCTGGCATGTTGGCTTCTCAATTTCAAGACAGCAGATAATTCTATCATGTGTGCATGCTCCATGAAGGCCGGTAACTCAGGTGATTTTACATGTAGCAGATAGTCAGTCAACTCCGACACGGACTTCTTTTACTTTCATACTTTAAAAAAAAATTCATTTTCAACTTTTTCTTTTAACAGATACAAGGTTTTACACAGACTTTATTCAAAGTCAGCAGCAGTGACAATCTTTAAGCACTTTTTAAGGACCAATGAACAAAAGCCTGATTTCAAGGACTTTCAGTCCTTGAAAAGGTAGTCCCCTTAATTAAGCACTTTCACAGACTTTTAAGGACTGTAGGAACCCAGTTTATAGGTCCTGTCCTCCCATTTTAATTCAGGGCACATGCAATGTAAAGAGTCTTGCTTCCAACATGCATGTATGTTTGACAACAAAAGGACAGAGAGGAGTCAGGGGAGTTAAGGAGGAGAACACTTCCTGCCTCTATGGAATTAAGGTCTCACCTGGAAGGTGACAAAAGATGTTGTTTTTAGGGAGAAAAAAAAGGTGATCCCAATTCCAGTCTTCGAACACAATGATTCACATTCCAGTACAGTTTTCATTTGAATGTCAGTTAAGTATGCCTGCTGCTGTGACTCATCCTGTATTTCTCCTCAAGATTTCATGCTGAAAGCAAGGAAACTAGTATCCAATGGCCATTGATTGATAACAAAAAAGTCAAAGACAAACAATGTATCAAACAAAACTGATTACATCAAGTCAACAGCAACAGTACATCATCATCAGAACATTTTAATGCAAAAGAAAACCCATTCACCACTTCCACAAACAGAACAAAAGGCAGCCAAGCATATTTCACTCCAAAAACAAAGATTTCAAAATATGAGAAAGCTCAACAGATCTGATTATAAAATACTCTGTAAACTTCCAGCAATGTAAAACATTCACTTACGATGAAGTTGACAGAGGGAAAAAAAAAAAAAAAACCCACAAGAAACAACCATATCAACAAACCTAAAGACCAATCACACACAACAGACACACAAATATAAGTTTTTGAATTTTCAATGGATACAATTATGATAAATAATCATTCCCTTTATTTTGAGGTTAACAGACGCAAACTCCGCCAAACTCAGTTTGCATACTCACATTGAAAACTACAAATCATACAGAAAAATTTGAATAAATTTATCTTAATGAACATCGCTCCCTATCAAGCAATCAGTCAGGACAGATGTGGTACAATGTTAAGTGTGTAACAGGGTTCCTACATACTCCAAACAACACAAATTCAAGGAGTTTTCAAGGTTATTGTTTTTTAATTCAAGCCTACATGCGTAAAAATTGATGAAGTTACACATTATCTCCCTTGGCTAAATAGCCGATGACAATCCGGGATCACAACAATGTTGTAACAATTTGTTTTAAAATAATTTTTTCATCAACCTGAACGCAGTAAAACCAACTTCCATTTCTTTTTGCCACATTACAACTTTTTGGGGAGCCAATGCTTGATTTTCAAAGGTTTTCAAGGAGGTTTGATCAACAGAACCACATCTGATTGATTTTCAAGGGTTTTCAAGGCCTTGAAATTCGCTCTCTGAATTCATGGAGGTTCAAGGAGTTTCAAGGAGCGTACAAACCCTGGAAATAAGAATGAGCAGGTGGAAATATGCCACAGGTGCACAGTTTCATCTCTGTTTACTCTGTTGTTGTTGAAACTACTTATCTTAGCAGCAAGAACCTGTTCCAATCATAATGATAAAATGTAAAAACATCTCCTAAACATCAGAAGTTGTTATTACAACTAATGCGTCGTAACACTTGAATAAGCACTTAAAATGAGGAGAAATGATTAAGTCAGTTGGGCCTCATGTTCGGCCCCTTGCTTAGTCATTTCAGCTGATGACAAAAACAGAAGATCAGTTACGACAAGCGCACATGAGAAAGGGGAAAAATCTGCACACTCTTATTTTTCAGAACAGGAACTCGATGAACACATGGATGAGCCAAAGCAGAAAGAAACCACCCCCAGCTATTGTCTGATTGTTGAGCACCCAGCATTTTACCATGTTGAGCATACAGTAAAGTAAAAAAAAAAAAGACCCAACTACAATGTGCAATACACCCAGAGTCTGTATTTGTTATAATAAAAATTTATAGCAACAAACTGACCATGCAGAGTCCATTTTTGACCAAATACATTGTGTCAATCAGTAGAAAACAAATACAGTACAATATTCACACTATACTGGTCACTTCCATATTATGCTTGCCAAGACATCCAAATGCAGCAGATATCACAGAAGAAATGTTTGTTCATGCGTCAAACCATAGCTGAATTTGCATGAATCAACAATATATGGGACAGAACTTCGGGAAGTGAAACTTTCTGATAATCCCCCTTCCACTTAAGAATCCATCCATCAGAATGTTTTTTTTCCCAAGATCCCTCGTCTAGCAAGCATGCATATGAAAGAACCCATGCCAATGAAGGGCACATGGATGGAGTTATACAATACTGACACACTCTCATGGGGACAGCAGGCTGAATTTCATATAGAGAAATCTGTTATAAGAAGAAAATGATAACACAACAGTCAACTTTGATCTAAGTAACTCACACAACAAGTTCTTGGAATACTTTTAGCATCTTCCATACCAGTATCATACATCCCATGTTGATCCAACTCCACAACACAAATATATTCTGCTACCAAGTCATAATGCCGGCTTACATTTTCCTTGCAAGCATCTTAAATACACACAAAACAATTATCTTTCACAGCAAATTTTCTTCCATCCCGGTTCTATTGCAGCTTTTTATGGACAAAGCCTTACAACATCACCCCCCTCCTACTATTCTTAACAACTCGCATCGAAGAAAGCACATAAAATTAAAAAGATGAAATGTCATATTCACACACACTGCATGCCGGGAAACACATACATGAGAAGTTTTCAGAAAATCGCATCATCATACAAACATGCACACAGCCAAAGGTTAAAAATCTGCAATCACCAGCTTTCTACATCTGTTTCAGTGTAAGCATTAATCTTCTCTTTTTTTAAGAAGCCAATCACTGATTCCAAGGCCTGAACCAGTCAGACCCATGTTAATGTTAAGATGGGTAATGACAAAGGATGAGGGACACGGCTGGGTGGAGGTGGACTGGGGGAGATGGGTGGCGATGTCATGGGTCAAGGTCAATCCCATATCCCAAAGCAGACAGGATATAAAAGCCACAATAAAAGGTGGAGAGAGGAGAGGGGGGGGGAGGGTGGGGGGGGGGAAAGGGGGAGAGGAAACCGAAAGAGAGAGTAGTCAGCCATATAGGAGGTCACCAACGATGAACAAGAGCGGACAGGACAGAGAACTGGACGAGACAAGAGTTCTGACAAAGGGTCTGCATTGTTCTTGAGTTGAGAGGGATAAAAGTAAAAAAAAAAAAAAAAGAAAGCTTGATGCAAGGACTCTGGAACACAATTAGACAAAGAGAACAGTGAGCACAGGAGAGAAACAGGGGGAAATGGACAAGCTGGAGAAAAGGGCAGTGGGGTGAATTTCACATTATTGACGGGCCAGTCGGGGCGAACAGGAGAAGGGTGGTGTGTGTGCGTGTGTTTGTGAATGTGTGTGTATGTAGGTGAACCAGGGGAAAGATATGAACTGGAAAAGAAGGCAATAGAGGAACACAGCAGTAAGGGATGGTGGGGGTTTTAACTGGGAAATGTAAAAGAGAGGAGAGGGGTGGGAGGGGTTAAATGGGAAATGTAAGAGAGGAGAAGGGTGGGGGGGTGGGGTTAACTGGGAAATGTAAAAGAGAGGAGAAGGGTGCAGGGGTTAACTGGGAAATGTAAAAAAGAGAGGAGAGGGGTAGGGGCAGGTGGTGGTGAAGTGTAAAATAAGGAAGCGGGGTGAATCAGGTGAAACGCGCAGGTGGGTGGAAACAGGGATGAATTGATACATATGGGACTGAACAGGTGTGTAGAAGGGACTGAAGGGAAAGGTGGTTGTGGTGGAGGATGTAATCGGAGGGAATTCAGGAACAGGGTTTAAAACAGGGGAACAGGGGTGAACTGGGAGAATAGGAAAGAAAAGAAGAGCGAACAATCACGATGGATCAGGGAAAAGGCGGAATAAAGAGATTCCAAAACAGATCCTCCCAGCTGCCAACCAAGGGGAAGTGAACTCCGTACTCATGTTAGGGAGAAAGACAGGACACGCAG
Source organism: Conus betulinus (assembly GCA_016801955.1). Classification (NCBI taxonomy): domain Eukaryota; kingdom Metazoa; phylum Mollusca; class Gastropoda; order Neogastropoda; family Conidae; genus Conus; species Conus betulinus. The sequence continues at coordinate 631,128 of JADBJO010000079.1, forward strand.
CCCTGGAAAGCTGAAATAGTAGTTTTTGTTCGAAAAAAAAAAAAAAAAAAAAGAGAGAATGGTACACATGCACAATATTCTGCCTAAGACTGGAACAAGAATAGGTCAGGGAACAACCCAGCTGGGGAATTTCTCTCTTGATTTCTTTTTTTGTGTATACCCAACTTTTCTTCTAGTAACTTTCAAAAATATGAAAATCCTGATGAAAATAGCTGTTTTCTGTGGATTTTCAAAACAGATAAAATCTAATAATGGATGGCCAGCAAAGGATGGAAAGAGTTGCAGGTGAGAAAAAAGGTATGGGAACTGGTTGGTGAGGACAAGGGAGACAAGTCCTTGGGATGAAGCTGTTGGCAAGGCACCCATGGGATACAGCATCGTCGTCTTAAGATGTGTCATCTAGTGCAGCGATGCAGTTTTTCAACAGCTGTACTTGAGCCTGTAGCACAACACAGAACAGCAAAGTGTAACACAGAGTCACTAAGGACTGTATGCAGGCACACACACTTAGACACATGAACACAAAACAACAACATGTGTAAGTGCGTATGTTTGTGCAGAAAAACAAAAGGGGAGAGAAGGAGATAAAATTTTATGTTTTAACTATGTGTGAGTGTATCTATGTATGTGCATGCAAGTGCACATAAATCCATGTCTGCATGCATGTGTGTGTGTCTGCAAATATGCTCAAGGTTTTAAGTGTAGTTGTACCACTATCAATGCTATACAGAGCAGTCTTTGTTTGCTTTTATAATGTCACATATTTTAACTTTCACTGGTATTAGCACTTGGCAAAAGCAAACAAAACGTTAGATGCTTTGCTCATCTTACTGTTTTGATATTGTGTGTACAAGTACATGGTATGATGATCACTGTACTGTGTGTACAAGTACATGGTATGATGATTACTGTTGCGCACATGCAGAGCATGTTACTGTTTACGTACCGAGTTACTTGATTTTACTATGCGACATAATTATTTAATTATCACAGGCATGTGTGTGTGTGTGTGTGTGTGTGTGTGTGTGTGTGTGTGTGTGTGTGTGGTGTATGTGTGTGTTTTCACATGTGCATGGTATGCATGTGTGTGTTTATGTGCGCATGTCTTTGCAAGCATGTCTGCAAGATAACTCAAGAGTGACTGGGCAGACCCCTGATCAGGTTTACACAGGTTGTTTGCACAGATAATCTCTACAGGTGATTTACCTTTTGATGTTTCTTCCTGTCAGGTGATTTACCTTTTGAGGTTTCTTCCTGTCAGGTGATTTACCTTTTGATGTTTCTTCCTGTGTATCTTTTGACGTTTCTTCTGTCAGGTGATTTACCTTTTGAGGTTTCTTCCTGTCAGGTGATTTACCTTTTGAGGTTTCTTCCTGTCAGGTGATTTACCTTTTGATGTTTCTTCCTGTCAGATTATCTTTTCAGGTTTCTTCCTGTCAGGTGATTTACCTTTTGATGTTTCTTCCTGTCAGGTGATTTAGATCAATGTTTCTTCCATCAGACTGAGAGTTACAGAAGAACTCATTTGTAACCAGCTGAAACATCTGGAATACATGCTACTGACTCAAAATGGATTACACACTTGGCTGTTCAATTCATTAAACTAAAAAAACCCCACTCTTTCTAAATTAAGCTAAAAAAGTTACAAAAAAAAAAACCCCTACTGTACTGAAAAATTTACAACGCTGTACTAGGGGCAACGGAGACCTAGGTCAGATACCCATTTACTACTATGCAGACAGGAAGAATATGCGTGGCATAACCATAAAACCTCATGACTGGTTCAAACTCATGACTGTCAACTCCCACAGTAGAATGCTCTCACAAATTTGACAACAGGCTTTTCCGGTATTCTACACACAGAAAAACATCCGACTTTCTCACATTATTATTTCAACCCTAAGACTGTGCTTACAGTGTACCAGCGGACTATTGTAGGATAACCTCACTACCGATACTGTGTTGTACCTTGGCATGTCGTAGTTCCAGCTCTACCAAGTCCACAAGCTGTTTCTTGAAGTGAGTGATCCGTCGAGTCTGAATTCCATGATCTCTGTTGAAAGGAAACACAGACAGTCTGATTGGTAGTTACCAAAGCAACACACAACAGAAAAGCTAGGTCCTGTTTAAAAAAGAAATGAGAAAAATGATGAATGATAAGGAAAAGATGGTAGGAAGGGAGCTGGGAAAAAGGGTGGAAAAGGGAGGGAGAAAGACGGGAGGCTGGGGCAAGGGTGAGGGGAAGAAAAGGGAGGGGGAGCTGGGGGCGGTAAGGGAGAATGAGGAAGAAATAAAGTTCCACTAAGCAACATAAGCACATGGATTATGGCAGAAAACTTATACCTTTGCTCAACTAATCATTAAAAAAAAAAAGAATGAAAAAAAGGACATATGGAGGATGGGGGGTGTGTAAGGGGATAAGAGTGAAGGGGTGGAGTGTGGGGGCAAGAGGACTGGGGGGGGGGGGTATATGGAAAAGCCAGTCATTTTTTTCCATCATCCCGCCCTGTTTTGTTCCTCAGAAACGTACTTGAACAAAAACAGAAATCTCTACTACAAAGGTGGTCAGCTTGGTTTAAAAAAAAACCCTGCAGGTTAATTAACTTGGACAGGGTTCCCACTTCCTCATAGGAAAAGAATTCAAGGGTTTTTCAAGAGTTTCTAAAGAAGATATTTCAATTTTAAAGGGGAAAATTTAGCCATACCATTGAAAAAAAAAAAAGAGTGAAGAATAATTACCTTACACAAGTAATCCAGCCATGATGATAAGGTGATTACACTTCTGTCGTCTTTTCCACGCTCAATATCATATACAAAAAATAAAAAATGAAGTCTTTATACAGAAATTGAGAAATCAGAAAAAGAAAACTTTCAATCTGCTTTCTGGACCAGTATCTGACATGGATGTCCAGCTGCTTCTGTTTCAAGTCCTTATTCAATGATTTGTCAAAAAGCGTGACATATTCATCAATTCCCTTCCGGCAGCTGCAGCCGAGACCCCCTCTCTGGCACATTTCAGGAGGGAGCTCAACAACTTTACTTTTAAAAATACAGCCACTGTATGTGTTGTCATGTGGAAGTGTGTGTGATTGGTTGGTGGGCCTGGACTAGCCTAATGCTTGTCCGGGGCATCTGGGATAGGGAGCGGGGTAACCCCTCTTGAAAAGGTGAACGTGGGTAGCCTTCCTGCAGCTCCACACTTTGCCATTTTGAGTGTGTGTGTGTATGTGTATGTGTGTGTAGGCTAGCTGGTAGGTAAGTTAGTTGGGGGGGGGGGGGGGGGGGGGAGGGGTGTGGTATGAATGCTGTCTCTTAAACAAGTAGAATTTTTTCTTTTTTTTTTTTTTTTCAAACAAATGCGCACACCCGAGTCACTTAAAGTCTATGGAGACAACGTGATGATTGATTTGAAGATTTGGAGATTCAGTCTGTGATTTTACTTTTTTTTTCAGTTCTGACAAAAAAAAGAGCAATGCCAGAAGTTGCAAGATATCTACTCTTGGTTTCCCCACACCGACAGTTCGTTGCAATTGAGGAATATGGAAACATTGCTGCAAACAGTTTAACGTTGTCTTCAGCAGATCGGAAACTGTGATGATTGTTGATGGCATGAATCATCCACAACACTTCAGCTTTCAACACATCTGCCCCCCTTGCTGTTATTGTGGATTGGCTGACAATTCTTACTGAGAAAAGGGTCTGACCCGATGTTGATAAATTTGATGACTGCCGTACAAAGTCTGTATGACTAACAACAGGCCTACTCGCTTTTTCCAATTCCACATATTTTTTTCCTCTTTCCGTGACTTGCAACCGCCAATTCGCCCATTTGCCGAACATCAACGGTCTTTCTGCACACTTTACAGAAAAACGCAAGTTTGTTGTCTTTGCATTCAGTGATCCAGCTTCGATATTCTTCCTTCTGTAGCCACAACAGACCAAATGCGCAATTTCCCTTAGGCATGATGACAGACGCAAAAGTATTGGACTTCAACGAAGGTGAGGGAGCATGGTGCTCTTTGTGGGAAATCAAACTGCGCATGCGCAAACGATAACCAACTATTAAATTGCTTCCCTTTGCTTGAAAGCTGACGACATGCAAAACGATCGAGAGGCAAAATCGATGTCCGAAGTCTCGTTCACGTTTGTTCTCCAATTCATCTTCAAATATTACGGTCAGTTTTGGTCCGAAAATGATTTTTAAGTGGATTTCAAGGGATGATAGGGACATCTGCAGTTTTCAAGGGATTTCAAGGGCCTTTTTGACCCAGCTGAAAATTTAAAGGGTTTTCGAGGGTCTTCAAGGGGCATACGAATCCTGTTGGAGATACATGAACACATCTTCATTATCATCATTTTCACCAGCATCATCCATTTTACTGTCACAAAACAAAGGGAAAAATAATCTGATGGTCATGACACATGCAATGCATGTTTAGGGATAATTTTCAGTGTAGGGTGTCCAAAAAAAGCCATAATGCTTGGTCTGCAACACACACATACATACAAACACAAACATACACATTCACTGAAGAAATACAAACAGTATACCTTTTTTCCCAGTATCTGAAATTTTCTCAAACTTGTTGCAGCATTGCTCCTGGTGTTTCTCGGCCTGAAACAAAACAAAACATTAAAAAATAACAACGGGAATGGATTCCAACACAATCCCAAACTGCAACACACTGTCTCCACCATCTCCCACCTCCTACACATTTTCAAGCAAGACATACATCTCGGATAGTTCCAGACATGTGCAATGTAAAAGAACAAATGTGGTGGTCAACATAAGGCAGGACACTTTCAGCGACATATACACTACGAAACTGATTTTTCCTGCCAATTTTGACAGCTGGAGCACACCCATGACACATCAGTAGTAGAGACTGTCAGATAGAAGTGGTAGGTTCAGGGATTCATGCACAAGAACACTTTAGGACAGGGCTTCATTCATTCTCACCGCCATTTGAGCATTACCCCATGATGCGTAATATTCTCACCAACCAGCCTCTGACACTGTATTCTCCTTAAATTAAGCAGTACATGCAAGTGCATGTATGCAAATGTTTCGCATGATTGCAGGTGTGTGTGGTTATACACAGATGAGTGTAGTCAAGTGTGGGCATGCAGAAATTGGTGGGTAGAAAGGGGGATGACAGTGTGTGCATGAGTATATCCCAATGCCTCCCAGACCGCCCGATAGCGGCCGACATCCATGCCTTGTCTGTTTCCCGTAACGCCCGATAGCGGCCGCTAAACACACTGTCCGTTAGTTTCACTTTCGCTTTCAACCTACCCACAATGCAATATAACAAATAGTGTCTTCCGCTTCCGCAGACTTCCGTTTCCGTTCTCTTGTTTACCGCCTTGAAAAATTCGCTGTGGTTCGTCTGCTCTGAATATTTGAAATTTGACCGAAAAAATCCCGAGTTTTCGTCCGCAAGATGGCTGAAATGAGCAACATGGAGTTTTGGAGAAGCATCATGGGTGATAGTGACGACGATGATGGTGAAGTTTTCGAAGGATTTACGTTAGAAGAAATCAACAAGAGAGAAGAAAGTGATGTTGATTTGGACTTGGTGGTGAATACCGACGAGTTCAATGCAGTGGCATCGAGTGATAGTGATGACAACGAAACTATCGGCGATCCTGAGGAAAGTGACAGTGACATTTTGCCACCTATTGCTGGCCCCAGTCGCAGAAAAAGAAAAAGGAAACAACCAAAGAAGAAGAATGAAGTAACTGTAGACTGGAAAAAAGAATTATCGACAGTGAAGCCGGAAAAGGATTTTGATGTGGGGCCAGAACATGTCGGCCCTTGTCATGACTTGCCAGCTGACGCAACAGAATATGATTTCTTCTCCATTTTTCTGCCAGAAGAATTTTGGGAGAATGCAGTTGCTCAGACAACTTACTTATATGCTGTCCAGTGCCAAGAAAATCGTGGAGAGGACAAATATTGGTCTGAAGTTAATATTTCAGAAAATGAAACTTTTTATTTTTATTCAGTTCATGTTTGGAATTCACCATCTGCCAGACACATCCATGTACTGGTCAAGTGATCCTCTCCTGCGTGTGCCTGCCATTGCTGATGTGATGAGCAGGAACAGATTTCAAAAAATATCACAGTATTTCCATCTCAATGACAACAGCAAGGCAGTTAGAAAGGGAGAACCTGGGTATGACCCATTGTTCAAGGTGCAACCACTGCTTGACCTGGTGAGAACCAAGAGCCACACCCACTTCAAACCTGGTCGTGACATTTCAATCGATGAGGCCATGATCAAGTTCAATGGTCGCTTGAGTTTCAAGCAATACATAAAAGGTAAGATTTTTATCTGTATCTCTGGGTGGTGTGTGTGTGTGTGTGTGTGTGTGTGTGTGTGTGTGTGTGTGTGTGTGTGTGTGTGTGTGTGTGTGTGTGTGTGTGTGTGTGTGTGTGAGTGAGTGAATGAGCATGTGTGTACTTGTGCATGTGAACGTGTTAATAGTTTGCACTGTCACTGAGTGATAAAAATTTCTGTCAGCACAGGTAAGTGTCTTGTATTGTGTTTCTGTTCATCTATGTCTTTTTTGGTTGTTGATACAATGGGTAACTTGCTTTTTTTGTGCAGCATAAATATGAGAAATAATGTAAACAAAATCTAAATCATGCTCTGACTGTTCCAGGCAAACCGAATCCTTGGGGCATCAAGGTGTGGTGTGCAGCTGATCCACGGACAGGCTACATGCTGGATTTTGATGTATACCAAGGGCGGGCAGCTACACCCATTCCAAATGGCCTGGGTTACCACGTGGTCATGGACCTGGCATCACCCTTCCTGGATGTTGGCCATCATCTGTTTTACGACAACTACTTTTCGTCCGTAAAACTGGCCCAGGACCTGCTGCAAAGGAACACCTACATGTGTTCCACCATACGTCTCAACAGGGTGGGATGGCCAAAAGATCTAGGCACAGCAGCAGTGAAAACCATGAAGGCTGGAGACGTCGGCTTCAGACAGGACGGCAACATGGTAGCCACACTGTGGAAAGACAAGCGGCCTGTTGCTGTCCTCTCCACCAACGCTCAGCCTGCCATGGGAAAAGAAGAGAGGAGAGCTCCTGGTGGGAAGAAAGAGGTCAGTGTCCCTCAGCCTGTGCAGGTCTACAACAAGAGCATGGGGGGGTGTGGACCTGGCTGATCAGCTGGCCTCTTACTACCCAGTTGGCCGGCCGTCTGTCCGCTGGTGGCGCTACATCTGCTGGTGGCTGTTGCAGACAGCCATGATCAACGCCTTCATCATCTTCAGGCAGACCAAGCAGCCAGCACCCAAGAGAGGACACAGACACATCGACTTCCGCCTGAATGTTCTTCGTGCCCTGTCCTGTGGCAAAGTTTCAAGAAGACGTGCCACAGAAGAAGGCGTATCGCAGGCAGGTGTGGCATATGCAACCCTCTTGCCCACAAGCTCGTCCGCCTTCCAGGCAGGAAGAAAAACTGCAAACTGTGTCAAAAAAAGAAAATACGCACAGCCACAGGACGGGGTGTGGAAACAGTCTTTGGGTGTGTCGTTTGCTGTGTTCATCTCTGCAAAGAATCCTGTTTTGCAGAATTTCACCAGCGCCTGGCTCAGAGCATCAATGAGTGAACAGTGTTTTTTTTTTTTTTTCTGTGTATTTAGAATGCATATTCTTTTTTGTTTTCATGTGTAAAAGAAAAAAAAAAAAACAACAAATACATGCAACAGAACACAAGACATTTTTCTTCAAGAGTTTATTCAGGATTATAAGTAGGAGTTTTCACATCAACATTTTTGTGAACGTCAGTCTGCTTGCCCTGTAGAGAACATCAGCAAAAAAAATAAGACAAATAATGATCATTTTTCTTTCAAAATTCTTTAAAAAGGTTCCACATTATTTTCTAGTAAGTCTTTGACTTATTTGATGTAAATTAGAGCTTGCTGACAAAAAGACGTGCTCTGAAATGAAAGACGACAAAACACCTACCTGTGCAGCGCAGTCAGCTGTGTGAACTTTGGATTTTTTTTCCCATGTTGTGGCTTGTTGAATAACATTGTGTGTACACTCCATTGAAAATACCATCATTTCTGCTTATCATCCTGATCTTTTCAAGTAAAGGTGAGTTCTATGTTATTTTCTGTGATTTTTTAAAGTGAGTGAGTGGGTGTTTTGTGCGGAGTTATTTCCCTTGCGCCGGGAAACAGACATAAGAGCAGACACAGTCTATGCGGGAGGCATTGGGATATGCAGCAGAAAGAATTTGTAGGTGGATGTGAGCGTGTATGTGAACATGCGTGCATGTATATGTGTTGGATGGTGGAGTGGATTTCTACTGGATTAGTTTTAATTCAAGGTGTGTGTACAAGCTTATGTTGTATTTATGTAAGCCTATGAAGCACAAATGAATTCCCAAGTGGTTAAATAAAGTGTTACTAAAATGAATTAAAACTGAATCGAAATCATGCTCTTGCTGAGTTCATGTGAAAGTCGTCGATACGCTACTTCATGAGGATTGACACGTGATGGACATGGTGATGTCATACAGATGTAGTTGTTCACTTATACTGGCTATGCAAATGAAAAATTTTATTTCATCCATACCGAACTTAGTACGTACGTGGTGTCTTGCGTACATTAGATCAGAACATGCTCCACTGAATACCACAAAGGCCATGTGGCTGCAGTGCAGTGTTTCCTCTGGTGGGTGGTCTCATATAATGAATTGATACTCACTGGTCCTTATGGACTGCTGGTGTGGTGGGATTGTGATGGGAAAACCTGGATGGGGCTGTGGACAGGGAGCTGGTATGAGTACCACTAGATGATGCTACTGATGGAATATCTGTTTGCTCTGATTCAAAGAAACACCGATAACTGTTCAGCACTATATTGTTTGGTCAATCAGTGGGAGATTGCATCTCTTAGGAGATCCAAGTAAAGGTTGTTCTTCACAATTCTTAGCCACTGACAGTGCTTGGGTTATTGAACAGCAGAACTGACCACTCAGATTGTTCCCTATCTTTTTGATCTCCTTGCATCCTTAAATGGATCCTCAAGTATAGGTTCAAAGATTGTCCCCTACATTTCATACCGTTTGCATGTTTTAAGTTTTTCAGCAACTTTTCCTCTCTCCACAATTTTGGTTTGTTTCATTTACTACCCTTCTCTGGCTGCTTAAGGGTGCTGTTGGATTCTTTTTTTAACCCTGGTGGTGAGAACACCACAGAATTATGGACTGTGGTGTGTCTCTATTTGACACTAAGAGAAACACACACATGATCAGCTCTCTCTCCCCGATGAGTCCAAACCAGTGGATGAAAGGCTTGGGTATGCAATATAAATGTATCTATCCTTGAGGGAGATTATAATGGTTCCCTGTACAACTAGAGATGGGTTCTCATAATTATAATATGCATTCTTAATTTTATATTTCTGTTTCCTTCATTTCAAAACCCTTCTTAAAAATTGTTGTTCAAATCTTCACGTTGTCATTACTATAATAATGGAAGGATTATTAGCCTGCACTTGTTTTTGCCCTACAACTTAATCAATGAACACTGATAATGAAGCACATGAACACACACACACACAGATGCTTCCCTGCACGTGTGTGGACACATACAAAACACAGATATATACCCACCTGAACCACATCCTTGTTTTTGGTTCGAGCTTTGTCCAGGGTTTTATTGGCTGCCTCATATTCAGCCAGGGCCTTTGTGCGTCGGTACAGCAAGTCCTTCACGGCTCCGTATCACGCACATAGTAGCGCAAAGTGTCGCTCAGCTTCAGATCTTCGTCTGATGCAACACGCCCTTCCAGTTTCTAGAAACAAGTACCATGAAAGATGATGGAGAAATGCTTTGACATAAAACACTTTATTGGAGCTAAATCCTCTGAGAAAAACGCGCACTAACATTCCAATTCTGTAGATTTGATTTCAAGTTTATGAGACAACCATATAAATCAGACAGATGGGGGAAAATACACAGCGAGAGAGAGTAAATAGTACATATTGAAATGGTTCCCCATTATAAACTATATAATCTTTTACAAAATGATTTTAGTTTTCCAGCAACCAACGTATTTACTGAATTTTCTTTTCATTTTATTTTTCCATCCTTCACTGCTTGCCTGGTGGGTTCTGTTTTTGAACCCTCAGTAAAGAATACCACAGAATTATAGATTGCAGTATATACATATCCTTCTGATGCCAAGGATGCACTAATGCAATCCTCGTCTGGTAACCCCCCCCCCCCCCCCCCCCCATGCTTGCTAATGAAGGATTTCGCATTCAAAATCTAATGCAACATCTTTAATTCCCATTTTTTCATTCCCCCCCCCCCCCCCCCCCCCCCCACACACAATCCCTTTCGCTGAAACCCTCTCCTCCCCACCCCTCTCTTTTTTTTCCTTTCTTTTTTTTTTTCAATTTTTTTTAATCTTTGCCAATCCTTTTTGTAATAATCATAATACAGGACTTGTTGTTAGCCTGCTCTTGTTTTTTCTCCACTTCTAATTTATCTATGTATGTGTTTGTGTGTGTGTGTGTGTGTGTGTGTATATATATATATATATTATTTCATCATTTTCTTCTATCCCAAACTCTATCATTATTTCTTATATTGAATCAAGCATTTGCTGCCCACTTTAAAGGTATTATACCTCTCAACCTGATTCGACCATGGAAAACAGTTACTGAGTTTAACAATTTCTGAGGGTACTGGCAAAAATCATATAACAGGTAAAAATGTTAAGAGACATAGGAAAGGGTGGCACAGACAGCAGGGGGGGGGGGGGGGGGGGGGGTAGAGAGAGAGAGAGAGAGAGAGGGTGAGAGGGATAGGAGGGAGGAGCAGGAGAGAGAGAGGATAGAAGAGACAGAGAGAATGGAGAAGGAAAAAAATGCGAGTAAATGGACCAAGTTACCATCTAGACTCACCCTGGCTTTTTCCAAGGCTTCGGCCAGTCTGGTGAATGTTCTGTCCAAACACAAGCACACACCCAGCATTTCAATCTTCTCTATGCATAATGCCTGACGCCCGGCTGAAGAAGTTTTCTCAACCTACACCCACCCAACCAGAGGTTGTGTATCTGATTTCAGTCAGTTAAAATGAACCTTCTGCCCTCCCTCCGAACCTTTAGGACAGGAATGTAGTGCAGCTAGGCTAAGGAAAACATCTCTGTCACTGATCTGACAAAGATCTGGTGGTTTTAAAGAATGTTGCCATGATTTTTCCTCACCACTGTTATTTTGATTTTTTAATCATTATGACCCAACAACAGTTTTCCAAACACTAAACAAATTTTAAAAAAAGAATATAGACAATTATTTTGAGAAATGGTTATGTTTCAAGTGTCAACAATCTCGGATACTTCAAAAATGAATGTTTCAATCTACTCTAACATCATCATTTCAGACTTAAAACCAGCCATGCAGATATTTTGATAAGCCAGCTGGATTCAAATGCACTTTACTGATGCTTCCTCACCTTCAGTTCATAACAACATGGACACAAAGGCAGACATGGTTCACAGATTCAGGACAATTCTGTTAGCACAAGCAAGTGAAAAACTATGTGGCAATGCCATTCTCAAGATGGTATAATGATAAGAAAAAAACCCAAGTCATCCTTCCTCCCTGTCAAAGTTATCCTCTCCTCACCTGTCGAGCTCGGTGTTTTCAATGGTGGCCAGCACAACCATGCCGGTGGAGATCTGAATGTAGGAGTCAGCCATGTCTGTCACAAAGTAATGTCCTTTTCTTAGTCACCTCATTATACATGTATCTAGCCAAGAATCAAATCTCGTCTGCACAGAAAACCCCTTTTTTTTTTTTTCAGTCATCTCTTTATACATGTATCTAGCCAAGAATCAGATCTCATCTATCCCCCACAACTTGCAACGTATATGAAGATTCATGTTACAAAAAACTAGTGTTTATTGTATTTGATTTGCTTGTCTGTTTTTATCGATAGTATATGAGAATAAAATGTAGTTTGTTTTGTATGTTAAGCATGCTCCTCTGGCACATCTGATGGGGGGCAAGGACGTGGAGTTAGGCTCAAGGATGAAAGAGGAGAGGAATAAAGTCAGGGAAGGACAGATAGAAGAAACAATTCTTTGTTGCCTTGCATTTGTTGTTTTATTTGGCATATTTAAAAAAAAAAATCAGTTTTGTGTTATTCCTAAATAATTGTGTATCTAAAATATTTGCACACCTTATTGATATTCCCTTACAGGTGTGTGTGTGTGTGTGTGTGTGTGTGTGTGTGTGTGTGTGTGTGTGTGAAAAGAGAGATGACTCAACTATGATAAAAAAAATATCAAAGAACAAACACACAAAGAGATAATGAAAGAAAGCAACAACACTAAGAAAATGACCAAAACAACTACACACACAAAGACTGCCCCTGTAAATAAACCCATTACTCCCCTACATTCAAAGTTATTTTTTCCACAGGACAAGATCTTGTGGAAAAGACAGCGCGCAAGTGATCAGTTTTCCTGACCCAACACGACACTGCAAGGAAAGTGCCCCTAGCTTTTCACCCAATATAACAAGACACCGACACGACACTGAATGTACAGCAGCCATGTGTTTTGGAACCCTAAATGGCGAGACATCAAAAAATGAATCAGAGATAGCAATAATGCTTTGTAATCTAAATAAGGAAAATTGTGGAAATAAAGTGCCTGTTGTTTTCTGCTTGTAATGCAGGATATCAGCTTACGAAAAACAAGTTCCTGAGCTAACAGCTATTTTTCTCTACTGAAATAGTATCTTAGGCAGTAGCTAGCAGCCTGTATATCTTTACCCAAGGTCATAATCACAGCACTTGAAAAGACAGGAGAGCTAGCAGTCTGTATATCATTATACCCAATGATATCACAGCACTAGAAAAGACAGGAGAGCTGGCAGCCTGTGTAACATTACCCCCCGTGACATCACAGCATTAGAAAAGACATGGGAGTCAGCAGTCTTACTTTTGTGGACGCGGGTCATCTTGTCTGCTTTTAGTGTGGCATCTTTCAGCTTCAAGTGATAGGTCACCAGGAACATTTTCTCTTGCTCAAAGAATTCGTCAACATCCTGTGAACAGACCAAGCCACAAACATGTGATGAACGCTCAAATACACACGCAAAAACACAACAAAAAAGTAGGAAAGTGGAGACAGAGGGAGAGTGTGAGGGTGGGAAGTCAAGTAGAGAGGTGCACACACACACACACACACACACACACACAACATTAAAAAGGAGAAATATATTTCACCTCACATTTTCCCTTCCTTACACATATTCTCTCACTTAGATCCAGTTCACATAGTTATACCAATAGATGCACAAAAGAATCTGAGAGAGACAGACAGACAGACAGACAGACACAGAGAGAGAGAGAGAGAGAGAGAGAGAGAGAGAGAGAGAGAGGGAGACGAACAGAGAGAGAGAGGAAAGCAGATGACAGAGTATTGTGCCCCACCTTCTGCCCAGACAGAAGTTGCTCATCCACACTCTTTGTTAAACGGCTGAAGAATCCCCCGATCTTCTTTTCCTTCTTGTTCTTCAACCGCACACTCAACTGCATCAGAACACCACAGTGGTTACCAGTATGAACAGAATCTCGGGAAGACAAACAATGCATGGTTATGCCATTCCGCCATGAAAATGGTGTCCCTCAAGAGCATGGTCTTCTTGTTAGCTAACACAAATTACAGTGCTTACTGGCTACATATACATTCTTAGTCTCACTTTTCTGAATTTGTGAATGGCTATTGATTATTCTTTTTCTTTTTTTACCTGTCTGTATGTCTGACCATGGCAAAAACATTAAGATTTGAGTAGATATTCATATGTCGTCAGGTCAGGTCAGTGTTTGCAGGTGATTTCTGATGTTGCTACCTTGTCTTTTATGCCTTCCTCAGTGGCTTTACTCTCTGTCGCTCATTATGGAAATCTCAGTCAGCCACACCCAGGTCCGTCTTGTCTCGACCACACTATGGCACTCCACAGGGAGCAGCCAAGACTTGCTAGGTCTTCATGAGGAAATCAGTGGAGATATTGCACTGACCTATATAAGTAAATACATTTCCAGGATAGCAATGAAAAAACAGAAGACATGCTCATGGATGGAACTTAAGCCAGCGAGTAAAACCAATCTGCCCATAACCTGCATAACTATCTTGTCCATCACCCTTCAAGGAATCTGCTTTCTGTTGCCATACACGTTATTTGGAAAGAGTCTGGTGTAAAGACGCAACATTTTGACACTGTAGCTCCTAAATTAGGAGAACCCAAATCATTTCCAGCATCATCATATCAAACAAGTTGTAGGCTGGTTTGCTGTGCAACATAACAACTCTCATACTTTCTCCAAGACCCTCCATTCCTACTCTCCACCACTCCCCCCCACACCCTCACTCCCAACCTTCCCCCTCCCCACCCATCCCCCTTTTTTTTCACTAACCCACTCCAGGGTTGCAATCACAGTATGATTCGAAACCCTATGCCACACATTCCTTAACCTTATCATCATATGAACCCCTGTTTTTGTGTCATCATCATCACACAACCACCACTACACTAAATCATCAACTTATATCATCATCAAACATCATCCATCCTCCATCATCATCACTCTGAGGTCACTTGGTATGATCCGCAGCAGCACTAACTAACAATAATCACCATGAGATCATCATCATGAAAATTGCGCCTGGGACTCACATCTCCTTCGTACTGTAGGGAAAAACCTCAAAGTTGACGTCCTGTCTCAGGGTGGTGTGTTCAGCCAGGCGTTGCAGGAACCCCTCATGCATGGCCACAGTCTTTTTGAAGGTTGCCAGGTACTCCCTGTTATACACACACACACATGCATGCACATGCACACACACACGCGCGTGCACGCACACACAAACACCCCCCCAACATAAATATCATAGGGTTTCAAATACATAAAACAGCCATACAGGGCAGGAAAATGAATCAAACAACCTAGAATTGGCCTACTACTAAAAAAAAAAAAAAAAAAAAAAAAAGAACTAGTCACCAGAGCGAAGAGGCAAACTGGTATCAATGTATATCAACTTGAAGAAACAGCGTAAAAAAAAAAAAATTCCAGAAAAGAGAGAAGCAAATGGATCATAAAGGCAGAAAAATGGTGGACAGACAAAAAAAAAAACATTTACACAAAAAAAAAGCCACCAAAGACACTGACAGAGGAAAGGGATAGTGAGAAAAGACCATTGTACATCTCCCAAGGGCCAACACCAAGCAAGCAGGGCATGAGTCACCTTCAGACATTAAGACATTCATAACAACCTGTCACTTTCCAAATTTCTTCCAGGATTTTTCAAAAAAAAAAGGGAAATTCTTCACATTTTACAAATAAAAGGTTAATGGAAAATCTCTAAGGCCTTCTGTTTTGATGATGGATATAAATTTATACTCAGAAAGTAAGAGATAGAGGCGATGGAGGGAGATAGAAAGTAGAGGAGGGGAATAGCAAGGTGCCAAGTGCTGTAGTGATGTGCCAAAGCTGAGAACTGGGAGTCGGTGACAACCACATCCAGACTGGCACCCCATAGTGATGAAGGTCTCAGCAAATGTAACTGATGTAAAGAAGGTTTATGCTGCATTCCACTGCACCATTAATCAAAGTTCACACGAAACAGAATGATTAAGTGTGCCCCTATGTAGCAAAAGCAAAGTGGAAAACACATCAAAGTCCTTCCCTCAGATTCACATGATACTGTTTCACACACACTACATCCCAGTGCTGTGAACTGCTTTGGACCACTCTTCTTCTTATTCCTCACTCGTCTCATTCAATGGTCATTCTAGCATTCTGGATGAATTCTGCTGCCCCCTTCAGGTCATTCAGGGTGCCACGCAATTTGCTGTTCAGGGTCGTTCGTGTTGGCTTGATCCTCTCCCTTTGCAGCCGCATGCTGTGGGCAGGTTTGGAGGAAGTGGTCTGCTGTTATGCAACCCTAATCACAGGTACATGGCCTGATTCTCATGGAACCCTTATCACATGCACACCGGCCTGATTCTCATGGAAC
Source organism: Conus betulinus (assembly GCA_016801955.1). Taxonomy (NCBI): domain Eukaryota; kingdom Metazoa; phylum Mollusca; class Gastropoda; order Neogastropoda; family Conidae; genus Conus; species Conus betulinus. The sequence continues at coordinate 647,193 of JADBJO010000079.1, forward strand.
CCTTATCACAGGCACACTTGCCTGATTGTCATGGAATCCTTATCACAGGCACACTTGCCTGATTGTTAGGCAACCCTAATCACAGGCACGCTGCCCTGATTGTTAGGCAACCCTAATCACAGGCTCACTTGCCTGATTGTTAGGCAACCCTAATCACAGGCACACTTGCCTGATTTTTAGGCAACCCTAATCACAGGGACATTTGCCTGATTGTTAGACAACCCTAATCACAGGCACACTTGCCTGATTGTTAGGCAACCCTAATCACAGGCACACTTGCCTGATTCTCAGGGAACCCTTATCACAGGCACACTTGCCTGATTGTCCAATACAAAACTGGCTTCAGGCAGGTGATGGATTAAAAATTTGCCTCCACAGAAAACTTGCAAATGCTGTCTGTTTTGCTGTCAGATAACATTAAAAAAAGTGCTGAAACCCCTGCTCTTTGATACTGAAATACAATCTGGAGTAGTCCTCAGCAATGCATGTGTGTCCACTGGTGTGTGAGTGTATGTACACGTTTTTCTGTGTATGTGTGATTGGACAACCAAGGAAGAAGGGGGCAAAAGTTAAAATGCAGCAAATGATGCTTTGTCGTATGATCAACGTTATTAGCTGGGCTCCCGAATTCATTCAGCAGTTAAATGCCATAAATTGTCTTTAAATACCGTTATTATTGATATATAACGCCAATAACAGCAAACAAACTGAGTCTGATATGCCCCAAGGTTTTTAATTTTTAGAATTCTTTTTCCATTACGCTCTTTGTTTAACTTCCTATATTTTCCATGTCAAACTCTTGCAAGCTACAGTTAGTCTACTATCTGTGTTTGGCCAAATTTCATTAAAAAAAAAAAACAGTTTCCTTGACTCAAAAACAAAACCCACTCTCCAAAAGATTCACACACTAAATCAGTTTCTTTCAACAGCGAAATTTACCAACAAGGTGCAAAATAAAGAGATGGTTATAAATTCACTGCAGTTTTCAAAAGCTCTGTGTTTATTGGAATTACAGATGTTACCAAAGAGGTGTGGGATAAGGATGGGCTGGCCATTAAAGAAAAACCCAAACAATCTGACACTGTTTATTTGCACTTGCATTACAGCAAACACTAAAACACTGTACAGAAAGTCTGTTAGGAAAACATTTGAAACATGTTTCAACTTCCTTTCATTTGATCTGATTTGTATGCATCTCTTCCAAAATATCCCTTCACAAAACTGTCAGCTATGTCTTTTCATACACTGCGGTCTATAGAGTACAAAGCATCAAAGGAACCTAATCTTCAAGGAAGGTAAGATATTGGTATGCCTGGTAAAAAACATCACCACTCACGCTTCCAGTTCTTGTTTCATTTTCATGAATTCTTCCTTGGTCATGGTCGCCTCCCCTTCCCCCAGTCGCTGAAGTTTCTCTCGAGATGCATCAAAGTCTGGTCGTGGAGGTGCAGGGGGTATCTGGAACACAACTATATGATAGAAGCTAGACCTTTGTTCAGCAAGCATATCAGTCAGTCAGTCATGCATTTTATGCCTTTAAACATGTGTAGATTAACTGTTCACTGTCCAGTTTTTATTGTCAGTCAAGTAATGCCAATAACTGTACACCAATGTGCATGCCATATTATTCATGCGGTCAACTAGAGCAAATAACTGTACACACATGAGTTTTGTCAGGCATATATTGATGTCTATCAAGTTGTGCAATAACTGTACACACGTGAGTCTGTCAGGCATATATTGATGTCTATCAAGTTGTGCCCTTAATTGGGATGTCTGTCAAGCTATCAATGTCTGTCAAATCATGCAGAAAACTGCACAACTATATACAAGTATTTGTCAAACTATTCATATCTTGTTACAAAGTATGGATTATATTCCAAAATTGCATTTGTCAAGCTGTTTATTTCTGTCAAGCTGTGTAAAGAATTGTATATAATGATGGCAGATTTTTTTTATCCGATTCTTGTGGGATAAAACAGAGTTGTTTGTTTTTCAACACACAATTCTGACCCATTCTGTTCATCAGAAGGCAGATTATGTCTACTGTAGTTGAAAAAAAAAGATTTGTTTCTGTGCAAGTGTACTTCATATTTCCTAGAAAAATGAAGTTATAGTACAATAATGTCCAAGTCTTTCACTGATTCCAAAGTTTCAACTTTGACAATTTATCCACTCATGTGTTACTGTATTTGAAAAGTTCAGTATCCCCCTCAATGGAAATAAATAGTTGAATATCAACTCAGAGACAATTTGTAGGCTTCTTTTCAAAACTATACATATCGATTAATTCTGCATCACCTGTGAACCACACCTGGTTAGCTAACAGGCATGTTGTCATCCATGTCCCCTGACTGGAGGTCATGTGACTGCTGTGACAGGTTCCAAGCAAGTTCTAATAAACATATCAGATGACTTTCTTTCATATCTAAAGACCAATGGGCAGACTTTCTTCGGGATATAGCTGACTGGGATAATTCTTAAGGCACACATCCTGAAGCAGTTGGCCTGATGTGCACTAAGGAGTGAAAATGCCTGCATTATCTTTTTCTGCACACACACACACACACACACACACACACACACACACACACACACACACACACTCTCTCTCTTTCACGCACACACACACGCACCCCCCCCCTCCCCCACACTTCCAAACAAGCAGAAAAACCTGGCACTAACCACAATGCCAGCGTAGTCTTCGTTCTCCACAAAGCGGTCATGCAGCCAGATGAATTCTTCATGTTGTCGCACCACAGACATCTCATGTTTCTGGAACTGGGGCAGTGTGGTCTGCAACGTGCACCACACACATGTACACAAGTCACTCTGATAACATCAGGAAGAACTTGGTCATGAAAACGCACATTAAGAAATAATTTAGAAGCTGAGCAGTCTTTTACACACACACACACACACACACACACACACACACACACACACACACACATGCAAGCACATAGAGAACCGAAGCACTATTCACAAGTTGGTTCTTAAAATGCATATCACAGGTGTTCAGACTGTGAAGACTTTGTATCAGTTTATTCTCTTTTTTTGAAACAACAGCACCCAGAAAACCCTTAAGTGGATAAGGGAGAAAACTCTTATGCGAGACCTGAACCATGCACCTGGATTCTTTTTCATTCCTATGATGAGTGTATTATCCAGTATGCCTCTACTCTTCTCTATGTTAACAATTGCCATCAGCCATGTAGCCACTGCAACGAACATCCATGCTGGACAGCAGAGTGTGAGTAACTGGCTATGATCTGTGGTGCAAACGGTACTCCCCATACTCAGGGAACAGTACAACCCACTAATTTTTTTTCTTCCTTTTTTCTTTTTGATGAAATGGGTACCTACATCCTAACTTAATTTTTTTTTCTAGAAGGTATAAAAGTGACCAAAAATCTGCCACTGCCAAACGTTAAAAGTTGTATGTCCTGGTGAAGAAAGCGTATTCCTCTTTAAGATAAAACACAAGTAGCTGACTTTGTACCAGCTGCTAAACAGTTTAGGCATACTGATTGGCCATCTTATTTTTTGTAAGCACGCAAATTCTTATCGCCAAGATGTTGTGAATGATTCCCCCATAGTGTCTCCTTTATTTTCATCTGTTTTCTTGCCATAGCATGTGAGAGTGAATCCCCTTAGACTTCAAAACCGAGGATGCACACTGAGGAAAACATTTGTCCAAATGCGATCAGGTATATTCTACTGAGGAAGGCGCATTTTAAACAGAATGCTATCCAGTTTGGTCGAGTTTCGAGTTCTTGCATCTGACAGTCAAAAAGGACATACTGAACATCTATATGTCAAAATACTGACTGGCAAACATTTTGATGCATATTTCTATCCCTTGACTGAAATATTGACATCTGTTTGATGATTGCATTATAAGTATGATGCACAAATGTACTGCATTCAACAAATCTCAGTACACACCTAGAAATGCGCGCAGACCTGACTTGTTCATGCCTCAAATAGCTTGTGTGTAGACTTCAAAGATTTTAAAGGTGTAAATATCTGATGCCAATGATTAAAATGCACATCAAGCTATGGTAGTTCATGTCAGAATTTGGTCAGCCATTGCAGCAAGACTTCACAGGCATGCAGAATGTGTGTGTATGTGTGAATGAAGAGGCAAATTACTTTATCAACAACTACCATCTGTTGGCCTAATGATTCTCTCCAACAATAAAAAAAAAAAACAATCATGTCCTAAGCACAAAAGGGTAGGGGAGTAAATTGGTGAGAGTAAATGTTTTCAAAGGAGAACCACATTTGAACAAAATTACCTATTCCACATCCAATATCCTTTATAAGTTTTGTGGAATCACATCACCTGAACTGCACTGAGCCCTGCAATGTGATGGTGTCAAGCTTCAGGCGTACAGTGAACGCTGTGGCTTTCACCAGTTACCTTAGTGTGCACCGTGAACTTGACTTTGTCGCGTTCACTGAGGGAATCGCTGATGTCCACCACAAGGGAGGAGTCTGTCAAATCGACGATGTCAGAGCGATCCTGAGAAACAGGACAAGATGGTACATTTTATCACTACAGCATCTGCATGCATTGCTACTGCATGGTCAACCTCCTACCTCTGTGTTGATGGCAAATGTCAGCTTGAAACCTGGTTCCTCCACCTGTGCATCGTAGATTGCAATTTGAAGAAAATCTGGGTCTGTCAAATCGATGACGATGTCTGCATCTTGATATAATGCAATCTAAAAACGTCATCACAACAATCTTAACATACAGAAAAAAAGAAGTAAAATGAGTGAGCAATGAAACAAAGTCAAGCAGTTAGTTGTCAACAACAACAAAAATTTCTAGACCACTGATAAGTAAAAGAAAACTTTTGGACGATTCTTGGGGAAGGTGTGAAGATTGCTTTAATTTTTTCACAATTTACAAGTCCATACCTTAGCCACAAGAACAACAAAAGTAATATATGTTTTCAGATGTACTGAGAGACTTCTGGGAAAGGGATCTCTTTTCAATTTCAAATGAAAAAATAAAATGCAGGAAAATGGACTCTTTTCATTCCAATGCAACATAAAAACCACCCTCTTTTTTTTTAACCTCTACAGAACAGCGTGATCACATGAGAATGGTGTAAAGTTAAGTAAAAAAAAAAAAGTGCTGAACTAATCTAAAAAATGTCAACAGATATAGATGTTTAAAAAAAATGTGCCCTTTTAATGGCATTAATACATAATTGTAAAACTGCAGTTTCATGAAGCGCTGGAACCAGCTGACAAGCTGTGTACATGCAGTAAAATGTTATGTCTACGCAAGGTGCATTAAACCTTAATTATGAATATATGCATATGATACATACTTGTGTAAGTGCTGACAAATGCATGTGAGTGTGTATGTGTGTGTGCATGCATGCGTGCGTGCGTTTGTGTGTGTGTGCTTATGTGTATGTTTAATTCTGAGTGTGTGTCACTGTGTGTGTGTGTGTGTGTGTGTGTGTGTGTGTGTGTGTGTGTCACTGTGTGTGTGTGTGTGTGTGTGTGTGTGTGTGTGTGTGTGTGTGTGTGTGTGAGAGAGTGTTGTGTGCATCAGTGTGTTTGTACAGACAAGCATGTGTGTGTGTGTGTGTGTGTGTGTGTGTGTGTGTGTGTGCATTTTACTGTGAGTGTGTGTGTGAGCGAGACTTCTTTCCCCTAATTGCAAGTCATAGCAATGTGTAGTTTTTAAGAGGCTTCTACAGTATAAGTAGCCCCAAAGAGACTTTAGGTAGATGATGACCTTTTTTCTCCCAATACACTGAACCAGTTTTTAGGGTATCAAAACAAGGTCAATCTGGCTAATGCAACAATTTCTCAGACTAAAACCCAAGAAGCAGAGTCCTACTCCTAGCATTACTGAACTACTTTAGTTAAGGTGTCAGTCATAATCTCAAAATAGCACTAAAAGATGACGCATCATAGCAAGACATGTGACACAGCAGTGCCCACTTTTGTTGCCTCTACAATGCCCTTGGGATGTAAATGTAACAGTCCCCATTTATTCCTGAAAGAAAACTGCCTTGTTGTAGTACAGACTGAATTTGACATCAAGCTCCACTGCTGACTGGCTGCAACAGTGGATGGTGATGAAATCAGTCCGGCCTTTATCATTTATATTATCTGTTATCAAACCCGACCTCTGAATGACAGCTGATCTTGAAGCACATATTCAAATGTGATGTTTTTTTTTTAACTTGACCTCTGAATAATTCATAATCTTGCAGTGCATGCTATGATGTGATGTTTTTCAGCTCTGTTTTTGTGGTTGCCATCCAAGTGCATCCAACATGCAGTGTACAAGTTACAACTGAAAAGTTGTAATACTGTCCTGTATAAATTCGATGGTGTGCATGGCAGGTTTGATTGTATTAAGCTGAAATCATTTCGTGCCTCTTGAAGATGTGGTGTGGGTTCCAAAAAATGACTCGCATGACAGGTGTGCTGCTTTCCCTTGAGAAGTAATCCAGCAGACGAATGTGGAAAAGGCAAGAAAAAGGGATGTGCGTCATCACTCTGAGCATGTTAGTGGAGGAAATACGGTGTCCACAAACACAGCCAAATGTACTCAAAGATGTACCAGTTAAATTTTGTGTGTGTGTGTGTGTGTGTGTGTGTGTGTGTGTGTGTGTGTGTGTGTGTGTGTGTGTATGACTATGAGTGTGTGTGTGTGTGTGTGTGAGAGAGAGAGAGAGAGAGAGAGAGAGAGAGAGAGAGAGAGTGTGTGTGTGTGTGTGTGTGTGTGTGTATAAGTGTGAGTTAGTAAGTAAGAAGGAAGAGAGAGAGAGAGAGAGAGAGAGGGAGAGAGAGAGAGGGAGAGAGAGAGAGCACATACATGTGTGTGGACATGCACATTTTTGCTTACTTGCACACATATGTGTGTGTGCCTGTGTGTGCATAGTGTATGCATATACTATATCTATTACTTGTAATGAGGATAATTACAGAGCACATCCTATTAATGTAGGCTACAGGGCCCTTAACAAGTTTTAACAGCTCAATATAACACACACGCACACACCTCTGTGTTCACAAGTCATAATCATAATGCACGCACTCGCATGTGTGTATTTACACACACATACAAACACACAATGGCACACAGTGTTTCATACAAAGACACAGACACTATATAACATGATGAACAGCTCATTTGTACATGAACAAACTGTGCACAGTGTTACATACAAAGACACAGACACTATATAACATGATGAACAGCTCATTTGTACATGAACAAACTGTGCAAGTGACAGGTAACAATTTAGTGGTATTATGTAACTGGCGTTTAAACTGATAAGTTTTAAGTGCAGACTAAAGTTGAGAAGTAAGGGTCATAAATAGAATGGTAGCAAATTCCAGATTATCACCGCAGAAAACGATAATGCCCCAGAATCATGCTACTTTTGATTGTATGAGGGGAATAGAAAAATTCAGTCACACAGACTTAATATTTGTGTATATAGCATGCACATACAACAAGAGAGGATGTCTACATGTATGTTTTGCACGAGTGATTTTGAACAATAAGTTTTATGGCTCAATTTTTTAACTCAATAAATGAAAAACTCAGTTTCAAATTTGGCCATATGCATATTTGTGGATATGTAGAGCAATCATGTTCACATTTGCAAACCGACTTCTCCATACTGATTTCTATGCAAACTGTCATGGTTAAACTTTCTGGTGACATTTGCAATGAATGGTTCAAACAACTCAGCTTCTCTTGAAGCCAATCAAAGTTTAGGAGTGATGATGTCACTCAAAAGTTTTTCTTACATGATATATGGTTGTAGCACTGGCAAGCTTGTTGCACTGCTTCAAGTGCTTGTTCTAAGGCAACGGTAAATCAGGCTGCAGACAACACTATGATTCTAGTTACTTTATGATTTAAAAACAAAAAAAGCAGTCTTTGATGCACAAGAAGGTAACAGAAAAGTTGCAAGCAAAAGGAGGGCAAATCAGGTTGAACATGTGGATCGGTTGCAAATGTGTTCATCTACCACTGGTATTGCTGTGTATCATTGTACTACTCGAGTCAGCACTCATGCTGTCAGTGTCACCTGTTTTTTTGTGTGTGTGTGTGTGTGTGTGTGTGTGTGTGTGTGCACGCGCGCGCGCGCGCGCATGTTCGTGAGAGCTCGCCATTGTTTCTTAGGTTTGTATGCAAGGGTGTGGTATTTAAGCTAATATTGATAAGTAACAACAAATGCACTAATAATAACAAATAACAGTCAATCAAGGCATAGTTCTGCCTTTAGTAATATTACAAGTTAACCGGACACAAAAGTTTCTTTTCGTTCAAGTTAAAAATACACCGACATGTCAGAAATATTTAGCGATTTATCTATCGGGCCCGAAACCCTCATACCTGTTGGTTTTCTCGATCCTCTGCAAGGAGGTCAGGGCTGTCATCAATACCGTCCTGAAACAACATTTGTAAATGAAAATGAACCAGTAAACAAACAAGATCATCTAAATTTGCAAACCAGTTGATCCCAAACAAGCACCTACCATCATGTTTGCGGCTTGAGTCATGTGACATGGTATTTCAGTAAAGCTGTGCTATTTTATTTTCGAATGGTTAGTTTCGTTTTTCAGGTTATAAAAGCTGCCTTTCCTATTTCAGGATCAGGATCAGTATGTTGCTGGAACCTTCCTAGGTTATGGCTGCAACGAAAAAGAGAGAGAGAGTAGTCCATATTCATAGTTCTTTGCTAAATCCCTCCTCAGGTGAATGAAATGATAATCTGTCGATGTTATACCACAGTGTTGCCCTATCGACTACACACCAACATCAAGACCAAGACTTATTTCAAATAAAACTTCACATTTTCGTATCTGCGCCGATGATCGTATGGGTGTGATCTGTTGGCACTTTTTTTGAGTCGATGAATAAATGAAGGTCCAGGGCAACTACATACATTTGAATAAACCTTTTTTTTTTCTTTCTTTAGTTTTTCTTTTTTTTTTTTTTTTTTTTTTTTTTTTTTTTTTTTTTTTTTTGGGTTACCGACCAGAATCCACTTCCTATTTCTCCAAAACATATCCGGTTTCCTATGCACGGATGGTATCATTATAACTGGGACAAGAGAGGACAGGTAGAGGGGACATTGGGAACGGATTAAGAAGCGAATAGGGATGGAGTTTACGCTTCGAAATAATGAATTATCACTCCACTTAAAAGGATTTTAAAAGAAAATTACTGTTCCGCCGAACGAAGGAGACAAACAAATTACAAGACGGAAACACGACACGTTTTCGTCTTTGGTCTTCTTCAGGCAAGACGAACAACGTTCCAGACAATGAAAACGAAGAGCGAACGATCACATAGCTCCTCAAATTGGGCGAAGAGTAGATGTGGAATCTTAAGTCACCTCACTTCAATAGTAACTCCCCTTAAAAGTTAAAGAGGACGTCAAGACGTGTTTGTGCAGTTAAGTTTTACATTTTATGATGGTAAACAGCAAACAGGGAATCTCAGGTTTGCTTCTGAATAGTCACGGGAATGCTATTGTTTCACCACGGAATCATAACTTGCCTTCTTGATTGTACTATAGATATGTCATTACTTTAACATGCGGACAAGAGTTGCCTTTTTTAATGGATTATGGACATGCCACCATTTCATGGAATACAGTTGGTCTGTTTAAAGAATTAGAAATATGTCACTGTTTCACCTTGGGATAAAAAAAAAAAAGAAGAAAAAAATTCTCTACTAGAGTAGAAGCGTGTTTAAAGAATTAGAAATATGTCACTGTTTCACCTTGGAATTAAAAAAAAAAAAAAAAAGTTGTCTCTACTAGAGTAGGAGCGCGCCATTGTTTCACCATTGGATCAACATTACTGTCCCGTTGATAATTTACACTTCGCGTATACCTGCCTCACGATGAATTTTTTTTCATGAAGCAGATGTCGAAGGGCGGAGGGAGAGGGGAATATACGGAATGGGATGCGGGATAGAGGCGGAAGAAAACAACAACAACGACGGCGAAACCGAACTAAAAAATTGACATTTTTCTCCACAATAAATGGCGACAATACTGTCTCAACAATTTCAAGGTTCATATATGTATAAGTTGTCTCCCTTGGAGTGTTTTTTGTGTGTGTTTTTGTGAGAGAGGGAGGGGGGGGAGAGAGAGAGAGAGGGGGGGGGGGGGAGTCTACCGAGAGACATTCTCTCTCTCTCTCTCTCTCTCTCTCTCTCTCTCTCTCTCTCTCTCTCTCTCTTACAAACATAAGATTTGACAGTGTACACAATTTACACCTTGAAGAAAAAGTTAGAAAAACGAAAGATAGTTCAAGTCCTAAAATGAATGCACAGAAACAAATAACGCAGTTTTCTAAAACCAAAACTTCAGAAAAATAAAAACAGTTACAGTACTAAAAGCCATAAACAAAAAGAAAAAAAAATCCTGTTCTAAAGCACGCTAGCAAGATTGTCAAACAAAGCTATTTTTCTTCTAGAACCAAAGTATTTGAAGTCAATTGAAATAATAAACACAGGCCTACCATCTGTTCCGGAGAAGAAGAAGAAGAAGAGAAAAAAAAAAAAAAAAAAAACAGATGGCGCTGCAGGATGCATGAATGAAAAACTGAAACACACACACACACACACACACACACACACACAC
>JADBJO010000079.1:662847-690347 GCA_016801955.1 Conus betulinus
TTTGCATTCCTGTGGATACAAATCGAGGCCGTAAAGAGTCCTTCCGGCTTACCTCACGATTCGAAGGGGGGAAAGTGGGCAGAGAGAGAGAGAGAGAGAGAGAGAGAGAGAGAGAGAGAGAGAGAGAGAGAGAGAGAGAGAGAGAGAGAGAGAGAGAGAGAGAGAGAAACGAAAACGGAAGTTCGCTCCATGTCATTTAAAGGGGAACGATTTCACAAATGTCACTCGTAAACAAATAAGCAAGGAAAACAAACCAGGGATAAAAAAAAAAAAAAGGTCTTATCATTAGGTCAATTTTATGGTGTTTCATTCCACTGTCCAGTTCTCACGTTGTACAAATATTTATAGAAAGCTTAGTACAGATTCCTCATTTTTGTTCTGGTTCATGTCAGCGAACTCAAATAACTCACACATGCGTGTGCATACAATCAGAGAAGAATATACTTTTGTCTTTGGTCATTAAGAGCAGAATGAACATGTCAACTATGTGCTGCATTTTTTTTTTTTTTTTTTTCCACACACTTGCCATTTTAAAGTATTGTCCGAGAGCTGTTTCTTACGACTATGATGTATTTCATACTTGTGACTCGTAGTCTCACCTTACCTCACCTATCTTGGAGTCTTGAAGATCGTTAGGACGCCACAGAAGACTTTGCAACCAGCTTCCTCCACTCCTCCCGGTTCTCAGACGCTCTTAGGCAGTTGCTGAGTGTGAGACCAGTCCATGCACTGATGCCGTCCTCCCATCTCTTTCTCTTTCTCTTCCTCTCCTTCTGCCTCCTCGCACTGTTCCTTGTAGAATGGTTTTGGAAAGTCCTGTTGATCTTGATACATGATCATGCCATCTCATTTTCTTCTTCTTTTCACTGTGGACAACAGGTCTTCGTACGGTCCAGTGGCTTGCCTTACTCTGGTTTGGACCTCCAAGTTGGTAATGTGGTCTTTGCATGAGACGCCAAAGATCTTGCAGAAGCATCTCATCTTAAATGCCTGAATCCTCTCAAGTTCAGCTGTCAGAGTCCACGTCTCACAGGCATAGATAAATATGACAATGACCAGGGAGCACATCAGTCTCATCTTAGAACTGATTGTGATGTTTCTGTCATTCTAAAATGGGTCTTAGTCTGGCTAGCGCTGCTGTGGTTTGCGCAACTCTGGAAAGCACTTCAAATTTGATCCCTCAATTGAAGACGTACATGAGCTTTGAAAGTGTCCTTTGACAAAGGACGGCTTTACAAATGTATGTACGTAGGCCTGCATATCTAGCGGGAGACTTTCTCTGTCACTTTCTGGACGATTTGAACGTCCTGTATCAAGAGGAGCTGTCACTCCGATGCAGTAATCTCAACAAACAAACTGCAGACTGCAAAGAAACCAAAATATAAATACACAAAACCAAAATGCAAAATGACACTTATTAATAAACAATACGAAGCAGACAAATAGGCCTACATTTCGACAACTATGTCTTCTTTACACGCTACAACCAACGACATTAAAATGTTTAAAACAACACTCCCCAGATGACAGTGAGCATGGCAATGAAAGGGTTGTAAAGATTCTGTGAACAGAAATTGCAAACGAACGCTTGTTTTGACAGAAAATACAAAAACAGACGAGCGAAGTTTCTTTCGATTTACACCACTAAACGGAAGGATAAGGAGAAGATAGTGCACATGCAGAGAGAGAGAGAGAGAGAGAGAGAGAGAGAGAGAGAGAGAGAGAGAGAGAGAGAGAGAGAGAGAGAGAGAGAGAAAGAGAGAGACAGAGACAGAGACAGACAGAGACAGACAGACAGACAGACAGACAGAGAGAGACAGAGACTGAGACAGACCACAGAGACAGAGATCTCCAGATGTGCCAAACAACAGATATAACAATACACAAAAATAGCTACTCCTAGACCACGGTCAACGTGAAAAAAGCGTTACTTTGCATATTGCATATTGTTTTTGTGTGTTTATATTTCGGTTTGATGAGTTTTGCCGTCTGCAGACACTGAGCCTTTGTTGAGATTCATTCAAGAATGCCTTTACATCTTGTACTTTCTGACTCAACCATACCACCTCAAAGCCATCAGGAAACAATATTTCACGAATATCTATGGCCCCATGTGTTTGCTCTGGTAGTCTAGATTTCAGAGAGAGAGAGAGAGAGAGAGAGAGAGAGAGAGAGAGAGAGAGAGAGAGAGAGAGAGAGAGAGAGAGAATTTATTCACGTTTAGGCCATTGCCTCTCATAAATGAGTGCAGAGAGAGACAGGATGGGAGAGAGAGAGAGAGAGAGAGAGAGAGAGAGAGAGAGAGAGAGAGAGAGAGAGAGAGAGAGAGAGAGAGAGAGAGAGAGAGAGAGAGAGAGAGACGGATAGGATACTGATAGTTCATTCATGTTTAGGCCATTGCCCCTCATGAGAGAGAGAGAGAGAGAGAGAGAGAGAGAGAGAGAGAGAGGAGAGAGAGAGAGAGAGAGAGACAGAGAGAGAGAGAGAGAGACCCACATGCACAGACACGCATACACAGTTGCAGTTCCAAAAACCATGCACAACAGATCACCGCTTGCTACAAATGCCACCACTCTGCATCTCTTTTATGGTTGCCAGTCAGCGTCTTTGTGGAGGCCATAAAAATGTCTTCCGAATCACGCCACTAAAGTGAAGGGTAAGGAGAAGATGGTGCACATGGTGAGAGAGGCATGGAAGGAGGATGATGATGATGATGATGATGATGATGATGATGATGATGATGATGACGATGATGATGATAATGAGAGTCAGAGACAGATAGAGATAAAGACAGAGACAGAAACAGAAACAGAAACAGAGACAGGGACAGAGAGACAGAAAAAATATAGAGACAGAGAGATCCTGAAAATGCACTTTTTTTGTAAACAAAATGTATCTTATTCGCAGCACAACAATTCGTAAGTAAAAAGTTAAGAAGCGAGTATGCACAAAGTTCCCGCTACTTTCACACTTGTTTTATTTTATCTTTTCTAGATGAACTCTTCTACAAGACGACATTCCATTAATACAAACTATGACATTCTCTCTCTCTCTCTCTCTCTCTCTCTCTCTCTCTCTCTCTCTCTCTCTCTCTCTCTCTCTCTCTCTCTCTCTCTCTCTCTCTTCCTTCGAGGGGTTCCAGTTTACACGACTGCTCCGAAGCTGACCACTTTCTCTTCACTCTTCTTTCGCATTCCCCAGAGAAAAGAGCTGCGACACATTTGAATAAGGGAAACGACAAGAAAGAAAAGACAGCCGGGACATAGTGTGAAAGGAAACGTCGAACTCAACCCTGTGTATAGTCTCTATCCGTAATGGAACTACCTACATCAACATCCTCCTCCTCCCTCTTCCTCCTCCTCCTCCTCCCCACTCATTTCTTCTTCTTCCTCTGCGTACACAGGCTGATACTCCTGCGGACACCCCCTGTATAGGGAGTAGAGTTTTGTGTGTATGACCGTTTTTCATCCCGACATTAAGGCAGCCATACTCCAACTTCGGGGAAGGTGCATGCTATGTGTAACGTGTCATCCATACCAACGGCCAAACTGGCCTTCTCTTCCGAAAGCTGGTGATGGGATTTGACGTCTGTGCAAGATGTTATGTGTGCGTTCACACACGGAACCTCGGATTAAAGTCTCATTCGAAGGACTGTATGGGAAATGGAGTCAGACCAATCTTAACTCCGAGGGGGAAAAATCCCCCTGTACTGAAACGGCCCGGCGGAGACTCGAACCCGCAACCCCAAGATTACGAGTCCGGCACTCTACCACTGAGCTATTCCGGCCCCCCATCCTCACTTATCAGCATAAACAATTCCCTGGCCCTCTGGCCCTTCATGCCATTCTGTTGTTGGGATCTCAGTTTCCACTGACTCTCCGCGTCTGCGCCTTTAGTGACTCCTCGCCCAAGTCATCATTCCTGGCAACGTTTTTCGTGGAGACTGTCGTTGGACGGACGTGAGCTGTCTATATCATCTTCTTCCCCCTCGTCTCCGGTGATCAGCATCAACCATTCTCAAAGTCTCTGGTCCTTCAGGTCCTTCTGTCGTTGTGATCTTAGTATCGATTGACTCTCCACGTCTGCCCCGCTTAGTGACTTCTCCTCAAAGTCATCATCACTGGCAAAATTTCATGGGGATTATCGTTGGAAGGACATGGTGGCACCGTCGGAAGGTCAGGGGAAGCTCACTCACGCTGGCTCCACCGCTGATCGAATACGGTCAGCAAAGGGCATAGGTTGTGGTGTTCCGCGTAATGGTATCAAAACAGGCACTACTACACACCACTGAAGTGACTGTCGGCAGCAGTGCAGTGTCTCTTATGGTGAGTTGCCTCGTGGCGACTTGATACTTGATACTGACTCTCCTTGTGGACTGCTGGTGCTGGGACTGCGACAGACGAAAGGTAGGTGTGGCTGTATATGTGGCGCAGGGATGAGCAACATGGATGTAATGGCACCGAGGAGGCACGGAAGATTTTTATTAAGAGGAAGAAAAAAAAGAGGTAGACAGACAGAAAACGAAGAAACGAAAACGAATTTTCTTATGGGAAATGGAAACACATTTCCCTCTCCTTCAAGACCCAAGACTTGACTAGTTCATTGTCAACACGCAGGTACAGAAGTTCATTGTTCAGCAGGTATGTCATTAAAAGATGAGAAAGAGTGTGCATATAGTACAATCAGAATCACACACAGATACCCCCCCCCCACCCCCACCCCCTCCTCCTCCAATTTTGCCTGTAATCCACAATTCCACAATGTCTTTTCACAAACTATCAACACCCTAACCCTTTTTTTTTTCTCTCCCTCCCCCCACTCTTCCTACCTCTCCCCCTTCCTCCCAACTCTAATTCGTTTCCCTTACATTCCCTAAGCGCTAATTACATCCCAATTAGAACAACACTACTACTAAGCTCTGTAAGATAAAACACTCGAGGCATGCACATAAACAATCAATAAAAAATACATCATGCACATAAAACACTCCCAATCCCCAGCCAGCCAGAACACACGTAACAATCTCACCGAAAGAAGCTAACTCACTGCTGCTCTTATAAAAACAACAACAACCCCAACAAACAAACCAACCAACCAAAAAAAAACAAAAACAAAACAAACAAACAAACAAACAAACAAACAAACAAATAACAAAAAAAAAACATTGTAGAAGATTGTGAGAAAAACCAGTCAAATCCCTTTTTTTTCCCACCTTCAAAGAAAGTTCTTTTCTTTGAAAAAAAAAAAGCAAGTTACGGGCCACACTCCACAATTGTCACTAAGGCGGCCTGGACCCAGTTCGTGCGTGACAATGAGAAATAAGGTGAAAACGTTGTCAGAAAGATAGATAGATAGATAATTAGATAGATAGATAGATGGACAGACAGACATACAGATAGACAGATAGATTAATAGATAGATAGATGGATGGATGAATGGACGGACGGACGGATAGATGGGTGGATGAATAGACAGACATACAGATAGATAGATTGATAGAAAGATGGATGGATAGATAGATAGATAGATAGATAGATAGATAGATAGATAGATAGATAGATATAGATATAGATAGATAGATGAATGGATTGATGGATGGAATATTAGGTAGATAAGTAGTTTAAAGTCTCAAATTCTGTTGCCTTTCACACCCTGCTGACAACAATCTCAGGTTCGATGTTATCTCCCCATCGCGCCCTTAGTGAGTTCGTATGGAGGTCACCGATATCAGCAAGTTCAAGGGGATTGTCGATGGACGGACGGCTCACTCACTCTGGCGCTGGGACTGAGGAACATTGTCCGTAGGGGGCTTGGTTGGCGGTGTCTTGCGTACGTTGACTCAGAACAGGCACCACTGAACGCCACCGAAGTGACTTGGCGCGCAGCAACGCAGTGTCTCCTCTGGTGGGTTGCTTTATGGTAATTTTACACTGAGTACACCCTGTGGATGACCGCGGCTCGGTGGAACAAGCCAGGGTGTAGCTGTGGATGGGGAGCCGGAAGGAGGGGTGTGGAAATGGCCAAAGTGGCACAGAAGAGGAGACAGAAAAAAAAGGAAACACACACACACACACACACACACACACACACACACACACACACACACACGCACGCACGCACGCACGCACGCACGCACGCACGCACGCACGCACGCACGCACGCACGCACGCACGCACACGCACACACACACATACACTGCCACAGAACTAAACGAATTCGATTCGAAGTCGTCTTCCTTTTCTTTGTCCCTGTGCATCATCGTGGAGCAGTCGCTTGAGTGGAACTCCCTCCTCTACATAACTTCATAGAGATTATGAGAAGGCCCTCGACAGCGTGGACAGAGAGACGCTGTGGAAGCTGCTGAGGCATTACGGAGTCCCCGAGATCATCTCCCTCATTCGGTGCACCTACCAGGACATGAAATGCAGGATTGCCCACGCCGGCCAGCTGTCCGAAAGTTTCGAGGTGAAGACTGGAGTTCGGCAGGGGTGCCTGCCGTCGCCGTTCCTCTTCCTCCTGGTCATTCACTGGATCATGAAGACCACTACAACGGGCAGGAACAACGGTATACAGTGGACACTCTCGACGCAGCTCGACGACCTCGACTTCGCTGACGACCTGGCGCTCCTGTCACAGCCACAGCCCGATGCAGGACAAGACCACTCGCCTGGAGACCACATCAGCCGGGACAGGGCTCAAGATCAACAGGGAAGAAGACCGAGCTGATGAAAATCAACACCACTGCCAGCACATCAGTCACAGTTGGTGGAGAGCCCATCAGGGAGGTGAGTCTTTCGTCTCCTGGGAAGCGTGGTTGACCACACAGGGAGGCACGGACCGAGACATCACAGCCAGAATCGGCAAGGCAAGAGCAGCTTCATCATGCTCAAGAACATCTGGGCATCTGGAGGAATCAGCATAAGAACCAAACTCCACATCTTCAACTCAAATGTGAAGTCAGTTCTGCTCTACGGATGCGAGACATGGCGGACAACACAGACGATGCAACAAAAGATTCAGACATTCTTCAACACCTGTCTAAGGCGCATCTACAAAATCCGATGGCCAGAGAAGATCCAAAACGAAGATCTGTGGGAGCGTGCGGGACAGGAACCAGTGGCCAAGCAGATACTGCGAAGGAAGTGGGGCTGGATCGGACACACACCCTCAGCGTCCAGCACCACACGCCAAGCCCTGACCTGGAACCCGCAGGGAAAGAGGAAGAGAGGCCGACCTCACAACAGCTGGAGGCGAGACACTGAGGTAGAGCTGAAGCAACAAGGGACCAACTGGACTGAATGACCAGAACAGCCCAGAGAACAGAGTGCGATGGCGAAGGGTCGTCGATGGCCTATGTTTCACCAGCCCCCTTTCCTGGATGAAAGACTTTCTTGAATAATACACATTAATGTTGTCCTTAACTATTCAACGATGCGATTAGTGTGACAGTTCATTTCACTTGATTTCATTTTTTTAAAGTTTATGGTGATGACCGCTTGCCTGTTGGTATGATCCTCCATACTCCAAAAGGGCCGAAAGGAAATTTGCATTGTATTGTCTTGCATTGCATTGCATTGCATTGCATTGCATTGTATTGCATTGCATTGCATTGCATAGTATTGCATTGTGTTGTGTTGCGTTGTATTTACATTGCATTGCATTGAATTGCATTGTATTGCATTGTTTTGTATTGTATCGCATTGCATTGTATCGTGTTCTGTTGTATTGTATTGTATTGTAGACAGACAGACAGACAGACAGACAGACAGACAGACAGACAGACAGACAGAGAGACGGCCATAGAGACGGCAAAAAGGAAGAAAGGGGTGAATGGAAATGAGGGAGGGACGGAGGAAGAGAAAGTGGGAAGAGACAGGGTGGGAGACAACAGGCGGGATCGGGAATGACGGCCGGGGGGAGGGATGATGAAGTCTGTGTGTGTGTGTGTGTGAGAGAGAGAGAGAGAGAGAGAGAGAGAGAGAGAGAGAGAGAGAGAGAGAGAGAGAGAGAGAGAAAGAGTATGTGTGTGTGTGTGTGTGTGTGTGTGTGTGTGTGTGTGTGTGTGTGTGTGTGTGTGTGTGTTCCCAAAGATTATACCCTTTTTTTTTTTTCCACTTAGTCACATGCCCGTTTCTGTCTCTCTCTCTGCACATGTCTGTCTCTCTGTCTGTCTGTCTCTCTATCATACGTCTCTCTCTCTCTCTCTCTCTCGCTTATAGAGAGTGACGTGTACGCAGGCACACACACACACACACACACACACACACACACACACACACACACACACACACACACACACACACATACTGGCAAAAGTGGTTATGGTTGAAAATAAAGCGACGATTTAAGAGAGAGAGAGAGAGGAGAGAGAGAGAGGGGGGGAGGGAGGGAGGGAGAGAGAGACAGACAGACAGACAGACAGAACAGACAGAGACAGAGAGAGAGAGACCGAGAGAGACAGACAGACATATACATGTATAGACAGACAGACAGACAGACAGAAAGATAGATATCTAGACAACAGAAAGACAGACAGACAGATAGACAGGTAGATAGTTAGATATCTAGATGGATGGATCGATGGATCAATAGATCGACAGATCGATGGATGGTCGAATAGAGAAGTACGTGGTGAACAGTCTCAAATTTTGCAGCCTCTCATGCTCTGCACATTTAATTTCTATTTTATCTCCCCTTTCACGCCCTCAGTAAGTTCGTGTCAAGGTCACCGGTATTGGCAAGTTCATTGGGACCGTGGATGAACGGAACGTGGTCTCGCCTTCCGGAGTGGGACGTTCGCACACACACACTCGCTGGCTCCGTGACTACGCCATTACTGTCTTCTGTAAGGGGCTCAGTAGGTGGTGTCCTGTGTTCCTTTTATCAGAACAGGCGCAACTGACCACCACCAAAGTGACTCGGCAGCAGCGCAGTGTCTCCTCTGGTGGGTTGCCTCATGAAGACTTGACACGGTCTGCTTCTTGTGGTTTGCCGGCATCGGGGCTGAGCGTGGAACAGGCCAAGATGTGGCTGTGGACAGGAACTGGAATGAGCAGCGTGGAGATAGAGGAAATGGCACTGAAGAGGAGACAGAGAAAAAAAAAGCCAGCCAACCAACCAAACAAACGAACAAAGAGAAATCCGTAAGTGCAGATTCTGCCAAAAGACTAAACGAATCCGATTCGGAGTCGTCTCCCTTTTCTTTGTCCCTGTCTTCTTACCAGACGATGGCGTAAACAAAAGACGCCATTCCAACAAAAAACGCACAGCCAGTAAAGACAGATGCAGTCGTAAAAGCCATGCACAAACACATCTCCACACCTCGCTACAGATGGCGCCCTCTGCATGCCTGGGGATGCTAAAACGAGGCTGTAAAGACTCCTTCCGGTTTAGAACGCGCAAGAGAGAGAAGAGGGGTGGGGTGGGTGGGGGGGGGGGGGGGGGCGGCGGAAATACAACCGAAGGAGTGAAAGGATCGGGGAGAGGAGGATCGGGGAGAGAGAGAGAGAGAGAGAGAGAGAGAGAGAGACAGAGACAGACAGACAGACAGACAGACAGACAGACAGACGGACAGACAGACAGACAAACAGATAAGCAGACAGACAGACTGAGTACAAGTAACCAAAGAGACAGACAGACAGACAGACCACTTGTCTACGAGGCAGCGAGTGGGTGGACCGAAAAAAGAGAGAGAGAGAGAGAGAGAGAGAGAGAGAGAGAGAGAGAGAGAGAGAGAGAGAGAGAGAGAGAGAGAGAGAGAATCACAGAAACAATTGGGATAGGGAGAGTTGGGCGAGGAGATCGGTCGGGTGGCAAGAGACGGGATCGGGAGTGAGGTGGTGGTGGTGGTGGTGGTGTGTGTCAGTGTGTGTCAGTGTGTGTGTGTGTGTGTGTGTGTGTGTGTGTGTGTGTGTGTGTGTGTGTGTGTGTGTGTGTGAGGATAGATAGGGCTGTAAGGGAGGATATACAGGCGGCAGTAAGTAAAAAAAAAAAAAAGAAAAAGAAAAAAGAAGAAAATCAGTCACAGGCCTATCTGGACGACTGGGAAACGAGCCAAGGGAGAAAACCGTTTTCTTGGATCAATCACCGTTTCATTTATACCCCCTTCTGTGTGTGCACGTGCGTGCGTGCGTGCGTGCGCGCGCGCGCTCGCGCGCGCGTCCGAGTGTAAATAACAACAGAAATGATCATGATCCAGGACTAAAGAGTTAATAAACATCTATCTTGCGCCTAATTTGAGAAGATAAGTGTTTGTTCATTTTTTCTTCTTTTCCTCGTCCTGAATATTGTTTATCATCATTGAAGAATGCCAAAGAGGTCGAAACACGTCGTGTTTTGTCTTGTAATTTGTTTGTCCCCTTGTGTCCGGCGGAGCAATTTGTAATTTCTCTTCTAGATTTGTATCCGTTTCCGCCTACAGTCATCTCATTTTGAAACAAACCCTCAACATTAAAACGATACAAAATCGCAAAAAATTGATGTCTGCGCTGCATGGACAACGCAATATACGGAATTCCGTAAACAGTGGTATCCACACAAACAGATTCTTCCTGAAAATAAGGCATGGAAAGAACAACGCCTCTAAATGTTGAAATGTTCCAATATCTTTCCACAGATTCCTGTTTATAGGCAAATTTTCCCGTTGGGTGGCTTCGAAGCTTGATGTGTTAATGAAATGCGCTGTACGTTTAGTGAAGGCATTGATTGCCTGGGTTTGTACTGGTCGCCAATTTGGAATTCGTTCGTATGCAGTTGCGCCCTCAAAAAACAAACAAACAAACAAAGAAACAAAGTCGGATCAAAAGTGCCTCCCGCGGCTTCTGATGTAAATGCCTCAAGCGCTGCTGTTAACCGCCTTTTGCATCATTTGGCACGCTGTGTCCTCTGCTTCATATCAACATAACCGCCTTTTGCATCATTTGGCACGCTGTGTCCTCTGCTTCATATCAACATAACCGCCTTTTGCATCATTTGGCACGCTGTGTCCTCTGCTTCATATCAACATAACCGCCTTTGCATCATTTGGCACGCTGTGTCCTCTGCTTCATATCAACACATGCGCTTCATTTATGCACTTAATCTATTTTGTCCCAGACAGAGAGAAAGGAAAAAGGGAAGGGGGTGGGGGCGGAGGAGAAGAGTAAAGGTGAGAAAGAGACGGAGTGGATTAGGTGGTATGTTGCATGCCTCACACAATGAGACATCTCTCTCTCTCTCTCTCTCTCTCTCTCTCTCTCTCTCTCTCTCTCTCTCTCTCTCTCTCTCTCTGTGTGTGTGTGTGTGTGTGTGTGTGTGTGTGTGTGTGTGTGTGTGTGTGTGTGCTGCGTACGTTATTGTTTGTGTGCGCGCGCGCGTGTAAGTGTGAGTGTGTGTGTGTGTGTGCGCGCGCGCAGGTTGTGTGTGTGTGTGCGTGTGTGTGTGTGTGTGCGCGCGCGCGTGCGTGCGTGCGTGCGTGCGTGCGTGTGTGTGTGTGTGTGTGTGTGTGAGAGAGAGAGAGAGAGAGAGAGAGAGAGAGAGAGAGAGAGAGAGAGAGAGAGAGAGAGAGTCTCAGACACACGCGTTCGCGCGCGCGCCTGTACGCTTAAACAGGCACGCACGCACATGCACACACACATATTCACACGTACATATATAAACACTCACGCACAGAGAGACGCTAGAAGAAGAAGAAGAAGAAGAAGAAGAAGAAGAAGAAAGAAGAAGAAGAGGAGGATGGAGGAGAGGAAGAGGAAGAGGAGGAGGAGGAGGAGGAGAAGTAAAAGAGAAGACGTCGAAGAAAAAAAATGTAGCAGTAGTAGTAGTAGTAGTTGTAGCAGCAGCAGCAGTAGTAGTAGTAGTGGCTCTGGAGAAACTTCTTTCTGTCTGTCTGTCTGTCTGTCTCTGTCTGTCTGTCTGTCTGTCTCTGTCTGTCTGTCTGTCTCTCTCTCTCTCTCTCTGTCTCTGTCTCTCTCTCTCTCTCTCTCTCTCTCTCTCTCTCTCTCTCTCTCTCTCCCCCCTCTCTCTCTCTCTCTCTCCAACAACACACTCCAGTCGATTTAATTTTGTCCATTATGTAAACAAAGGAAAGAAGACGAGGTGCATTTTTGTCTTACGTTGTCCTGCACTAAATGATTTAAGAGCGCAATATATACATTAAAAATACTATAAATATCCGAGTCTTCTTCAACTCAGTTTACTTTTTGCATCAAATAATGAACGAACAGTTAGAAACCTATTTTCTTACATAAAGCGTTTCAGTTACAATCTGTTTTGTTATCTTGATGTATTGATTTTGAACAATCGGGAAAATATAGTTTGGGAATGATTGTTCAGCTGCATCCCTTTATGAAGATCAATGGCCTATTAATGCAATAAACATCCGTATCAGTATCAGTATCCCCCCCCCCCCCCCCTCCTCTCTCTCTCTCTCTCTCTCTCTCTCTCTCTGTGTCTTTCTCTGATGTTCTAAACTACCACACTTTATTTGCCCCCTCAGTTGTATCACACCTACGACGGCCACTCCAACTGCTCGTACACAGCCACACCGAGGTATATTCTATCCCAAGTCCTGCACCACAGTCTATAGGGAGCAATCGGCGTCAGGTCGTCAAGACATTCAGGGGTGTGTTCTGCGGTGCTGCGTTTGACCCAATAAAACGCTGGACACCATCTACCAAGCCTCCTAATGACAAGCATAAAGGGGAGCACAAAGAGAACGCTTGCTCGCGATAAAAGCGAGCGCGTTGGGACAAGCGCTTGAAATGTTGCTCCAAATTTACTTGTGCCGCAAAAAGCACGCTCGCTTTATCGCGCCTGCGATTTGAAGCGACGCTTGGAAAGCGTCAAGAATCAAAAGTTAATTCTTTCTCGCGAGCAAGCGCGTTCCTGGTGCCCCGTCGCGTGTTGTCTCGAGTCTGGCGAGTGGGTGCGTGTCGCATTTTCTCTCAGTCTCTCAGTGACAGTCTGATCAACATGGATGTACTTGAATGTCTCTTGGCTCATTCTCAAGTAGGAATGAAAACGAGAAGGGCTCCTTTTTAAGCAAAGGAAACAATTTATGGTATTCACTTTCCATTTCGCTCCTTTGATTAATCTCATGAACGCCCCCACTCTTTGCGTTTTCCTAGGATAATTTTCGGCAGAACACTGTCCAGCAACAAAAGTTCGTCTTCACTTGAATCCGCCATACTGCCAAATGACCTAGCTCTACCAGTCGCGAGCGCGCTGTACAGTCTTTCTCTTTGTGCACCTCAACGCCAAGCAAGCGCTTTCTTTACAAGCGCTCGCGCTATCGCAATCACTCGCTTTATCGCAAGCGTTCTCTTTGTGCTCCTACTAACGTAGACGCCGAGAGAGCAAACGTGAGCGAACAAGAACTTCGCCTTTCGGAGGGGGGTCAGCCAGCCCACACCGCTCTAGCGACAGTCTCTATTTGACTTGGCCGGTAATGACGATGACTTGGACACAAAGTCACCGTGGCCCCAAACACTGAGAAGAAATGGAAACTTTGGTCATTCATAGAGCAGGGCACAAAGGAACGTAGAATTTGAGACTGTGTCAAATATAATTATGACAGAGTTGTCGGCCTTGCCCTCCGCTTGTGCATGTGGGGGTGGTGGGGGGTGGGGGAGGTATGGGTGTGAGTAGGTGTGTGGGTGTGTGTGTGTGTGTGTGTGTGCGTGCGTGTGTGTGTGTGTGTGTGTGTGTGTGTGTGTGTGTGTGTGTGTGTGTGTGTGTGTGTGTGTGAGAGAGAGAGAGAGAGAGAGAGTCATACCCCACCGCCATGTTCCCTTCCATTTCCCATGCCCTTACATGAGTTACAAATTGAGCTGATCAGTTGAAGCGGACAGTAATTTCGTAAACAAAATCTCAAACATAACGTTGCTATGAAACCTTCGCTGTAGGTTGGGGGAAGTATGGATGTAGAATCTGTTGATTTGTCAACTGCTGCGAAAGTTTTTTTTGAGAGGTAGATTACTGCCCCTTGTCTCGTCATTATAGCCCCAAGCCGTATGACATGCACAAACTAACATGAAGTAATAGCATTGAACATTGGGTTGAACTAAATTACACACACACACACACACACACACACACACACACACACATCACTCTCCCAATCTCTCTCCCCTTCTCTCTCTCTCTCTCTCTCTCTCTCTCTCTCTCTCTCTCTCTTGTTTTATCAGCAACAAGTGAAGCCGTCTCTTGTTTTGTATTCTGACAGTTCTACTCATCATTTTTCGAACATGTGCCCTCCATACCCCTACCCCTCTCTCCTGTCTGCCTGTCTGTCTATCTGTCTGTCTGTCTGTCTGTCTGTCTGTCTCTCTCTCCTCTCTCTCTCTCTCTCTCTCTCTCTCTCTCTCTCTCTCTCTCTCTCTCTCTCTCTCTCTCTCTCTCTCTCTCTCTCTCTCTCTCTCTCTCTCTCTGTTTCTTTCCTACCTAATTCCATCCCCCTCTCCTTCCCTACCTCCCCACCTCTCTCTCAGTCACTCTCTTCGACGGTGTCTTCGCTCGTTCCTTTAATGAATGCGCCCTAAAAACGTAGAAATGTCTGTCTGTCTGCCTGTCTGTCTGTCTGTCTGTCTGTCTGTCTGTCTCCTCTCTCTCTCTCTCTCTCTCTCTCTCTCTCTCTCTCTCTCTCTCTCTCTCCCTCCCCCCCAGTTCCCTCTTGCTGCCTTGCCGTGGCTGTAACAGTTTTAAAGCCTCGTTTAGCATGCTGAAGAATGCCAGCGGTGGCACCTGTGGCCAGCTAGGTAGGTCTGGCACCGTTTTTCCGCGCTAACTCGGCAACTTTGGAAAACAAATCGAAAATACCTTCTTGGAGCACCACCACCCATTACACCTACACAAAAAATGAATAAGCAAATACGTAGATAAATAAACAAATAAACAAACGAATGAATGGATGAATAGATATACAGATAAATGAATAAATTCACATGTAATAATAAATAAATAGATGAATTAATTAAAAAAAACAAACAAAGTAACTGAGTGCATAAGGTTTAAAAAAAAAAGGGGGGGGGGGGGGGGGGGCGGGGGGATGGTGACGTTTACAGGTCCACGAACAGTAACTGCCTAAACTTCTAGTAGCTCATCTTGTTTACGCACAGCAACGAAGGTCAACTAATTGACAGAAACACAAAAGAAAGCAAGACAAACCAAACAACCAAACAACCAAAAGCAAAAGAAAATGAAATAAAAAATTAAAAAAAAGAAAAGGAAAGAAATGATTTTCAAAATGATTAAAAAAAAAAAAACTCAGGCGACACAGACTGTGTGTGTGCGTGCGTGCGTGCGTGCGCCCGCGCGCGCGCGCACGCGTGTGTGTGTGCGTGCGTGCGTGCGTGCGTGCGTGCGTGCGTGTGTGTGTGTGTGTGTGTGTGTGTGTGTGTGTGTGTGTGTGTGTGTGTGTGTATGACAGGGACACATTACATCGGTGTATGTTTTTGTTTCAGCTTTCTCTCCTTCAGGCACGTGACTGACTGTTCCAGATGCGAGGAACCGGGCACCGGTAGCACTGGCTTGTTGGAATGGCGCCAAAGTAATGCAGACCTAGTTCTGCAGCACAGGCTTCGCTGATAGCATCGTCTTCGTCCATCACAGTTACAACCCCTGCTGTTTTTTGTGCATTTGTGCATGGTCTTTAAATGCCGCAATCTTTGCTGCATTTTTTTTCTGTAGCGTTTTCTTTTCTTTCTTTCCTCATACATTGCTTCTAGAACTGCAACTATAGAAACGTTTCACGATTTCTTTACCACATTACGTTTTGTCATTTTTATCATTTTTCGTTTAGAAGACTTCCCACACCCTCTCCATCCCCCCCCCCCCCCCCCCCCCCTACCTCCATCACCCCCTCTCTTCTTTTGCTCTCGTTCTTTCGCCCTCCTCGACCAGAAATGAAATATGAGAAGATGAAGGATTCATTTTTACAATTTGCACACATATACGCACACACCCACACACACACCCACCCACCCACACACACACACACACACGCGCGCACGCACGCACGCACGCACGCACGCACGCACACACGCACGCACGTACGCACGCACGCACACACGCACACACACACATACACACACACGCACGCACGCACACACACACATACACCACACACACGCGCGCGCGCGCACGCACGCACACACACGCACGCACAAATACACACACACACACACACATACACGCACACACACACACACACACGCGCGCGCGCGCGCGCGCGCGCGCATTTTTTTTTTTTACTTTAGATACGTATACACATACATACACGTATACACTCACATACAAATGTAAACATACACGTATACACTCACATACAAAGGTATACATACACGCTTGTATAACATATAGGATTATTCACTTAATCATTCATTCCTTCAGTCATTCTCTTCATACATTCACGTCTAATATCACTCAAAGTGAACAGACGTTAAACAGAGAAGAAAGAACACACACACACACACACACACACACACACACACACACACACACACACACACACACACACACACGCACGCACGCACGCACGCACGCGCACGCACGCACGCACACACAAACACACACACACACACACACAATGTATCTGTGTTAAAACACACTTCAGACGTTGATAAGGCACAGAAAGAAACTAGACCTGGACAGCCGGGAGACAGTGACCCGGACCTGATGTCCAGTGTAGAGAGAGGAGAGAGAGAGAGCTAAGGACATGACCAGTCTCCACTGTGTCTGCAGCAATATTCCACAAACCAGCCCCGGCATCGGCACAGCTGCGGACAAAGGAATTCTGCTGCAGGATCCACAGTGACTGCTGTGATGTGGGTCTGTCGCCAGGCCTGTAGGAGATAGTCCTGGTGATGGCATGTTTTAATCACGATGTGGAAGCTGTCTGTCTGGGAGAGGTTTGTAGTCTGACGCTTCTGTCATCATTTTCGGTCATACTGTGTTAACGTGCCTCCCCCAAACTACAGCCCCCTCCCCCACTGTCCTCTCTCTCTGTCTCTCTCCTCTCTCTCTCTCTCTCTCTCTCGTTTTTTTCTCTCTGTCCATCTCTCTCCTGTAAGGATCTCCTCGTTATGCTCATTCTCCACTTTCTCCTTCTCCTCCTCTCTCCTCCTCCATCCTCCTCCATTCTCATCATCCCTTCGGATCTACTTGTCCCCAAAACTACAGCCCTCTATCTCTCCTCTCCTCTCTCTCTTCTCTCTCTCTCTCTCTCTCTCTCTCTCTCTCTCTCCTCCTCTCTCGTTTTTTTTTCTCCAAATCCCTCTGGGTCCCTCTCTTTCTCGCATCTCCTCCCTCTTCTCTCCATTAACTCTCTCTCTCTCTCTCTCTCTCTCTCTCTCTCTCTCTCTCTCTCTCTCTCTCTCCTCTCTCTCTCTCTCTCTCTCTCTCTCTCTCGCTCTCTCTCTCTCTCTCTCTCAATTCCTTCCAAGAATGGGTCCTCCTCTCTCTCTCTCTCTCTCTCTCTCTCTCTCTCTCTCTCTCTCTCTCTCTCTCTCTCTCTCTCTCCCTGCTGCGACTGAAGCAGTTTGAGGCCCTCGTTTAACATCCCGAAGAATGCGAACGTGGCATCAGTGGCAAGCTGGGAAGATTTGGCACGCTTTCATTTTGAAAGAACAGTGGGAAAACAATAAGAAATTCCCCTTAGAGAAAAACAAAGAGACAAACAAAGATGTTGGCTGTCACAAGACCACGAAAACGAAAACAGTAAATCCTTGTGTCCCTGGACGCTCTGGGACTGCCCCTAAACAATCTGCAGAAACAACGATAATTTTTTTTTTTAAGAAGTTCCGGCATTACGATTGTATAACACTTTTAAAACAGACCAGACTGGCTTTTAGAGAAACCAGCCAAGGGTAACAGATAAGCAAAAACACATGCTTTTGACTAAGACTTACAAAAAATTATAACAAACACACACATATCTTCACAATGCATTAAAAAAAATTGATGAGTTGTTCATCTACTAACATTTAAGGCGAATATGACTTTAAAGGGAAAAAAAAAAAAAAAAAAAAAAAAAAAAAAAAAAAAAAGGAGAAAGCAATTGCAAAACAACGAAAAATAAAATAATTTCAAAAAAAAAAAAAAAAATTTCAAAAAAAAAAAAAAAAAAAAAAAAAAAATCAAAAACACAGACAGAAGAATAAGCGATCCTCCTATCGAGAGAGAGAGAGAGAGAGAGAGAGAGAGAGAGAGAGAGAGAGAGAGAGAGAGAGAGAGAGAGAGAGAGAGTCCTTTTGTAAAATATTAATACAGCAAGCTGCTAAGAATGATAATTAGACAATTACAATGCATCAGTAATATCATTTTTTTTTTTTTTTTTTTTTTTGACAGTTACATGATGTGGTTACAAGCAAGACAAGAACGAGCAATACTACAATCAATTATCAATAATAAAGTCCTAGCGTCAATAGTCATAACGATTATTATTATATGATGTGTGTATGTGTGCGTGTGTGTGTGTGTGTGTGTGCAAGCGCGCACGCGCACACGTGTGTGTGTGTGTGTGTGTGTGTGTGTGTGTGTGTGTGTGTGTGTGTGTGTGTGTGTGTGTGTGTGTGTGTGTGTGTGTGTGTGTGTGTGTGTGTGTGTGTGTGTGTGTGTGTGTGTGTGTGTGTGAGAGAGAGAGAGAGAGAGAGAGAGAGAGAGAGAGAGAGAGAGAGAGAGAGAGAGAGAGATGCTGTCATAATCTTTTTCCTCCCTCCCTCATCTTTTTCTTTTTCTTCTTCTTCTTGAAATGTTCATACACTACCCAAGACTATAATTATAAACTTAGTGACAATACATCAATACGCAGCCGTAAATACGGAGAGAGATCTTATCCAAAATAATATATGCTAAACATTACTATAAAATTTGAACAACAAGCAACAATACATCAATATAATCAATAGTTACCAGGCAGGACACACATTTATCATCATGTAGATACAGTGCTTCAATAAATCAAAAGTAATAGGACATCAATCAGTTAGTGGCAATGCATCAGTAAAGTCAGTGATGACAACATTCATTCATCATGATATAATTACAGTCATTAATAAAACAATGGTAACCATATCTTTCAATTTATCATTATCTGGTTAAGAAAGGAAGCGGCGTATCAGTTTAATATGCAGCAAACAAAGGGTGTGCTCTGGTATATATTTTATCCCTAATAGTAATGACCTGCTGTGAAATGTGTAATTTTTTTTTTCCCTGAAGGATTCTGCATTTTGGGTGCATCGGAAATATAGTGGAAGTGAATTCCAAACCACACTACCAGAGTAAGATAAGCTTGATTTAAACAGATCTATTCTAGGTGTGGGAATCTGGAATTTGGTTGAATCCCTCGGGTTTTTGTTAAATTTAGACTGAAGAGTTTGTGGTGCTAAAGCGGACGCAATTTTTTGCATTAGCAAACATTTGTTGACAGCAAACATTTCTTTTAGCGGAAGGGCCCCTGCTTTAGTATAGTCCCCCCCTTCACTAAGACTAGACGATTTTAATAGAACTGCTTTAAGTGCTCTTTTGTAGACACTCGTAAGAGGTTTCATGGCATTAGCACTAGCAGAATCAAATAGTGTTGAACAATAATTGATTGAAGAGAGAATATGTGCATGTAGGAACAATTTCCTGGCATGAAGGTTTAAGAAATGCTTAATCCTGCACAGCTGATATGTTTGTCTGGATACTGATTTACATAAATTGCGAAGGTGATAAGACCAAGAGAGATCATTATCAACATATACGCCTAGAACTCGATGGTTATCCACCACTTCATTTCCTGATTATTGAAAAAACAGATGGAGGCTGCGTGGTTTGTTTTTTGTCTTCTTTGCCTTGTTGTTATCAGCATTAGTTTTGTTTTGTTAGGATTCAGTGACATGTGATTTACATTGCACCAATTACTTAAGATATCAGCATTCTTCTGTAATGAGGTGAAAACAGATTCTAAGCTGGAGCTACTTGTATGGACAGTGGTATCATCACAAAAGAGTTCACATGAATCCTCAGTATAAAGAGGGAGATCATTTATATAAACTGAGAACAGCAACGGGCCTAACACAGAACCCTGGGGTACGCCATGTTGGATAGGTAGCTTCTCTGATAAATTGTTGTTGACACAAACGGTTTGTTGACGGTCTTCTAGGAATGATGTGATTAGATGGAAGGTATTTCCTGTTATACCATATGATAATAGCTTCCTGCATAACAATCTGTGGTCAATGACATCAAACGCCTTTGAAAAATCAACGAACAGTGCACCACAATATTTATTTTCATTAATATTGGCTAGCCATTGATCCACTAGATTTGTAAGTGCAGTATGACAAGAATGATTTTTCCTGAACCCCGACTGACTTTTTTTTAGTAGGTTGAAAGATTCAAAATGGTGGCAAAGATGTTTATTTATGTGTTTTTCCAAGGGCTTGGAAAGAACTGGCAAAACAGATATAGGTCTATAGTTCGATGGATCAGATTTGTCTCCAGATTTGAAAATGGGTATTACTTTTGCAACTTTGAACTGAGCAGGAAAGTGACATTTATCAATGCATAAATTGTAAAAATGTAGGTAAGAGTTCACATATAACAGGTGCAGATAGTTTTTAGAATCTTTCCATCAATCCCATCAAGTCCGCGACTTCCTGTCTCTGCTTTAATTGGCATAAAGCTTTGTAAACATCATTGACTGTCATAGATGGAACTGGTGGCGCTGAACGAATGTTCTTAGCATTACAAAAGTTTTTCAATTTTTGTAGTTCATTTGAGTCAGTATTCTTTTCTTGACAATGTGTTCTGCAACTGTTGTAAAGTGTTTGTTGAGTTCATTTGGTGTTATGCTGATTATGGGACTTATCTTTGACTGTGAAGTTTTATTCGTAAGTTCATTTATTGCTTGCCATATGGACTTCGAATTTTGTTTGTTGGCTACAAGTTCACGAAAAAATTTCATTTTTGCTGTCCGTTTGAGTGAATTGACTTTATTACGTTGCCTTTAAATCCTTCCGACTTCCCTTCTGCTTCAAACAGATCATCGCGTAAGAAACAAGCAGCTTGTATTTCATCAGTCATCCACTTTGGTTGTGCACTATGTTTAACTCTACGCGTTTTGAGTGGCGCATGCTTGTCATAAACAGAATTAAACGTATGTAGCCAAAACTCTAGCGCTTTCTCTGGATCAGTGTAATTATAAACATTTAAGGGGGGAATTCATGAGGTCAGTGAGAAAGTTATCTTCACGGAATTGTCAAAAAGATCTATAAGTGATATGTTTGTGTCCTGTTTTAGAATTTTGATTCCCCTTCTTTTCCACGTAATACATACTGGAAAGTGGTCACTGCATCCATTCAAAGGCACACATTTCTCAATGACGTTATGTGGCTCAGAAAGATAGATGTGGTCAATTAATGTTTTGCTAGTGGGCGTGACACGGGTGGGCATGTCTATAACTTGGGATAAGTTGTACGAAGTAGTCCTGTCTGACCATGATGTTTGGCGTTTCAATAAATCAATGTTGAAATCACCTAAAATAATTAATTCTGTAGCATCAAGTGATGCTGCATCCATCATGGCCGTAAACTTGTCCATCCAATCAGCATTTTCTGCTGGGTTTCGATAGATAAATCCGATTTTGATGGGTTTCGTCCTCTTCAACCTGATTAATAGCCAGACTGCTTCAATTCCAAAACTTTCAAGTTCATATAAACGTTGCGCATTTAATGTTTCATGAATGTAAATTAATATGCCCGTAGTTTTGGATTCGGTGGGGGATCTCTGCGTATGATATTGTAGCCGGAGCTTAAGACAGTGGCATCAGGGACATTATCTGAAAGTCTTGATTCAGTGAAGCCAAATATATGAAAGGGTTTGTCTTGATTTGACAGTATAGTGGGTATCTCCTGTAATTTGTTTTGTATATGGTTTATATTTAGATGTCCAATACGTAATCCGTCTTCCTGTGGCCACGCTGAAGATGATTGTACCATTTGTGAAACTAAGCGAAAATAGCGATGTTACACTAAAAAAAAACCAAACACAAACGTGTCCATATATAGTACACACAATACGACAATCCTCAATGCAAAAGGATAATGACTATAAAAAAAAACAAAACTAAATTTGCAAACAATTGCAAAACAATAAAAAAAAAAAAAAAAAAAAAACACTGTTCAATGTAAAAGAATAATGAGTATGAAACACAGGCAGAAGTTAAATTCACAGAGTTATGTAACTCACCTTTGACAAGTTTCACCGAAAGTTTATCTACACCGCAGGAGGTTTCTTAGCGTGCTCACGCACCACTTAGATACAATAGAACTATGATAAAAAGAGAAAAGAGAGAGAGAGAGAGAGAGAGAGAGAGAGAGAGAGAGAGAGAGAGAGAGAGAGAGAGAGAGAGAGTTAGAGAATTTCTCAGTCAAATACAATTTGATTAAAGAAAATTGTTATAGTCTCCACACTTGCTATACGATGCAAAGTGTCCACAATGCAGTTTTTTTTTGTGCTATGTGAATTTTTATTTATTTTATTTTTATTTTATTTTTTATGTGCTGCGTCGGCACCAGGTCCATGAGGATTGGAGTCACTTTAATCCATTGTCTTTCTTCAACACACAGAAGGCTGCGCCTTTTCTCACTGTTAGCACTGTGTGCAACGTGGTCACAGTCCTTTACTCCCACCCTTTTCTTCTCCCTTGAACACACATGTTAATATTTTATAGAATTATACACATGGGCATATAGCATACCTGCATAACACATACTGATGTTACTCCACACATGTAAAAATTTTAGACACTTCCTATACTGCTTTGCACACGACTTCTTTAGTCTGCAACTACGGCTTGTGTACTCTCCTTGTAGCAGGAACATTATCCCAGAGGGCTTTTTCAGCATGGATGCCCGTTGGGAGGAAACGGGGGGGGGGAGGGAGGGACAGGCATGTAGTATGGCCACTGCCAGAAACCAGGTATGCGAGGAGGGAAAAGGGGGATAATACATGGAATGAAATTGAGGGAACATTTTCCTAGGTGGCATATAACAGTGACGTTCATTGTCACGTGACAGTGACGAGTGTTTTGTACTTAATGGAGAGACGGGTGGTCGGGATCTGGGGTGATAGCTTAATAGGGGCGGAAAATCATCTAAATCCATATGGTGATGTTCAGCTGAGTGAGGGACAAGGGTGGGATGGTTATCAGAGGGAGGGATGAATGGAGAGGTTCGATTACGACGAGGGAGGGGGGGGAGCTCAGAGGGTGGGAGCAGAGTGGCTCAGATGGGGTGGGCGCCTTGGGGACGGGGCTTCCCTGTTGTGTAGCAGTGGGGAGGGGGCTTATTACCACTTGTTGGTTTCCTGGGGGACGGGGTGTCCCTGTTGTGTAGCAGTGGGGGAGGGGGCTTATTACCACTTGTTGGTTTTGGGGGACGGGGGAGCGGGGGGGGGGGGTACCCTTGTTGGTGGGGTTCCTGGGGCAGTGGGGGGGGGGCTTATTACCACTTGTTGGTTTCCTGGGGGACGGGGTGTCCCCGTTGTGTAGCAGTGGGGGAGGGGGCTTATTACCACTTGTTGGTTTCCTGGGGGACGGGGTGTCCCTGTTGTGTAGCAGTGGGGGGAGGGGGCTTATTACCACTTGTTGGTTTCCTGGGGGACGGGGTCCCCGTTGTGTAGCAGTGGGGGGGGGGGGCTTATTACCACTTGTGGGTTTCCTGGGGGACAGGGGGTGTCCCCGTTGTGTAGCAGTGGGGAGGGGGCTTATTACCACACTTGTTGTTTCCTGGGGGGGGGTGTCCCTTGTTGGTTGTGTAGCAGTGGGGGGGGGGGGCTTATTACCACTTGTTGGTTTCCTGGGGGACGGGGTGTCCCCGTTGTGTAGCAGTGGGAGGGGGCTTATTACCACTTGTTGGTTTCCTGGGGGACGGGGGGTGTCCCTGTTGTGTAGCAGCAGTGGGGGGGGCTTATTACCACTTGTTGGTTTCCTGGGGGGACGGGGGGTGTCCAGTGTTGTGTAGCAGTGGGGGAGGGGGCTTATTACCACTTGTTGGTTTCCTGGGGGACGGGGTGTCCCCGTTGTGTAGCAGTGGGGGAGGGGGGCTTATTACCACTTGTTGGTTTCCTGGGGGACGGGGTGTCCCCGTTGTGTAGCAGTGGGGGAGGGGGCTTTATTACCACTTGTTGGTTTCCTGGGGGACGGGGTGTCCCCGTTGTGTAGCAGTGGGGGAGGGGGCTTATTACCACTTGTTGGTTTCCTGGGGGACGGGGGGGTGTCCCCGTTGTGTAGCAGCAGGGGGGGGGGCTTATTACCACTTGTTGGTTTCCTGGGGGACGGGGGTGTCCCCGTTGTGTAGCAGTGGGGGGAGGGGGGCTTATTACCACTTGTTGGTTTCCTGGGGGACGGGTGTGTCCCCAGTGTTGTGTAGCAGTGGGGGAGGGGGCTTATTATTACCACTTGTTGGTTTCCTGGGGGACGGGGTGTCCCCGTTGTGTAGCAGTGGGGGAGGGGCTTATTACCACTTGTTGGTTTCCTGGGGGACGGGGTGTCCCCGTTGTGTAGCAGTGGGGGGGGGGGCTTATTACCACTTGTTGGTTCCTGGGGGACGGGGTGTCCCCGTTGTGTAGCAGTGGGGGAGGGGGCTTATTACCACTTGTTGGTTTCCTGGGGGGGACGGGGTGTCCCCGTTGTGTAGCAGTGGGGGAGGGGACTTATTACCACTTGTTGGTTTCCTGACACTGCCTTCAGCTGGCGGCGGCCTCTCCTTTTCCCGGCGTCACGCTCGATGTGGTGAGCAAACAAGCCTTGTGCAATGCGGGGCTGTTCCTTTCTTGGAGGGGTGAACGGCATCACTGTATAAAGCCATTCTGGGTGCTCCGCTAGCGGTGGTAAAAAAACGTTCGAGTGGTCTGTATACCTGACCTTCATGTTTTATGCACATGCTAATTGCAAGTTGCTGTTGCTAGCATGTATTAGAGCATTCAGTGGGTGGCGGCGGCCCTCCCAGGAATGATACAGATGCTTGTATTGACGCCTTTGGGAAAATGTGTCTGCACTGAGAGAGAAACTGTGACCATCTCTCAGTGCTGATGCCGCCCTCTGCTGTTGATTGCTGTCTGCAGTCGTTGATGCCCACATGAAAGACAACATGTCGAGTTGTCTGTGTGGGCATTTGACAACTTAGCCACTCTGTGAGTTCGGAAAGTGTCAAACCACTGACACTGACTTTTTGCTGTTTGTAATGAGGAGGGAAGGAGCGGGAAAGGTCCACACCTTTGATGACAGAGTCTCCTAGCATAATGACAGTTGCCTGTTGGTTCAATGCTAATTTTCTGAGAATGGGATGGGTGGGGGGACTCAAGCTCACCAGCTGTGCTAAGGTCAGCATTATCATGGCTGACTGTAGCATTTTGTCTGGCAGGTTCTTGTGGGTGAAGGGTGGAAGGTGGAAGGAGAGACTGTAGTATTGGGAGGGGAGGAATTTTGAGAGGTGACTGGTGGGGACAGGGGTCGCAGGGAAGGCAGAAGAAGAGGGATTTAGAAGGGTAGTGCTTGATGAGAGAGAGAGAGAGGGCTTTTCAGACAACTGGCGATTGTTTTTCTGCTTCTGCCGGGGGGTTGCTGAGAACTGGATGATTTCTGATGGGGCGATTTGTTCTGAGATGACTGATGATGTATTTGAGTTGTGAGGGAATCTATTTCTATTTTAAGTGTCTGTCTTGCTTCCTGAAGGGCTGCGCGTAGAGAAGAGACTTCAGCCTGTAGGGCTTGGGTTATAGCTAGAAATTTCCCTTGGGACACAGTCTTCATGGGAACAGCTATTGCCAGATTCACTGTTGTCCTCAGTTGATGACTCATTGGAGTGGGAGTGGGAGATGAGCCCATTGTTGCTGGAACGATTGTCAGGGCTGGCGTTTTGAGGGTCATTGGAGGTCATTGGAGGTAGGGGTGGCCCAGTTTTGGAGGTAGGGGTGGCACAGTTTTGAGGGTCATTGGAGGTAGGGATGGCACAGTTTTGAGGGTCATTGGAGGTAGGGGTGGCACAGTTTTGAGGGTCATTGGAGGTAGGGGTGGCACAGTTTTGAGGGTCATTGGAGGTAGGGGTGGCACAGTTTTTTTGAAGGTCATTGGAGGGAGGGTGGCACAGGTGGCACATTGGAGGTTTTGAGGGTCATTGGAGGTAGGGGTGGCACATTTTTGAGGGTCATTGGAGGAAGGGGTGGCACAGTTTTTGAGGGTCATTGGAGGTAGGTGTGGCACAGTGTTGAGGGATGTTTTGGGTGACACATGCACTATGCTCACCAACGGTAGATTCTGTAGGGGAAGGGACGACGTCATTAGTGTCTTGGTGTGTGTAGAGCTCACTGTAGAAAACCCAGCTTTCTTCTCCACTGTGGTGTGGTACTGGGGATGGGGCAAGCAAGGAAAATAATATGCAGTCTTCAAGGATTTTGTCCCTTGCATTATCACACAAAAACAAACTGCAGTAAATTCTGCCGTCGAATCGATGGCCGTCATCACATTTTAACACCGCTTCGAGGTCGTCGTTCTCAAAAACGATCTGCAAGATCTCACCAGTCGTTCTCGCCGCCATATTGTTTTGCTGTCAAACATCCAAGTGTTCTGCAGCCAATGGAAAGCGCTTTGAGCAGCAAGTGATGCGCTCACCGCTGCAAGTAGTTTTTTTTTTTTTCTTTCTACAGAACACAAAAACTGACAGAGAAACTGTTCGCACGAGTCTGCTTTGCGTAAGCGTAGTTCTTCAGCAGAGACTGTGTTGTTTGACAACGTTGCTTTTGTTCTTCAGAGCTGGAGCACTGTTTTTCCTTTTTTCTCTCCTTTCTTCTTTCAATTCTTTTTCTTGCGCTTGGCCTTTAACTATAGAAATCGTCTTATTGTCATTTTATTTCCATGTCGTATTTTGTGTTGTACTCATTGATTTAAAGATTGTTCAGTATTTTGAAGTTTCTCTAAACTTTTTTTTTTTTTTTTTAACCGGCGTAATTCTTTTTGATTATACACTCTTTCTATGCCCCCAATACCCCTCCCTCCGCCCCCGCCCCCTTTCTTCATTCTTCGCTCGCTCTCTCTCTCCTCCCCTCCTCCCTCCTCTCTCTCTCTCTCTCTCTCTCTGTGTGTGTGTGTGTGTGTGTGTGTGTGTGTGTGTGTGTGTGTGTGTGTGTGTGTGTGTGTGTGTGTGTGTGTGCGTTTGCGTGCTATGCCGCGTGTATGCGTAGATATGTGAGAGAGAGAAAGAAAGAAAGAAAGAGAAAGAGACAGAAAGAGAGAGAGGGGGGTGGGATATGGCATGTGGACGATGTGAACTTTGTATGCTTACTGAATATCTAATATCTGAAAAGAGCTAATAACCAGAGCCCAATGCGTCAAAGAACTAGAAGGCTGCATGCTTTTTTTTGTTTGTTTGTTTATCCATGCTATTTTATTTATTTTGGGGGAGGAAGGGAGGGGAGGAGTTTAAGAGGAGAGAGGGAAGTAGGGGGTCAGACTCAGATGAAGGTTAAATGCAGTTTTGACT
>JADBJO010000079.1:702847-705347 GCA_016801955.1 Conus betulinus
TCTCTCTCTCTCTCTCTCTCCCTCTCTCTCTCTCTCTCTCTCCGTTTCTGCTTCTGAATGTCATGAAATACTGACAGTGTCTAAAGGAGGCTTTTCAGTGACGAGAGATCGCTACATCGTGATCCATTGCATGCTATGTTTGAAGGACTCGTGATACTGCTGCATTCACAAGTTTCCTATGACAACTATTGCTATCACCGCTTTTATATGGGGCTACAAACGGCCAAAAATGATATAATCACTAGCCGCAGTGGCGAAGTGGAGAGCGTCGCGGACTCCCGGCTCGGAGGTCTCGGGTTCGATTCCCATTAGAGTCATGTGGAATTTTTCTGTTCCGACCGGCTCTTACCCACAGTTGAGTTTGCTACGGGCTCAGTTGGGAAGACTGGGACCACACAGTCAAGTTTCATCCACTTAATGGGCGCGTCTCTGAGAGTGTTGCTCAAATTTCCTGACCAACACTGCAGGTGCCCGTATCACTCGGGTCTGGGTGACGCCGGGACATATTTTGAAAGTAAGGGTAGAAGACAGCCCTGTCATGCAGTCTCAGACGGGAATGGAAATCCGTAGCATCAACTTCATCATTCTCATTCTCATCGATCAGCATAAAAAAGAGTCTCAAAATTCTGTGGCTCTTTATGCCCGGCTGTCATAGCGACCCCAGTTTCGATGTCCTCTCCACGTCTATGGTCTTGGTTTAATTCCGTTGGGGTCACGGGTATCGGCACATTCATAGGGGGCTGTCGTTGGACGGACGTGGTGGCGCCCTCCGAGGGAGAGGTCACTCACGCCGGCTCTGCGACTAAGCAATTATTGTCGTCAGTAGGTGGCTTAGTAGGTGGTGTCCTGCGTATGTTGGATCAGAACAGGCACCACTGAACACCACCGAAGTGACTCAGCAGCAGTGCAGTGTCTCCTCCTGTGGGTTGCCTATTGACATTGACTGATGCCTGTGGATTGCCGGTGTCAGACTGCGGCGGGTCGGGGTCGGACTGTGGCTGTGGACGGGACCTCTTAGGTGCAATGCCACTGAGGTGGCACGGAAGATGGGATAACAACAGCAACAACAAAGAAAAGAAAAAAAGAGATATCTCCTGTCTGCCTGACTGTCTGTCTGTCTGTCTGTCTGTCTGTCTCTCTGCGGCTATTTTTCCTTAAAAAGAAAACAAAATCGCGTTTTACTTGAAACTAACACTCATTTTCAACGTACACATATCAGCACCAACGCTCATTTTTAACACACACATATCAGCACCAACACTCATTTTTAACACACACATGTCAGCACCAACACTCATTTTTAACACACACACATGTCAGCACCAACACTCATTTTTAACACACACATATCAGCACCAACACTCATTTTCAACACACACATGTCAGCACCAACACTCATTTTTAACACACACACACATATCAGCACCAACAATCATTTTTAACACACATATATCAGCACCAACACGAGTGATTTTAAAAATGATAATCAGGCAGCACAGTCTGCCAACCAACCTACTGCTGCACGTGCACTTTCACATGCACAATCAACAATGTTAGAAACATTCAACTATCATTTTGAAATGAGTCCGTGACAGCGAAGCAGCCACATTCAGCATGCTTTGTCATCGCTGTGACTCCTATGTGGAGGCGCAGGAGCCAAAAACTTCAGCTTTGGTAAAAGACACCAAGCACCACCTTTCAGCCTGGCTCATCTTTAAGTCTGCCCTGTCCACACTGCAACAGACTATTCAATGCGAAGATCGGTCTCTGATCAGCCATCTTCGAACGCACACCACGACCACCCAACCAGTGATAGCAGAAGTCGTAGTCATCTTTGCCCGCGAAGGACAATAAATAATTCCGATGTGATATTTGATAACTCATTGCTGGACATACTACACCCAATCCGTTAACGGTTTAGAGTTTAGGTTACGCTCCACACTCGGGATATTGTCACCACTGGCGATCAGTTTTCAGAGCAGCTCCTGTTCTCATTCTACCCACACAGGACACTACCCATTAACTCACATACACAGCCACAACCAGATCGTTCCCTTCGCAATACCGGCGCCAGCAGTCTGTAGGCAGCCTCCGATGGCAGGGCGACAGAAAGCTACTCAGTAGAGAAGTCCCTGCACTGCTATTAAGCGACATCGGTGACGTTAATGGTGCCTGTTTTCATTCATGAAACGCAGGACACCACCTAGTGAGCTCCCCGTAATTGCTTCACATTGCGGAGACTGGCTGTCTCGGGGCATTGGGGGCAACGAAGCTACCGACCAGCTTGCCAAGAATGCCACGAGCAATGGCGGCCAAAACACGTCAGTTCCCTTCACAGGCTTCAACCAAAAATCCAAAGACCTCTGGCTAGGGAAATGGAATACACAAACTGGCGACAGACCTCACCCAATCCGTCCATCTGTCTCCATAAACCTTGAAGAGGAAAGCGTGTTGTGTAGATGATAACACACTGTGTAACATTGTATCATCTCTACCTTTA
>JADBJO010000079.1:712847-715347 GCA_016801955.1 Conus betulinus
TCCATTAAAGATTTGAAACACCATGATAGGAAATCATTCTACGTACGCTTCATTTCATAAAAAAAAGCCCTGTATTTTGACATCAACCAGGCCCGGTGAGATACAAACACCTGAATCGTCAAGTCATGAAAAAAAAAAAAGAGCAACAAACGCTGAGATGCATTCATTAGAGGATGACGCTCCACTGTGTGGCTCCAGTCTTCCCATCTGAACGTACAGCACTGTCAGCGACACCGAGGCTGGGGTCACGTGGATCCGAAAAAAAGATGTCCGATAAATCTGCTTGTTCTGGGGACATGGGGACACGGGTGTGTTGACTCTTTAAATCACTCATAGTACGGCAGATTGTATAAGGTTCTACGTTAATTATTTTTTTCTATTGAAACGATTCTCTTCAGCCTTCAAAAGCAATGTATATTGTTCTGTCTAGCGTCATTCTTTACTGAAGCACAGAAAATTGTAATAAAACAAAACCACTGAACAAAGCAATGTTTGTATGTATACAGTTGTAGACCAAGATTTCTTTGTAAAGTGGAAGGGGGGGGGGGAGGGGGGGAGGGGGGAGGGCGGGCGGCGGGCGGAAAGGGTATGTCATAGTCAGAACAAGAAATCTCGTCTTCTGAGGTACATCTATTGTAAAGTAGGAGAAAATACGGAGTTATGCATGGGTTGTAAACGTTACTTCTTCCGGAACTGCAACTGGAAGACAAAAACAAAACAAAACAAAACAAAACAAAAACAAAACCAAACCAAGCTCAGCTGGTTTCTCTGCTTCGTCCCTGAGAAAGGAAGTTATATAATATTTTGATATTGTTCCAGATTCAAATGTCGTCATAAGGGGTGCCCTGAAGGACGTGTGGTCAGCCAGGAACACCCACACGCCCTCTTCTCTCAGTCATGTGCAACGGTGCAGAGGAAATGAAACCAGTCTGGTCCTTTATGCTGACCATCTAAGGGTTGTTTGGTCTCCTCTGAGACACACACACACACACCCTCCTTAGTTCCCCCACTCTTGAAAAGTTTTACAGAGCAAAGACCAAAAACACAAAACAAACCAAACCCCCCCCCCCCACCCCCCCCCCCCCCCCCCTCTTCTCCCATGTGCAACCCCCCCACTGACCATGTTTGATCCCTCCCCCCCCACCCCCCCCCCCCCCCCCCCCCCCCCCCCCCCCCCCCCCCCCCCTCCCTACACACTGCATTTAGCTGTATGGGGTGCGTTGGGAGTTAGGCGAGATGCAAACCCACACCAGACCAGCTGACGAGGCACGGTAGCTGCTAGGAGAGCCTATTTTTTATCTGCCAGAGTAAGTGTGTGTTGACTTGTGATTTGACAGTCGTTTTTCGTGTGTTCCTGGCGTCATAGGCAAAGAACTTGCACACACACATAGCTCATAATGCATACAGACACACATATCAAAAATCGCGTGCGGGCAGGATAAAAAAAAGCAAACACCCCATACCCCTGTAAAGCGTTCGCGATCAAAAATAGCGTGAGGGC
Organism: Conus betulinus; assembly: GCA_016801955.1. NCBI lineage: Eukaryota > Metazoa > Mollusca > Gastropoda > Neogastropoda > Conidae > Conus > Conus betulinus. The sequence goes on from JADBJO010000079.1 coordinate 714,349, forward strand.
CAGGATAAAAAAAAGAACCACCCATACCCAGTAAATAACATACAGACAGGCAGATACACACACACACACACACACACACACACACACACACACACACACACACACACACATACATACACACACACGAGAGAGAGAGAGAGAGAGAGAGAGAGAGAGAGAGAGAGAGAGAGAGAGAGAGTTGAAAGACGAGTGAAATGCTCTCCTCCATCCACTGAGCCCAGGGACAGGGACAGCCCTAAAGTGACCGTCGTCGTCAGGCTACAAACAGCATGACTGGAGTGACTGGAAAGGAATAAAAAAAAAAAAGCCTTCAATCTGAAATAATGTAAGTAAACCAAATAGACGTCCGGAATCATTTGCTCGGAACATTTGAAGTTTAACATTCTCTTACAACGCTGCTGTTGATGAATGCTGAACAAGCGCACACGTAGCCGCTGAGGCAAGACCTAGTCTGAAACTAAACAAATTAGGGGTAAGGAGTGCGAATGGGTGTTTTTTTTTTCTAAAAGGAAATCATATTCATCATGTAAGTTTATTCTAGGTTTTCATTTATGTAACACAAAAGTCTTAGGGGAATATTGGCAATTCATTCAGTATCGCATTATCTTATTTTGCAGTAAATAAAAAAGATTTATTTTTTGATTATGAGAACTAAACGTTTTGCAAATTTGTCTCAAACGATTCTTCTTTTTTCCTAATAATATAACATTTTTGAAAAAAAAACGTGTGATATGTTGTTACCATTGTCTTCTTCAGAGAGAGAAACGAACCTAGAGCGACGAAACTTTGCAGCGACAGATCAGTAGTTCTCAGTTTATATGCCTTTTCAGATACTTGGTATAAAAGAATCTAAACAGACATAATTCCAGCTCCATTGCTTGCTGTTTTGTTGAACGCTCCTTTGACTTCTAACTTAAAAAAGAAATTCTGTTAGCACGGCGAAAAATGATTGGATCGTTCTTGAGATCTAATGATTAAAACGGATTAAATATGAAAAAA
>JADBJO010000079.1:732847-735347 GCA_016801955.1 Conus betulinus
TACATGGAACCGATTCCCCAACCTCCCTACCTCCACTCGTAGTTCCACATCTCTGTTTTCTATCGAAGTTAGCATGAGATTGTACTTTTTTAAGCATAAAAAGATTTATTGATACCTGTTGCCACTTGAGTGGTAGACGAGGGTTGTTTAGAATTTTGGTTGTTTTTTATTAAGTCGCGCATGACCACGCGGGCGGTGTGTGTGCGTATGTGATGTGGTGTGTGTGTGTGTGTGTGTGTGTGTGTGTGTGTGTGTGTGTGTGTGTGTGTGTGTGTGTGTACTGCTTTTCTTATCTACACCCCAGAGAGTCTTGTTCTAGACAAGAGAAGAGTGCTGCATCAATCCTTGTTATTTCTGTCTGTCTGTCTGTCTGTCTGTCTGTCTGTCTATCTCCTATGTCTTTGAAAATCTACTTTCCACTTTACTTAACGTATTCTTAATTTCTTCTCTCGTGTCCATCTTCATCTCAGGCTCTCTGTGTAATGGTGTCTCACTGTGAGCTCTGTGTTTGTGAACACATTATCTCTCCCAGTTTCAGCAGATTCACTGGCTTGTTAAGTTGTTTGAATGTTTCTTGTGTTAATTCCTTTTAACTTTAAGAGTGGTGTATTTACGTGTTTCAACGCATTAAGTTCTTGTTCTCCTTCAAACCAAAACGTTCCAGTCAGTCACTGCCTTCAGGCTGTATCGTTAGTCCAGCGTATTTCATTGGCGTCATCACTTGTTTCCAGGTGATACCACTGATTTATTTATTTCAGTTTAAGGATGCCTGTATTTTGCTGTTAGCAGACTTTTACTCTTTGTTTTCATTTTTTTTAAAAAGTCTACCCTGTTTTAGTTGAACTCTGTCGACGACCCCTTTGAAACTAGATCTAAACCGTACAATTCTGTTTCACCCCCTGGTTCACGCTTCAATCGGCGATGCAGCATTAGCATCAGTTAGTTTGCTTCACTGTATAGCATGTGCTTCACGCAGAGGCTAACAGACAATCGGAAAGGAAACTGGAGAGGCCAGAAAGCGACACACTGACATTGTATAGTGATTGTACAATATAACAGTAACTGGAATTTTGTATCAATTTAGATGTTAACAAGTAATTTAGATGTTAACTAGTCAATCAGATGTTGCTAACACCCTGTAGAATTGGCATATTGGCCATTAGAGTTCATTTGACAAGAGACAGTAATCAGTCAGATGCTGAGAACGATAGTCCATTTTGTTGTGATGTTGTCGAGAATGAATTCATTTCTTACTTTGTTGTCCTGTCTATGGTGGTTTGAGAGAAGAACCCAGACCTGATGATTATTCCAGTACTCCATTCCTGTTCTAATTATCAAACCTTCCGATGACAGAAAATCACTATCTGGCACACAGCATTGCAGTTTGTGTATAGAACGTTTTAAAGGGTCGTGCATATTTACTGAATGTATAAAGTTACTCATCTCGAACGCTCATGTAATTATTTGCACACACATACGGACTCACCATCTGTACGGCATAATAATAATGCAGTAAGCATTTTGTCATCTTCACTGTCATGGCATTATTGGTGTGGTATGGTAGGCGTGTGTTGTGTGTTGTGTGTCATGGTGTGTTTGTGTGTGTGTGTGTGTGTGTGTGTGTGTGTGTGTGTGTGTGTGTGTGTGTGTGTGTGCGTGCGTGCGTGTGTGCGTGCGTGCGTGCGTGCGTGCGTGCGTGCGTGCGGGCGTGTGCGTACGTGCGGTGCGTGCGTGTGTACGTGAATGCGTGCGTGCGTGCGTGCGTGTGCGTGTGTGTGTGTGTGTGTGTGTGTGTGTGTGTGTGTGTGTGTGTGTGTTGTTTACGCGTGCGTGGGTGTGTACCTGTTTGTGCGTGTGTGTTTGAAACAAGTTTCATTTATTTACTTTGATCTGATTTTTTAGTTATGAATGGCTAGTTTTCACAGGTTTGAATGACATTTTTGGTTGTTTGAAGCGAGGAGCATTGACCATTCACTGATTACTTTTCACTGGTGTAATTTAACCTTTGCAGGGGACGTTGTTCTCCTGTAAAGCTTCGTTCCTGAGGATGCCTCTGTGTTGTAGAGCCAGGTAGTCTGTGTCGACATCATGTGTCATCGCAGGCTGCGTTCCTCATTGGCTGTGAGTGGTTCCTCAGTGGAAAAGTGCATTCATTTAAAGGATATGTTCGTTTGTCTCAAGCAGCATTGTGTTTTCAGTTGCTGACATTACGTTTCTGATAATGGTTGAATACATCAGTGAAATGAAAACACCATATTATATCAATAGACATTTCGCCATGCCACACTTCACGTAACATCACACCATACCAAAGCCACACTACACCATACTGGACACACTGCACTCTACTAAACCACAACGAACCATAACAGATCACATTGCGCGCCATACCCCTCCCACACAACACCACACTAGAATGCACTGGACTATATTAGACCACATTGACCCGCCATGCACCAACATAGACGGCCCTGCATCATACTAGACCCCCCGGTTACCA
>JADBJO010000079.1:740347-767847 GCA_016801955.1 Conus betulinus
TTCTAGAAAACGTGGTGAAAGGGGAAGATGGGGTAATTGGCTTGGTTTGTTGGAAACCCTGTGGTGTGGTTCACGGCGAACACTTCTGATTGTACGGACCCTGTGCTTCTGGTGTTGATCGGTAACTTACGTAAACATGGGATAAACAAGAAAAACAAGAAACTGGGTGAGGAGAGAGAGAGAGAGAGAGAGAGAGAGAGAGAGAGAGAGAGAGAGAGAGAGAGTTGAGAAGAATTTGAGAAAGAGAGAGTTGATGATTAAGAATTCGAGAGAGGGAGAGAGTTGATTAAAGAATTCAGAGAGAGAGAGAGAGTTGATTAAAGAATTCGAGAGAGAGAGAGAGAGAGAGAGAGAGAGAGAGAGAGAGAGAGAGAGAGAGAGAGAGAGTTGATTAAAGAATTTGGGAGAGAGAGAGAGAGAGACAGTTGATTGAAGAATTCGAGAGAGAGAGAGAGAGAGATTTGATTAAAGAATTTGGACAGAGAGAGAGAGAGAGAGGGAGAGACTCAATCAAATGATGACATTGTATTTTACTGATCTCTTCAACAAGAAAAAAAAAGACTGACTCGACCATCCACTCAATTAAATGATGACATTGTATTTTACTGATCTTTTCAACATGCGATGAATGATAATATTCATTCAGATATCTCTTATAATGTATTATCTTAAAATTTCACTATCCTTCATCTGTCTAATTTTCAATGCTTCCGCGATGAATTTCGCAATTGATTTAATTACACAGTTCATCATCTGATGATAACACGCCAGCGACATTTTGTCTTTTCGCTATATCTAACTGGAAAAATGAACAATTTGTCCGCACTTCATTATAAGCAGTACAGTGGAACAGAAAGTGTTCTTCGTCATCAATAATATGTCTACATGCAGGACAAGGAGATTCTGTGGATGTTTTCACATTCAAACCATCTTTTGTTCGCATTAAAACCTAAAGTTCTCAACCTAAATCTTGCGTAATTTAATTATTCTGTGCCATTTATCTGTTATGACATTGAGAAACTTTTCAGAATGGAACACATTCTTAAATGAGAAAAAACCAGCGCGATATTTTTCTTTACTTTCCATATCTGAGTGCCAATTCTGTTTAAAAGAACAAATAAGCCTAAAGTTCTCAACCTAAATCTTGCGTAATTTATTCCCCAATGAACTGTTTATCATTTCAACTGACACTGAAACTTTTCATTCCAAAACACATTCTTAAATGAGAAAAACCAGCGATATTTTTCTTACTTTCCATATCTGAGTGCCCTGTCTTTAAATTCCGCAATGAACTGTTGCTCATTTCCTACTTCCTGGGTCATCCACACTATTCCAAAAAAAGGACTTTCTTTACTTATAAGCCCAGTTTTCTTTACCTTTTTCCATTTCTAGAAGCATCATATCATAGGCTTGCCTGCTCAAACGGGACTGGGGTAGCTTCAAGATCTTCAACCAGTACTTAATACATTTCACAAATGTACTTATATACAAAGGGTATCTGCCCATTTCTCCATATAAAACGGTGTTGGATGAATAAAATAGGTACTTGAAGGAAACGCTTCATAGCATACGTATGTACTTTTTCCATCTGCGAATTTTCATGTAAGCCCCAATTTTCAGCTGCATAAGTAAGAAAGAGGTTTTATCTGTGTATCAAACATTTTCCAAAATATACCACAGTCTGTACAATTCAGTTTTCTCAGGGATTTCAGAGAATTCAATAGTACCTTTTTTTCCCTTTCATCAGAGATTCTTCCCATGCGTAACGGAAAGTTAATTTTGTTGAAAATATCATTCCAAGATATTTATATGAATTAACTACTTGAACATCTGCATTTCCATAAGACCATTTTTCATACACTGATAGGTGGCCACCCATTCTAAAGACCACTATATTCGTCTTATCCAAGTTAACTGATAAACCTAAGCGGTCTGCTTCTGCTTCTTCTTTCAATACATTTAGTTGGTTTTGCAAACCTACAAACTGTTCCGGACAGAAGAACAACATCATCAGCATATACAGTAGTAAAACTAATTCAACTGCTCCAGGTATCATCTGGATACCATGTCTTCCCTTTGCGGGACAATTCCACCGCCAGTTCGTTTATGAAAAAAAAGAAAAAAACTGTGGACTTAACAAGCATCCTTGTTTTACTCCATTTGGACAATCAAAATAATCTGAATACTCACTCTTCACACGCACACATGCAAGCACTGAGTTGTAGACCCCTCTAATAGCCATGTACAATTTACTATTAACACCACTTTTACGGAGTACATTCCACAGAGCATTCCGATTTACCGAGTCAAAGGCCTTCTTCTTGAAATCTACAAATGCAATGTAGAGCTTCGATTTGCAGAGTAGATGTTTCTGAATCAAAGAATATAGTGTAATATATGGTCTATGGTGCTGTAACTGGTTCTAAAACCTGCTTGTTCTTCACTATTTTTTCTTCAGTTTCAGCCCATTCAGTTAATCTTGCATTTAGTATGTGTAAGTGTAGATTTTACTTAAAACGCTGGTAAGTGATACTCCACGATAGTTGTCGGGATTGTTCACGTCTCCTTTGTTTTTGTAAATTGGTACAATTATAGATTTAGCCCATTCTCTGATGGAAAGATACCATTATCAAAAAGTTGAGTGAATAAATGAACAAGAAAATTGATTACAGTTGTGTTTGCATTCTTTCAACATTTCTGCTATGATTCTATCTGGTCCTGCACTCTTTCCTAATTTTAAATGTTTTAATACCAGCAACGACTTCTTCACTGGAAATAGGTTGATTAAATAATGGCTCAGTTTCATTTTCTTCTACCATACCAGTCTCTTTTTCCTTACTTTTATTATCAAAACTATGAAAAACGCGCCCCCAAAATGGTCATGCACACTGTTGAACTGAGATTTCGTTATACACAAAACTCTTTTTGTTTATAGATCTTATCACTGACCAGAACATTTTAGAATCATTGACTGAATTTTTTAGTTTCTTTAACCTACTTTCTTTAAACTCCAGTTCCTTTGTTTTCCTTAGCGTAACATACTCTTTACGTGATACAGCGTATTTCTTCTCTTTTCTTACTTTTATCCTTGGCTGTTTTGCATCTCTGAAATCTTCTTTTAATAACCTTTTAACTTCCTGTTTCTTTCGTTCGCACTCATTATCAAACCAGTCATTGTATGTTTGCTGCTGCCTCTACAAATAACTCGAACCATACAAGCTGCGGCTCCGCACAAAGCACTGACAAATTTATCTAGAATTGACGCGCTTTCTGCATGCTGTCTAGAAATTCATCACATTCAAGTTCATTTTTGAATAGACCAGCATATTCATCAGCCCAGACAATTTTTTTCTTCACATTGTTCGGGCTGAATACCTCTTCGCTAGTTTACAACAATTACTTCTCCATATTGCTTCAACTGGTAAGTGCCATGAATAAATGCAACCACCAATGTGTAAATCAAAGTTTGACAACAAGCCATTGTGAACCAGTACGTAATCGATCACACAACATCCGTTTGGAGACACAAAAGTATATTCACCTTCACTATCACCATCGAGAGAGAGAGAGAGAGAGAGAGTTAAAGAATTCCGCCTCCATGAAAAAAAAAACCAATTCTATAAAATACTTTTCTGGTGGACCTAGACTCGTACACGTGCTTACGAACAACTACACAACTCGTGTATTCACGTTCACACATGTTCACGCGTGTGCATGCTCACACACACACACACACACACACACACACACACACACACACACACACACACACACGCACACACACTAAAGAAATTTACTCCTGAGAGTTCTCTGTGTCAATCTGTCTGCCCATCTGTCTGTCTGTCTTTCTACCTGTATTGGTCTGTCTGTGAGTCTGTCTGTCTGTCTGTCTGTCTGTGACTGTCTCCTTCCTCTTTCTGACTCTCCTTCCCCCCCCACCCCCCCCCCCCTTTCTCTCTCTCTCTCTCTTTGAGTGTATGTGTGGGAAGAGAGCGAGAAAGAGATAGAACAATAGAACGAACGAGCGAGCGAGAAAGAGAGAAGAGAGAGAAAGAGAGAGGAGAGAGAGAGAGAGAGAGAGAGAGAGAGAGAGAGAGAGGGTGGGGGTGGTGAGTGAAGCTCTGTCTGTCTGTCTTTCTGTCTGTCTGTCTGTCTCTCTCTGCATGTGTGTGTGTGTGTGTGGGTGTGTGTGTGTGTGTGTGTGTGTGTGTGTGTGTGTGTGTTTCAAATTCTGTAGTACTTTGTCATGTTCATTTTACTGTCTGTTATACATGCTAATTGTTGTACATTTCAGTACATTTCCATTTCCAGTTATCACATTTTTTGTGCTTAACTATTTCTTACATTCCTGTTGTCCTCCCTTCCACCACCCCTCTCTCTCTCTCACCTCTCTCTCTCTCTCTCTCTCTCTCTTTTTCTTTTTTCAAATTCCATGTCACTTTGCTAAAAACCTTCTACGTATTTTATGCCTTATGAAAAATGATTAGATGATGTGCCTTGTTCTCTCTCTCTCTCTCTCTCTCTCTCTCTCTCTCTCTCTCTCTCTCTCTCTCTCTCTCTCTCTCTCTCTCTCTCTCTGTCTCGTGCGTGCGTGCGTGCGTGGTGTGTGTGTGTGTGTGTTCAGAACTCTGTACGTACTTTGTCATATCATGTTACTGTCTGTCTTTATACATGCTTATTGTTCTACATTATAGTCCATTTCTATATGCTCCCCCCCCCCCCCCCTCCTTCACGCTTTCTTCTTCCTCTTCATTTTATTATTTATTCTTATTTTTATTTTTGTTTGTTTGTTTTTTTTTTCTCCATTTCCCTTTTATTTTCATTTGATGTTCCACTTTGATTAATTGACCGCCTTGTTTGTTTGCTTTCTTACATGATTTCATTTCACTGCATGTTGTAGTCCCTACTCAGGGCGAGGACTGGATGTAAAAAAAAAGCGCGTCAGTGTTTATCTATTATCCTCGTAAATAAAAGAATTTTATCTTGTCTTCTCTTCTCTCTCTCTCTCTCTCTCTCTCTCTCTCTCTCTCTCTCTCTCTCTCTCTCTCTCTCTCTTGTCTCTGTCTGTCTCTGTCTGTCTGTTTGTCTCTCTCTCTCTCTCTCTCTCTCTCTCTCTCTCTCTCTCTCTCTCTCTCTCTTCCAACTACTGACTAGGCGCCAACACCACAGAGAACACATTAATTCTAATGTCTGCTGAGTTCAGCAGATGATGTTAACATATTCCTGTAATTCTCACCTGCGCATTAGGTAGTGTGTTGCTACTCTCATCTTCTTACCTGCATTCTTTAAAACTATTTCACATTTCACTAACAGTTTGATGCGAATGTATAATCGATGTCCGTTTATGTCGAAACGGGTTGTACTGAAACTGCACTGGTACTAAAACGATTTTTCTCCCTTCTTTGTCCAAGCGCTTTATTTCATAACCCCCTTTCAACTGTAGGCAGTAATGGGCTTGATCTGTACCGAAAAAACACGACGACAACGACAATGACGACGACAACAGCAGCAACAACAACAAAATTAAGAACGACACCTCCGTTTTTGTGAAATGTTGCAGTGGGCGGAATGTTAATTTGAAACAAACATAAACTTACTGACGCGGTTCAGAAGGTGTAATGGGGATGGTTTTTGTGTGTGTGTGTGTGTGTGTGTGTGTGTGTGTGTGTGTGTGTGTGTGTGTGTGTGTGTGTGTGTGTGTGTGTGTGTGTGTGTGTGTAGTTGTTGAAAGAGGCTTAGGGAGAAAAGACAGGGGGAGTCTTCCTGTTTCGGTTTCTTACGTTCTCTTTGTCTCCCTCTGTTTGTGCCTGTGTCTGTCTGTCTGTCTGTCTGTCTGTCTCCCTCCCTCCCTTCCCCCTCCCTCGCTGTCTCTATCTGTCTGTCTGTCTCTCTGTTTGCGCACGCGTGCGTGCACATGTTGTGTGCTTTTCTCTACTTTGCTTAATTTAATGTCGTTTCACACAAAAAGTTTTTTCGGTGGATCTTAGGGTTGTTTGGATCGTCAGTGACATAGAAGAGTGTAAAATGAGCAAGTCTCCATCCTCCCCCATTCTTTGTTCTCAGCACAAAACAGCCAACATGTCTGGCGAAGTGGTAGCGTCGCGGACTCCCGGCTGGGGAGGTCGTGGGTTCGAATCCCATCAGAAGTCATGTGGGTTTTTCTGCCCCGACCGGCTCCTACCCAGAGTTGAGTTTGCTGCTGGACTCAGTTGGGAAGACTGGGACCACACAGTCGAGTTTCATCCACTTAATGGATGCGTTTCTGAGAGTGTTGCTCAAATTTCCTGACCAACACTGCAGGTGTCTGTATCTCTCGGGCCTGGTTGACGCCGGGATATATTATGAAAGGAAGCGTAGAGTACAGCCCTGTCATGTAGTCTCAGACCGAAATGGAAATCCGTAGCATCATCTAAATCATCCTCATTCTCATCGATCAGCATTAAAAAAAAAAAAAAAAAAAAAAAAAAAAAAAAAAAAGTCTCAAATCTGTGGCCCTTCATGCCCTGCTCTCATGGTGACCTCAGTTTCGATGTCCTCTCCACGTCTGTGGCCTTGGTTTGGTTCCGTCTGGGTCACCGGTATCGGCGAGTCCATGGGGGACTGTCGTTGGACAGACGTGGTGGCGCCCTCCGGGGGGAGAGCTCACTCACGCCGGCTCCGCGACTAAGCAATTATTGTCGTCAGTAGGGGGCTTAGTAGGTGGTGTCCTGCGTATGTTAGATCAGAACAGGCGCCACTGAACACCACTGAAGTGACTCGGCAGCAGTGCAGTGTCTCTCCGGTGGGTCGCCTCTTGACGACTTGATATTGACTGCTCCCTGTGGATTGCCGGTGCCGGGGCTGCGGCGGTGCCGGCTGGGCTGCGGCTGTGGACGGGGTGTCGGAATGAGCGGCGTGGGTGCACTGCCTCTGAGGTGTGCGCAAGAAGAAGAGAATGGTTATTGATAATGGCTTTGAAGTCATTTTGAGATTAGTGGTGAACGGCCAGTGAATCAAGTCAAAACAGCTTTGCGAGTGGACAATGACACAAAAATATGACGTTTTAACATTCTGTCTGCACAGGGACTCTTAACGTCCTCAGTGTGTTTAAGTCTTTAGCGCGTTGAAGTGTGTAATGAAAGGTGTAATCTCCCTAAGGCCAGAACACACAATGTTTCGAGAGACGTAGTCTGGAGTGTCAGTGGTTGTGACTTGGTCGTATTGTTTACAGGCTGTTTCTATACGTCTATATCCCTTGTTTACGGACCAAGGGGCCTTTGCATTTAAACAGCCACTTATATTCCTTGCACCTCTTCTTTGCCTTTCTCTCTGTCCATTCATTTGCTGGAACTCCGCAGTGAGATGGGGACCCAGGGAAAGGTTATATCAGAACTCTTTGTGAATGAGAATGTCAACAAGATGCTCTGTTGCTTTTGTGAGATCAGCTCATGCCTTGCCCGTTCTTGAGTTTAGTGAGAGTAAAACGGATCTGGAATCAACACGCAAAAAGAATTTCAAACAAAAGCGTTGGAAGGTTTGCTATATGTCATAGTGTCATGAGAACAGCCATTAGCTCTGCGGTGACAGTGAATGACCCTCTCCAGCCTGAATTGATTCTTTTTTTAAACCGCGAATTACACATCTGATACCATCGACTTGATTATTTATCACTGAACCATCTGTGTATGCTTTCAGATGTTTAAAAAAAAAAAAAAGACTGGATGCGACCAAAATGAAATGTCGAAACGTGAGGATTTGCCCCCCCCACCCCCCCCCCCCTTTTTTTTTAATGCTACCGCTGTTTACGTCCAAACTGGATTAGTTTATTTCCCACAGAGTAATGGTAGAGAATGCAGGGCATCTACATATTTCTTTAACAGCTATTCTTTACATGTTTTGAATATCTGAAGTGTTAGTAGCAATAGTTGACAATGAATGTATTATTTTGTGTTGCTCTTCCGGAAAGAAAAAAATGAACGTAGGAATAGGATCTGATGTATTTCTGGCCATACTTAGGATTTTTAGCTGTGCTTTTTCTCAGAATACATCAAGCAGCGCCTGAGAATATATTCCTTGTACTCTCTACAGTAAAAATTTTTGGTGCAGAAAAATGAATTTCCCGAGCGGCCGAGTTTTGATCTGACGACATTTGTCGCAAGACGAAGCAGACGCGTAGTGTCTCGCGCTTGATAATATGTGTGTGTGTGTGTGTGTGTGTGTGTGTGTGTGTGTGTGTGTGTGTGCACGCGCGCGCGCGCGTGGGTGCGTGCGTGCGTGTATATGTGTGCGTGTGTGTGTGTGTGTGTGTGTGTGTGTGTGTGTGTGTGAGAGAGAGAGAGAGAGAGAGAGAGAGAGAGAGAGAGAGAGAGAGAGAGAGAGAGAGAGAGATGAATGAATGCACGTGTTTATGCTAGCGGGCGCGCGCGCGCGCGCACGTGTGTGTGTGTGTGTGTGTGTGTGTGTGTGTGTGTGTGTGTGTGTGTGTGTGTGTTTTCTTTTTCCTTTGCTTCATTTCTTTTTTGTTTGGTTGGTTGCTGTTGTTCTTGTCATCGTTTGTTTGCTTATTTGTTTGTTTTGTCTTCCTTTCCCTCTCTCCTTGCCTCTCTATTCCTTTCATTCCTCCCGAAGACAGCAGTCTGGTCTCCATAGTTAAAACATTTCCTTTTAGGTTAAGATCGGTTTCATTTCTCTGGAAAAATAACTGTGTGAAGGAGCTAATGGCATTTTCATTGTACATTGCTGTGGTGTCTGTGAATTTCCTTTGTGTGTTGCTGTGATGCCGTGAATTTCCATTGTGAGTTGCTATGGTGTCTGTGAATTCCTTTCTGTGTTGCTTTCTGTGAGGCCTGTGGGTATTGTCAGTGTGTTGCGGTCGTTTCTTTCTGTGTCTTGTATCATCTGTGTGTTGCTGTGATGTTTTTGTCTTTTCTTGTGTGTTGCTATGCTATGCGTAATCGTTTTTTCTCTTGTTGCTGTGGTGTGATCGTCTTTTCTTTGTGTGTTGCTGTTATGTCCGTGTGTTTTCTTTGTGTGTTGCTGTTATGTCCGTGTCTTTTCTTTGTGTGTTGCTGTTATGTCCGTGTCTTTTTTCTTTGTGTGTTGCTGTGATGTCTGTGTTTTCCCACTCTGTGATGATGTGAGGTGTGTCTGTGTCTTTCTACTGTGTGCTGATGTGATGTATGTCTGTGTCTTTCAACTGTGTGCTTATATGATGTATGTTTGTGTCTTTCCTTTGTGTGCTATATGATGTATGTCTGTGTCTTTCTACTGTGTGCTGGTATGATGTATGTCTGTGTCTTTTTCCTTTGTGTGCTGGTATGATGTATGTTTGTGTCTTTCCGTTGTGTGCTGATATGATGTATGTCTGTGTCTTTCTACTGTGTGCTGATGTGATGTATGTCTGTGTCATTTGTGTGCTGATATGATGTATGTCTGTGTCTTTCTACTTTGTGTGCTGATATGATATATGTCTGTGTCTTTCTTCTGCTGTGTGCTGGTATGACGTATGTTTGTGTCTTTCTACTGTGTGCTGATATGATGTATGTTGTGTGTCTTTCTACTGTGTGCTGATATGATGATGTATGTTTGTGTCTTTCTACTTCTGTGCTGGTGTGATGTATGTCTGTGTCTTTTCTAGTGTGTGCTTATGTGATGTATGTCTGTGTCTTTCTACTGTGTGTGCTTATGTGATGTATGTCTGTGTCTCTTCTACTGTGTGCTGATATGATGTATGTCTGTGTCTTCCGTTGTGTGCTGGTGTGATGCATGTCTGTGTCTTTCCTTTGTGTGCTGATATGATGTATGTTTGTCTTTCTTTGTGTGTGCTGATATGATGTATGTCTGTGTCTTTCTACTGTGTGCTGGTGTGATGTATGTCTGTGTGTCTTTCTTTCTGTGCTGGTGATATGATGTATGTCTGTGTCTTTATACTGTGTGCTGATGTGATGTATGTCTGTGTCTTTCTACTGTGTGCTGGTGTGATGTATGTCTGTGTCTTTCTACTGTGTGTGCTGGTGTGATGTATGTCTGTGTCTTTCTACTGTGTGCTGGTATGATGTATGTCTGTGTCTTTTCTTTGTGTGATGATATGATGTATGTCTGTGTCTTTCCGTTGTGTGCTGGTGTGATGTCTGCCTCTGTATTTCTTTCGTGCATTGGGTATGATGTCTGTGATTTTCCGTTATGTGTTGGTGTGATCCTGTGTCTTTTCGTTGTCTTTCTTTGTGTGTTTCTGTGATATCTGTCTTCTTTCTATTGTGTGTTGGTGTAATGCGTCCGTGCTTTTCCGTCGTGTGGTGATGTGTATCTCTCTGGCTTTTACAAATGGTATGTTGGTATAGCGTTTACATCCACCATCTCTTTGTGTGGAGATGTTTGTGTCCACTGAGCGTGTGTTAGTCTTTTTTTTCTGCCTGTGTCTTGTTTGGCCCATCTGTATGCATTTCCATACTTTTTTTTTTTTACCTGTTGTCTGTGTGTGTTTTCATAAACCTGTCGTCTGTCGTGACTTTTCACGGCACTATTTCAGTCTGTCGTCTATGTTTTTTCGTCTCGTTTGTCCTGTTTTGTGGGGTTTTATTTCATTGGCTTATTTTTCGGTTTGTTTTATGTCTGTGTTTTTTTGTGATATATATATATATATATATATATATATATATATATATATATATATATATATATATATATTGTACGAGTTTCCTATCATGTGTCTGTCTGTTGTCTCTGGTTTCGTCTGCATCGTCTTTATCCGTTGCCAGCTGTTTTCTTCCATGGCCATGTTGTTCTGTTGTCTGTTTTTCCATGGTCTGGTGGTCCGACTATGTGTTTACAGATTTTTTTTTTTCCAGTTGGTTGTCTGTTGTCTGTGTTTTCGAGTGTTCTTGTGCGGGGAAGGAATTACCGTCGGCGTGTCGATGCGTCATCCAAGCAAAGCGCGTTGCATAATGGGGTAAACATGGCGACGTTCTCGGGTAGACTTGTATGCGATCCCCGCCTCACTCCATCTCTGTCGGCAATTCTTTTTTAACGTGTCCCCCCCCCCCCCCCCCCCCCCCCCCCCCCTCATACATACCCCCCCCCCCTTTCCTTCTCCCTCATCTCTCTCTCTCTCTCTCTCTCTCTCTCTCTCTCTCTCTCTCTCTCTCCCCAATATTCTTTCTCCTCCCTTTATCTTTCCCCTCTCACTCCTGCTCTAAACTCTCTCTCTCTGTCTCTCTCTCTCTGTAATTTTTTCTGCCCCTGTATCTTTAAAAGAAAGTCAACGCGATTGCTAGTTTTTATATAGATTTTTTAAAGACTGACTGTCTTTAAAAGAAATCAAGAGATTCCCAAGATTCAGCATTCACACACACACACACACACACACACACACACACACACACACACACACACCCTACTACCCTGGTTATGTAGCGAGTTGTAGTGACTAAGTAAACGGCATACATGCCTACGCTGCCGTCATCAGATGCTTACGTCGACACACGATATAATTGAAAGATCTTATCTTTCACGCTCCGCGATTTGTTTTCGCCCGGTTTCCCGGTCGAGTTGTCAATGCACGCAATGAATTTGCCGATCATCTTGCCAAGAATACACAGGCAAAGAATTGTCCACATCATCAATCCTTCACACAGTTTTGTAGGTCACAGTTCTGAATAAGTCAGGCACTTCAGGCTAGAGGACTAGAACAAAGATACATACGGATTAAAACAAAAGAATTAAGATCCGACGAAACCTTAGAATTTTTACCATCTGTCAGTGTTTGCCATTTAAAAAGAAGGAAGTTTTGCGCTGTTGACACACAGGTCACTTCTTTACTCTCAGGTACAGGTAAACACACACACACACACACACACACACACACACACACACACACACACACACACAGAGAGAGAGAGAGAGAGAGAGAGAGAGAGAGAGAGAGAGAGAGAGAGAGAGAGAGAGAGGAAAGAGAAGAACGGGTGAAGAGACTCCATGATGCATACCGTGAGATGAGTCATTTACTATGAAACATGTACGTGTAGTGCTGGGATTTGTTTGATGTTGGTCGCAGCAGACTTCATTAAGATCTTGTTCACGAATTTTCCACTAGAGGCGATTCAAGACTTTCTTAAATGACATCGCTTCCCGTGATATCATATTTTGTGGAAATAGTTCCGAGTTTAAGCTGTTTTAGCATCTTTGGAATCAACATTATCTAAGGCAGATATGGTACTGATTTCGACAATGTAACAGCCTTGATATGGCCCCGCATGCTCGGATGGGATGTAACAGCATGGAACCAATTGAAGTGAATGAAACGAGAGAGAGAGAGAGAGAGAGAGAGAGAGAGAGAGAGAGAGAGAGAGAGAGAGAAAAGAGGATGAGGGGGAAGGTGTGTGTGTGTGTGTGTGTGTGTGTGTGACTGTTGGACTGTTACTTTTGTTCCAGAAAGAGGTATGCAGATTTGAATGATTGGACAGTTTTTCAACGGTAAACCCGTGCCAGTTGATTTGAATAATGTAGAGTCTTTTCCTTCTTTGTAAATATATGTCTGCTCAGATATCAGTGTTGTTCTTTGACTGAGAAAGTTCATGTATGTTTCGGTGAAATTCCGTCCATTTTTCTTTTTTTTTTTTTTTTCTGTCTTTTTTTTTCAAATTCGTTTTGGTACGCGTGGTCGCTAATTCTGTTGGGGAACTGCGCACTGAATGCGTTTTGGTTACGTAACGGAGAACAAACAAAATGACGTTTCCCCTCCCCCACCCACACACTTGCTGAAGGCTCCAAACACCAACAACAGCGCACCAACTTCACCACCAACGAATTCAGCAGCAACGGCAGCAGCTGTTGTTATCGAACGAGCGGCTACAGAAACAACACAAACAACAACAGCAAAGCACAGACTCAAGAAATCCTGTGTTATTGTTTCGCCAGAATCTTGACCACATTTTCTGTTTAGAATTTGTTAAACAGTTATTAACTACCATAGCTGGCAAGTATGTGTGTGTGTGTGTGTGTGTGTGTGTGTGTGTGTGTGTGTGTGTGTGTGTGTGTGTACGTGCGCGCGTGTGTGTGTGTTAAATCACAGCCGGACGTTTCTAAGTTGAACACCGCAGAATTCTTGTTTTGCGCATTGAACACACTGTAACGCCACAGCGTATAATGGTAGAGAGACGCCTAAAAACATGCACACACGTTTCACACAATGTAATTTGCGTGTACAGCTACGGTAAGGATCCACCACATCACCACCCCTTTCCATATCACCTTCAGAATTTACAGGAGTAGAGTAAATGCAAGACAGACACATAAAAGGACCATGTTCCAGCCGGTAAGTTTATATGATCAACTGTGGCCGGCATGCTAGGTTTCCTCTATTTGCCCGTTGTAATGCAGTGATGGTCCTCAATACGTCATGAACATTTTTTTTTTTTTTTTTTTTTTTTTTGCGCATGGCTGAATATAGAGTCTGTCCGGGTCCACGACCACCGTGAAAGGATACACGATTAACAGCAGCGACCGTGGGCAGCAGTAGTAATTGTAGTCTAGTACTGGTAGAAGCAGCAGCAGCAGCGCGAATTATTTCGGAACGTTCTCATGGCAACCATAACGATAGCAGAGATTGTAGGCTATTGCAGAAACTTGGTGGTACATAAATGGTTGTGAGGTGGAATAAATGAAGCGGCAGTGTAGTGTGGAATGACTGATTGTGAAGCTAGTAAAAGAGAAATGTAGTATGAAACTATCTGAAATGGGAAAAAAAAAAAATGTAGCATAGTAGTAATGAGAAAATCATAGGGTAACTGAAAATGAAAATGTAGCTCGATAAGAGTTAAAAAAAAAAAAAGGAAAGGGAGATGTAGTATAGCACCAAAATAAAATCATTGATAATGGAAACGACCGTGCAGCATAAATGAAAGGAGGAACAAAAGAACAACTGGAACGAAAATGCAGCTTTAGAATTAAAACAATGTATCTGATATGAAATTGTGTCATCATACAATAAGAATAATGAATGCCAGCTGAGAAAAAAAAACAAAACATGATAAAGCAAATAAAAGAATGAAGACGTAATTGAAACGAAACTTTTATAGGAAATATAAATAAAAAAACAACTGAATGTAGAAAGTAGCACAATAACAAGAAGAATAAACGAACGTCACCGAAGCAAACATGTAGCAAAAGAATCTGAGAAATAAAATGATACTTGAAACAGATACGCAACATATTAAATATGAGAAGTAAAAGACTGAAACAAAAATGCAGCATAAAATAAAAGAGAAATAAAAGAACAAGCAAAGCAAAATGTTAGAAAACAGTGAACAAAAATATATATATAAAAAAAAAGAGACAATGAAGCATTATTGCGTTCAAATCGGGTAATAGGCTATTTAGTTCTCTCCCTTAGAGTGGGTGTGTAGGTGTGTAGTGTAGCTGGCAAGGGTGTGTGTGTGTGTGTGTGTGTGTGTGTGTGTGTGTGTGTGTGTGTCCGTGTGGGAAAGAACGTGTGAAAATGTGTGGTTGTGCGCGAGAGTTGGTGAAACGACTGCAGGCACATCTAAAAATAAATAAATGTCCTGTCTGGACAAATGAGTCACAAGACAAAAAACGCGTTTCAGTTGCGTCGTCTTCAGGTGCAACAAACATCAAATATGAATGATTGTCTCATTCTGTGTCTTTTGCGTAATGTGTTTTCTGCCTATGTTTGGAAATATAAACAGACGTACATGTGGTATGTCTTTGTTAGTTTGCCATAGTTCACTGTGTCCATTTGATGTCATTTCTTTGTTGTTTTCCATGAAATATAAACAGACGTACACCGTTAGTGAAGTTTTATTTTCCAGTTGTGTGAGTCAATGAACACTTTTTGTTTATGGCAATACACTTTTTGTGGCAGTGATGAGTGGCTGAGGAGGGGAGACACAGAAATGAAACGAGTGCAGCACTATAGGAAGAGAAATATAGAGACACTTTACATAAAAGTGGATCGCTATAACGATAAAAATGTAACAACACGCGACATTATTTCAAAGCACCAACACTAGCTTACTTCTCTGGCTCGACCTCAACAAAGCCCTTGGTCTCACCTCTAGCTCTCCTCTCCTCAACTGATGTAAGAAACGGACCTTGAGAACAGACTTAAGATAAACAACAGCAACAAAAAACATCATCATCATCATCATCATCAACAACAACAACAACTACATCATCAACAACAACAACAAACCCTGAAGCATCCGAGATCAAGTAGTTTGGAAGTCTCCTCAACATCTCTCGAACAGAGCAGAAGACCAGCGTCTTTGTTCGCACAGGAGTAGAAAACTCCTCACCTGTCAGCTGCATAGTAGCCCTTCCCCGCTACAGAGAAAAGAAGGTTGATGACATGGTTTGACCATCTGTCACGTCATAGCTCACCCCGTGCCAGAACCATCATGCACGGTAGTGTGAAACTCCAGATGAAAGAGAAGACAGAGGAAACAGGGCCCTGACAGCATCAAGGAATGAACATCCCAGGGCGTCCCAGACCTCCATTATTCACAAGACAAACCAAGAGAGGGAATGAACGAAAAGGTAAGTGACCCCGGGGTCCTTGTAAAGGTCACTGACCTCCATACGCCCTTGGTGAAGGTAAGCGACCCCTTAGATTCGGGTTCAGGAGTGGGGAGTGAGGAGGTGAAGGGGGACCAGAAGGAAAATGGATGTGCGTGATTCAGGAACGTCAAGACAGAGACGTAGAGAGCACGAAATATCGGGAGATAGTGTGACGAAACACCCGCGGAAAGTGGCATCCCTCCACAATCGTTTGATCTCTTGGCTCACAGTTTACAGCGAACCGGTGTTTGGTAAAGGATTAAAAAGAACGACACTTTCCTCCACGTGTTCAAATGCTACCAAAGCGCAGTTTGACGAGGGTACAGGGCAGACGGTTTGTCATTCTGTGTCTGTCTATCTATCTATCTGTCTGTATGTCTGTCTGTCTCTCTCAGTTTCCTCCACCCGCTCTGCATCTCCCGTTTCTCTCTCTCTCTCTCTCTCTCTCTTCTCCCTTCCTTCCCCCCTCTCTCTCACCCTCTCTTTGTCTGCCTGCCTGCCTGCCTGCCTGCCTCTCTCTCCCTCTGTGTGTGTGTGTGTGTGTGTGTGTGTGTGTGTGCACGCGTGCGTGCGCTTCCCCATCCTCCTCTCTCTTTCTCTCTGTTCTTTTTCACGTCATTGCTTCATAAATCTGACACGCTCTTGTGGTGTTACATGTTAGCAGTGCTTACATATTGATAATTCAGTGATTTGTATGATTTATGCATGGTGATCAGTGATTGGAAGGCTAGGTTTAGTACCCTTTACACCAACTAATCAACCAGATGACTAATCAAGCAAGCGATCAATCAATCAAATTTGGCCAAGAATCTCTACCCATCGATATGAGAAATCGATGAACCGACCAGTCGACCACCAGCCAACCACCCAGTCAAAACCCAGTTAGTCAGTCAACCACTCTCTCTGTCTCTTTCTCTCTCTGTGTGTGTGTGTGTGTGTGTGTGTGTGTGTGTGTGTGTGTGTGTGTATCTGACTCTCTGTCTGTCTCTTTCTCTCTGTCTCTCTCTCTCTCTTCTCTCTCTCTCTCTCTGTTTGTCTGTCTGTCTATCTCTCTCTCTCTGTTCTCTCTCTCTCTCTCTCTTTCTCTGTCTCTGTGTTTGTCTATTTTGTCTCTCTGTTTCCCAGTTCCCTGCCCCTTCTCTGAAGTGGCCTTCATTCTGGTAGCAGTGCAGGAGTCCGTCAATCTCACAACTCCCCCCCCCCAACCCCCCCCCCCCCCCCCACCCCCACACACAAACCCTCCCTTTTCCTTCCTCGACCTGCCCCTTATGTTGCCGTTGCCGACGCCGTAGCGAGGGGGAAATGTGTGTGATACTACTTGCCATATTGATCGGTAACGTGCCACCCAACGGTCGATCATACCATTAAGACTCATTACCGCTGAACAAGTGCCGGCCCGGTCAAAATCGGGTCACTTGTCCCCAGAAGTCAGTCTGCTTTCAGTGTGAGAGCGCACGCTCTCACATCTGCTGGCACGCGCACGCGTAAACACCCACACACAACCACCCACAACGTCACTCACCCGCACCGACACATAGACATATGCGCGCACGCGCTTACGCGCGCGCGCGCACACGCACACACACAGAGGCACGCACGCATACACACAAATATACACACAGAGACACGCACGCACACACACACACACACACACACACGACACACACAAGATGGCGCCTGCAGACAACAACCGATAGTTCAGTGCTGTGGATGCTGCTATGTTCCGTTCAAAACAAACATGAGACACTCACACCAGGATCCGGAAAAGCTGCATACCGATACTGTGTGCAAAAGGATGTACTGAGGATGTGCTAACAAAGCACGGAAACGATGAGGCGACAAACTGTAATTCGGAGTTGAGGAGGCCGTTCAGTTTGTCCGTCGTCAAGGATGGGCTGGAGTCCAGTAGGCCTAGAAACAACAATGGTCCTACAGACAACATCAACTCCGTGAGTACCAAACAGAACTTCGCTAAGATCGAAGGCACTATCACCTCTCTGTGCAATCATGTAGCGAGTCTCGAACAGCAAATAAGATCTCTGCATGCCAAAATTGATAGATCTAGAAAGGACTCGGCTAGCATAGGAACACAGACGGAGCCCTTCCACTACCCTCTCCTATGCTGAAGTGGCTAGGACCTCAACACCGTCGAGAAAAATGCCTCGGGATGCTCTGTCTGTCGAAGCAAACAAAACAGAAAAAAAGCAGAATAGAAATGTACAGCGAAGTGATAAAAACAAAAAAAAATAGAAGAAAATGATAACGCAAACAAAAATGACGTCAAAGTTTCTTTCCGTCACAAGCCAAAGTCTAAGGAACAGTGCAAGAAAAATGACAATAATAACTTTAAGGCCGAGTCCAGAGACAAACACAACGTCAATGACCTAAAGGTCAAGTCCAGAGAGAATCCAAATCCAACTCTGAACGGCCTTCCCTACATTTTATATGTAAATGACCCTGTCATAAAGAAAGTCAACACCAACAGACTAGGGGAGTCCTACGGATGTAAACTGCATCAGAGTAATGCAAGAACAATAAATGACATCAAACCAGCAGTGGTCAAAGCAAGTGCATCCGTCAAGACACCACCTGATGCTTTATTCTTGCATGTTGGATCGAAGGACCTAGAAACAGAGTCAGCAGCAACATGTTCCGGAAGAATGGCAAAGTGCGTGAGGAGTATCAAAGAAGAAAACCCTGATCTGGCCATCATAATCAGTAAGATGGCTCCTACATCGGACCCCGACTTCAGTATCAAAGGGGACTTGTTCAACGCACTTTTGGTGTCAGAGCTGAATGATGACAAAAACATCACCTTCATCACTCACTCCAACCTACAAGCCGCCCGCTTCAACCTCCGTGACGGGCTACATCCCACTGTTAGAGGAGCTAGCATCCTAGCAGGGAATATTGGCCGGCATTTGAGGAACCTGCTCTGGGAACGACCCCGGAAGACAGCGCGACGTCCCCGGTACCTGCGCCCCACTCCCTTCCCTGAGGATTCCTTCTACGGCTCTGCCTGGTCCAATAGGTTCAATGTTTTATACAACTGGTGACATTTTTTTGTCGCTTTTGTTCGGAACAAATGCAGCATACCAACCTACGTCTGTGTGTACCTAAGTTCCAATTGTGTTAAAGCAAAATATTTTTAATTGTTTATTTATTTATTTATTTTTAAACATGAAGCTCAACAACAATATAAAAATACTACAGTGGAATTGCCGCTCTCTCTATGCTAATCTTGACTGCTTACGTCAATTTTTAGCGTCATCTTTCTGCCACGTTCTCTTATTCCAGTCTGTTAATATCAGTAAGAACAAACTACCAAGACTGGAACAGTACTACTACTCCACCAGTAGTAGATACAGATGAAAATGGTGATCGAGTAAATTGTGCTATCTATATTCACACTGGACTACAGTATTGTGACAAACAATCACCTGTGCCTAGTGGATTACATGGGATTTTTTCATGTGCGTAACTGTCAAGTTTTCGGACTCCTTAAGAGAGTAAACTGTGCTTCTGTATATTTACCTAAGGGTCCAGATGAAGCTAATACTGAGTGGATGAAAAATATCAAGAATGATAATGGTAAATGGTTAGTAGGAGGGGATTTTAATGCCCATTTTTCCTTTCTGGGAAAAAGAAAGCACACAGGTCAGTAGTAATAGGTTTGTGGAAAATGTTGTAGACTCAACTTTATGTTTACTCAATGATGGTTCTTATACCAGAGTTCCTGATATATATATACACATAGACCTACAGCTATTGATTTAACTTTGGTTTCACCTAAAATGGCTCTGTCGTGTGCCTGGGAAACTTATAGTGAAACTCTTGGGAGTGATCACATACCAATCATTATTACAATTAATCAGTCCCCTGATTTTGAAGACACAGAACCTGATGATACAATCCCAAGATTTGATTATAAAAATGCCAAATGGTCTCAATTTTACGACACACTTAAAGACCTAGAGATAAGCTTGTCCCTAGATGATGATATTGATACAATGTATGACACGTTTTGTACTTCTGTTCGGAAAGTGTCTGGCTTATGTATTCCTAAATTGAAGAATCAGAGTTCTAAAGGGGGTAATCATCTCGGTAATGTTTGGTGGACTGAAGATGCGATAAGGCAGTTAATGAGAAAAAACGGTTATTCAAGGAATATGTGCACACTATGAAAAGTCAAGATAGGAAAATGGTAGATGAAAAATTTAAGGAAATGAAACGCTCAAATATACATAGTAACAGAGTTATGGAACAAGCCAAAGGATTATTGGGATAATTTTTGCAAAAGAAACACATTCGAACATAAAGATAGTAGAAAGGTATGGAAAGAGATCAAAACGATGAAAAATGGAATCAAACTCCCAGAATATCCTATCATTCTTGATAATAACAAGTTACCATCATCCACAGACAAAGCAGAAGCGTTTGTCGACCAGTTTGCTAAAGTAAGCAAGTTAGATGGGTTGTCTGAAAACCAAAGAAAATTCAGAGAGGATAAAGAATGTAACCATGTCTTTAATGATGCATCTGATAATGACATGAGCGACATTAACGCCCCAGTTACATTTCAAGAGGTGAAAGACGCCATAGATTCCCTCCCAAACAAAAGACAGCTGTTGGGATTGACGCCATTCAAACGAAATGATTAAGCATTTTCCAGACAAATGGATAAGCATTTTACTTAGTATATTTAAAAAATGCTGGAGCTCAGGTCATTTGCCACAAGTATGGAAAGAATCAGTAATAGTACCGATTCACAAGGAAGGTAAACTGAAAGAAAGTATAGATAGTTACAGGCCTATTTCATTAACTTCTCATGTCTGTAAACTTTATGAAACAATTGTTTTAAATAGACTAAACTACTTTTGTGAAAAGAACAAAGTTATCCCAACAAACCAAGCAGGTTTTCGAAAGGGTAGAAGTGCTGTTGAACACTTGGTAAAACTTACCACTCAAATTAAACATCAGTTTTCCAGGAGAAAATGTTTACTAGCAACCTTTTTTGATATCACTAAAGCTTACGATCAAGTATGGCACTCTCGTTTGCTTTATAAACTTAAAGAGATGGATTGTCAGGAAACATTTATGATTTTATTAAAACTTCTTAGAAAATAGATATATTAGAACGAAGGTAGGGAACTCCTACTCTACAAGAAGAAAAATTACACATGGGTATTCCTCAGGGGTCTGTTATTGCCCCTTTACTTTTTAGTATTCTAATGTACGATTTACCCACAAAAATTGCTGAAAATATAGAACTAGTCCAATATGCAGATGACATATGCATATGGATGAAAGTGACATTAAAAAAAAGTACATCTGTCAGATCACAAAACTATATTGAAAAGTTATATCAGAAAGAACTAAATACCTTTTCTGATTATATGACTGAAAATGGTTTGCAAATATCAACTGAAAAAACACACATGATGTTATTTAATACTGGATCTGATCCAGTTAATATGCCTTTATTTCAAGTCAAAGGCATACCCATCAAATATACAAAAATAGTTAAATTCCTTGGAGTAAATTTAACATCAAAGTTGTCATGGAATTTTCATATAGAGCATGTTCTAACAAAAGCTCGAAAAACTTTAAATCTATTAAAGATTATTAGCAAGCATGCTTGGGCTCAGGACACAGTTACTTTTGCACCCTTCTACTGCACTGGTTAGATCAAAATTAACGTATGCACAAGAGGTGTTCTTCAGTGCACCCAAATATTTACTGAAAAAAACTTCAAAGTATTGATTCCAAAAGCATATAAGATAGCCATGGGACTACCAGTACATGCCTCTTGTACAAAAGCATACAGTGCTGCTGGAATATTACCACTGGAAGAATACAGGAATCTTGCATGCGCCAAATTTTGTTATAAGAAGTTCTACTATAGACAACCATATAGGCCCTGAAATAAATATTAAATCAGACACTGATTTTCCCCAAAAGGGCTAAAAACATATCATCTCAAATGACTCTAAGAACATATACTTCCTCGATTTTAGAATCCTCGGGTATCGAACTAACATCTATTGCAAAAAGATCTGTTGTGTCTCCTATCCCTCCCTGGAAACTAGTACGAGCACATTTTGATATTGAGCATACAGATTTAACAAAGGCTGAAAATACTAATTTGTTATCATCCAATATGAAAATGCATTTGCATGATCACTATTCCAACCATTTTAAGATATACACTGATGATGATCATTAATCAATGAACATGCAGGTGCAGCATACATTATCCCAGGCCTTAACAAAGAAAAGTCCTATTATCTCGGAAAAAACAAATCTATTTTTACTGCGGAGTTAACTGCTATAATGATGGCCTTAAAGTTTGTTGTTGATTACCCTCAAAATTTGTTTAAAGTTGTTTTATGTGTAGATTCTAAGTCAGTCCTTACTGCAATGAAGATTTTTAAATTAAAAGTTCGACCTGAGATGATCACTGAAATAAATAACTTAGTCCATTTCCTTTCAGTTAGAGACACTGAAGTAACATTTCTTTGGGTGCCCTCCCACTGTGGGTTATATTATAATCAAAAGGTTGATGTTCTAGCAAAGAAAGGAGCAAAACGATCTGCAGATTCGCATTTTTTGAATTTCTGTATGTCAGTGCAAGAGTGCTATACTTTGGCAGAAAAAGTACAATTTTCTCATTTTCATTTGATAGAAAGAGAAACTGGGTGTGTTTTGGTTTACACGGTGAAATGAAAAATATTCATGAAAAGTTAAGTAATTACGATCAAAACATGTATCGTAGACGACAGATAAGTTCCTTGATCTGGAGATGGAAATTGGATTGTTTTAAAACAAAGTATGTCAAAAATATACATTGTATATGTGGTCATAGCATATCAGCTGATCACATTCTCTTGTGTAACTTAATGAAAAATTTCATCCCAAATACGTCTGCACAGCCTATTCAAAATGTTTTCCTGTCAGCAAGTGAAGCATACCTTTTCTTTTTACACTTGGCTAAAAGTCCAATTGGCAAATACTTATAATAGATAGCAGTCAGTGGTGAGATGAGACAGAAGGGTTATATGCGTTTTTTCTTATCTTTGATTAAGTGGATTTTCTATTTTCGTGTTATAGTTGTAGATAAGTTGTTTTTTTTTATTTATTTATTTTTTTTTTACTCGTTGTGTAACCTTTTCTCCCCGGCCCCAATTTTTTTCCCGTCTAATATCACGCAATGTGGAAAGACAAAACAAAACAAAAACAACAACAACAACACACACACACACACACACACACACACACACACACACACACACACACACACACACACACACACACAGGCACGCACACACACACAAACACACACACACACAGGCACGCACGCACACACACACACACACACACACACACACACACACACACACACACACACAGGCACGCACACACACACACACACACACACACACACACACACACACACACACACACACACACACACACACACACACACAGACGCGCGCGCGCGCACACACACACACACACACACACACACACTATTCAAAACACTTTGTTTTGCGGTGTTGACAATCTTGATTAAGACTGACTGCTTGATTTGATCCTTTAAGTGGTTGTCAAGGAGATGAGAGAGAGAGAGAGAGGGGGGGGGGGGGGGGGGGGGGAGGAGAGACGGGCGCGGGCGCGCGCGCACACACACACACACACACACACACACACACACACACACACACACACGCGCGCACTCACACGCACTGAGAAAGAACGTGAATTGTTGCTTCTACCAGAGGTCTACAGTAACGATAGAGGCACAGAATACTGTTCAGGATCTGTGTGTGTGTGTGTGTGTGTGTGTGTGTGTGTGTGTGTGTGTGTGTGTGTGTGTGTGAAGGGGTGGGTGAAAAGCAGGAGAGGAATGGAGAAACACATGGAGGGGGAAGGGGGAGCGGCAAAGTATAGGAAGAGCGCGCGCGCTCTCCATGTTATTGCATGTCAGACCGAATCACTCGTATGTTAGCGTGCTTTCACCACCCGATTACGAGATTACGACGACAACAACAACAACAACAACAACAACAAGAACAGCGACAACAAGAACAGGAACAACAACAACAACGACAATAACAAAAAGCAGCTCCGGGACTAGTGTGATGTAAAGCACTGCGCATTGACACAAGGGCGAGTTGCAGAGAGTGCAGCACCTTGGTGGTCCGATCGATGAAGGATCAATCAAGCATTCATTACTCACATCACTAAAAATACGTTGGGTCAAGCTCTGGTCAATACTGCCTTTCTTCCTGGTCCGGCCCACGTTCATCAGGCCCGCGCTGTGTGTGTGAGGCCGCGCAGTGATCACTTCGTACACTGGACATTTGTTTGTTCCAGGTCTTGTCGCTTTTTGCTTGGTTTAGTTTTAGTTTTTGTTTCGTTTTGTTTGCTTCATTCTTTTTTTTCCCCATTTTTTTAAAATCTCGAAATAGTAAAGTTTATTGTTTGGGTTGGATCTCCAAATGGGCGCGCGCGTGCGTGCACACACACACACACACACACACACACACACACACACACACACACACACACACACACACACACAATTCTTACCCCCACCGAAAGAAGATTTTCTTCTTTTGAAGAGTTTTCAGTTTTTCATACCCCAGAATTTTTTTTCTTTTGTCTGTGTATACTGTTCAAAACAATTGAAGGCCACTTGAAATTCTCTCGCTATTTCACAACAGAACGGAAACAACCCAAAACAATGCTTTCGAACTTTACTTCAGCCATTAATCAAAACATCAATGACACAGATTAATGACAAAATTGATTTGAACAGCATGTTTTTGTCACTTTCCAAGTCCACTATCCATCTTTTCAAAAGTCAGAACGCCAGAGATACCCAAAAACACAGTCAGTAACGCGTGTGTCCGCCATTTGCGTGGATGCACGCGATGCTCTTTTGCCTCATGGATTGAGTCAGAGTCCTCAGAGTCATCTGGGGTATTGCCTGCCACTCCTGCTCAAGGAACTGGAACAGCTGGTTGAGGTCAACTGGGGGGGGGGGGGGGGGGGGGGGGGGGGGGGGGTGATTGCTTCGAAGTCGCCGGCCCAGCACGTCCCATAGGTGCTCGTTTGGATTAAAGTCTGGTGAGCAGGCTGGCCAGTCCTATGTGGATCACGTGTTGCTGCTGAAGAAAGTTGTTGACGACTCGAGCCCTGTGAGGTCTGGCGTTGTCGTCTTGAAGTACCGCGCCCTGGTCCAATAGCTTGCAGCGCTGGCAGCACAAGGGGCTGCAGGATGCCATCCCTGTAGCGCACACCGTTGAGGTTGCCTTGCACCATGTGCAGGGGGGGTTCTGTAGTTCCGTGCCATCCCTCCCCCACCATTATGGATCCACCACCATAGCAATCACGCTCGCTCACGAGACCATCGTGAAAGCGTTCTCCTTGCCGCCGCCAGACACGGTTCCTGCCGTCATGAAATGATAAGGCAAAGCGGGACTCGTCAGTTCTAGTCCATGCTAAGTGATGCGCTGGGCCCAAGCCAAACGAGCAGCACGGTGAGCTGGTGTCAGGACAGGACGGACGGCTGGTCGTCTTGAGCGTAGGTGTGCCTCTCTCAACCGGTTCTGAATGGTCTGGTCACTGACGGTGACATTGCCAGCTGCTTGCAGCTGCCCCCTGAGTGTGTCGGAAGTGGCCGTTCTCAGCCTCAGAGCCGACAGGACAACAAACCTGTCCTGCTGCCTGGAGGTGGACCTTGGGCGTCCTGGACGTCTTCGCTCAGCAACACTTCCTGTCTGGTTGAAGCAGTCTCTCGAAGTCTGAATGACTGAATGGGCGACTGACAGTCGACGACCAACCTCTCGCACACCCCCCACGCCCTCCTGAAGCCACGCAATTGCCCGCCCTTGGTCATCCTGACTCAGTCTTTGTCTCCGAGGCATGGTTGCAAAAGTGGGCTTTGGATATGTCTGGGGTGTAGGAAATGAGCCGACTTTTATCCGAATGGTCCGTACCAGACTGGTTGATAGCAGATGGCAAGAAGGGACTTCCCACATAAATGATAGTACTAGATTTGATCTGTGTAGGCGTCATTATAACTCCTTGCACCATATTCCGACTTAGTTGTCAGTGAAAATGGAATGGGCCCAGTTGTGATAAAAAAAAAAAAAAAAAAAAAAAAGGTTTACTCTGTGTTAGGTTTCATATGACAAGATTTAGATTTGGAATATCAGATATCTCTGTTAATCATTTTCGCTATAGGCAACATTGCAATTCTGTCTCACACCTGTAATGCGTATGAAGATGGAGTTCATCTTGTGTTGCAGTGTACAGCCTTGAGTGATCTTAGAAATGAGTTTATTCCTCCCATATGTTAAAGACAGCCCTCTGTGTTTAGGCTCATCTTACCTATGCCTTGCACAAAAGAAGATGTTGTTTTAAAAGTTTGCCTTGTACCTGCACAGAGCTTTTGAATTCCGGGGGACGGTGTGGTTCTTGAGTCCGTGCTGTTTTCATTTTGTGAATATGCTTTATGCTACCTTTCTGGTCATATCTAATCCACCCTTCATAAGGGGCTCATGGGCTATAATGAAGAATAAATCATCCGTATCTGTATCCTAGAGAGCGGGCTATGCCAGGCAACACGCCCAAGGTGAGCGAGGCCCACGGCGCTTGATGACTCCAGGGAAGAGCTCCAGTGCGCCAGGGTGTTTGTGAACTTGCTGCTCAGCGCAGTCATTTGTCTTCTGTTGCTTATAGGAGATGCAGAGACGCTGAGATGTTGGTTTTCTGGATTCTTGGCTCGACGTTGTGCTCTGGGTGTCAAGTCATGTTTACAGAGCAGCGGAGCGCGGAAGCCGCGCCTGGGACTGTCAGTAGTCGGCTCCCCCGTGTACACAGACAGGTGGAGATTAACAGTGACCTGTGAAGCGTTTGTTTTGGTTGTTGGTGTTGTTTTTACAGGAAGAAGTGAAAAGGAATAATAGAGAGAGGAAGTAGAGGGCAATGGGTTTGCTTGGAGAGAGAGGAGAGAGAGAGAGAGGAGAGAGAGAGACAGAGAGAGAGAGAGAGAGAGAGAAGAGAGAGAGAGATGCGAGAGAGATTGATTTATCTATAGTGGAAGTGGACTGATCTGATTTATATTCGATTCCTCCATGTTAGTATCCGTGACAATTTGGATATTATTTAGACAATAAAGTGGTCGTAAATACCCGAATGACAGTCTACATACCCCCGTGCCTGTGATGAACTGAATGTTCGGTCACGGAGTGTTTGTGGATTTATAGTGACCGACGTTGGAAGACACTGTCGTGGTCCTCGTGCTCTTTGAAAGTCCAGCTCCGCTACAACCCCGTTCTCGGTGGTCAGCGATGGAGGGAAGAGAAAGGGGATGGAGGTTTCTCCTCCTAGATCAGCACCACTGAATACCACCGATTTGATTCAGCCGCTGTGCAGTATCTTCTCCGGAGGGTGTTCTCGACGACAATCCTGATGGTGATAACTTCCTGCAGACTGGTGGCACTGCAACGGCCACGGAATCTTCCTGGATGCTGTTGCGTCCGGAGAAGTCGGAGTGAGCATTGCGAAACATATCACTGAAGAAAAGAAGGAAGATGAGGGGGGGAGGGGGGGAGGGGGGGGGGGGGGGGGGGAAAGAAAGAAGAGTTAAAAAGAAGAAGTTTACAAGGTGGCGGTTTGTGAAAAAGTGTTGGTTGAAATGTTTGAAGGGGTCTGACGGGGCAAGGTGGCAGTTAAAACGGGATTCGGCTATGTCAGTTCACATCAGTGTCGGATCTCGGCGCGTGAGTGAGACGAGAGAGAGAGAGAGAGAGAGAGAGAGAGAGAGAGAGAGAGAGAGAGAGACGGTGCAGCGGGAATAAATGCAACCTACAATTCTGTATGGTGTCTGTCTGTCTGTCTCTTTTTCTCTTTCACACACAACACACACACACACACAC
>JADBJO010000079.1:775347-777847 GCA_016801955.1 Conus betulinus
TACTTATTATTCGTTTGTTTACATTGAGTTTGCTGGCTTCTCCATCTTATCCCATCACGCGGCACTTCTCTGTCTCTGTCTCTGTCTCTGTCTCCTCTCTCTCTCTCTCTCTCTCTCTCTCTCTCTCTCTCTCTCTCTCTCTCTGCCTCTGTATAACTTTGTGCACATGTGCATGTATGCATGCTTACCTCTCTTTGTGGGTAGGGGAGGGGGTTGGGGGCGTATGCGTATATACGGTACATACGTAAAGCGCATGTGTGTTTACATATATTCTTCGTCTACTTCAATAAACCTAAAGTGGGAAGCACGGAGTAAATTTAGTGGACGGCTGTGCGTGGACAGGCGTAAGTTAACCGGAGAGTCGTTTGAAATTGGGCGGTGTGTTTTGTGTTTATGGTTCCAAGCCCAGTTGCCGCAGGTCAGCAGGACGGTCCGGTGAGGGAGGAGAGGAAGGAGGAGGAGGAAGGAGAGGTAGAATCCGCCTCAGACAGACCGACGAGAGAGAGAGTGAGAGATGTGAGGGAGGGAGAGAGAGAGGAGAGGTGAGAGGGGAGAGAGGAGAGAGGAGGGAGGGAACGGGAGGGGAGGGGGAGAGGGAGAGAGAGAAGGAGAGAGGGAGGATGGGAGAGAGGAGAGAGCCGAGGAGAGAGGAGGAGTTCTTGTGCGGTGGGAGGAGAGGGAGGTTGGCAGAGAGTGGAGAGAGGAGGAGTGAGAAGGCGTTGGGAAAAAAAAGGGAGAAGAAAAGAAGGGGGACGAAGGGAGAAGGGGAACAAAGACGAAGACAGCCGGTATAAATTAAGGATAGAGAGAGAGGAAGGATGGGAAAAGAAAACGGGACGAAGGAAGAAAGAAAGAAAAGAAATCCGGTAAGATACGGGAGAGAGAGGAGAGGGGAAATTGAGGGATGAGGAGAGATGAGGAGAGAGGGAAAGAAGAGATTGGGGAGAGAGGAGAGAGAGTTATTGTGAGAAGAGAGAGGGGGGGGGGGGGGGTGGGGGGGGGGTATACAGGTACATACTTACAAAGGGTTGTACAAATAAGGGGGTGGTGGGGGTAGGGGGGCCCCGGGGGGGGGGGGCGGGGTACCCAAATAACGACACGTTTTAGTATTGCGGTAAATGGGGTGAGAATTGCTGTTTATACGCAATTAATGAAGAGAGGGAGAGAGAGAGAGAGATGGATGAGAGAGACGTGGGCGACTGGAGTGGATTGGATTGGGGAGGTGGGAGGAGAGAGAGGCGAGTGAGAGAGGACGGGAAGGGAGAGAGAGGGACGGTGGAGGAGGATGAGGAGGCGGAGAGAGGGAGAGAGGGGGAGAGGGGAGGCGGATGCGAGAGTGTGGGAGGGGAGATGTGAGAGAGGGTTGAGCGGGAGAGGAGAGGGGAGAGGAGGAGAGAGTAGGAGAGGAGATAGATAGGAGAGGGTAGGAGTACAAAGAACGAACGTTTTTATGACGGTTATTTAAATATTTTTATAATCCTTAATTATTTTATTTAATTAAATAAAAATAATAATTAATAATTTTTTTTTTTTATACATTATTTATTTATAAATAAAGTATTTTTAAAATGGAGAGATATGGCTTGTTTTATACCGCCATCATTATATTGAACAGGACAGAGAGAGAGAGAGAGGGAGGAGAGCGGAGGAGGATAGAGAGAGAGGAGGAGAGAGACGGATGGAGGGGTTGTTGATGGAGAGGAGTGGAGAGGAGGAGGGAACCAGGAGGGAGAGATGCGAGGAGGGACCCGAGAGAGAGGACGACTGAGGGAATGGTGATGGTGAAAACAGGAGGGGAGGGAACAGAGGGGGGTTAGGGGTAGATAGATTAATAAAAGGAAATATTTGGGCCTGGAGAGGAGGAGGGAAAGAAAGGAGAGAGGGGGGTTGGAGGAGGTGGGAGAGTGGACGGAAGATGGAGATGAGGGGACTGGCGGGGATTGGCAGACGGAGAGACCAAAGATAGAGACCAGGGACGAGACTGCGAGAGTGGAGCGGAGGAGTAGGAGGAAGGCCGAAACGGAAAAACAAAGAGAACCAGGAAATAAGAGAGGTAGTAGTTAGATAGAGGAAAGAGATAGAGCGATAGGAAAACTACTAGAGAGAGAGAGAGATAGACAGACAGACAGACAGACACAGACAGACAAGAGACACAGACAGAAGACAAGAGATGAGAATAAAGACAGACATGGGGAGAGAGAGAGAGAGCGAAGAGAGAGGAGAGATAGGAGAGAGACTGACAGGCAGACACAGGCCTGAGAATGATGAATGGATCAGATCAGACGCACAGAACGCACGAAAAAAAAAAACAAACAAACAAACAAACCAAGAAGGAAAAAAAAAAAAAAAGGAAAACGGGAGAATAAAAGAACCTGAGAGGGCAGACCACAAAATAACTGTCAAGACTTCCAAGCACGGTAGGCGGGCGTTCCCATTTCACTCTGTGTGTGTGTGTGTGTGTGTGTGTGTGTGTGTGTGTGTGTGTGTGTGTGTGTGTGGT
>JADBJO010000079.1:782847-785347 GCA_016801955.1 Conus betulinus
GCCAGATGACAGGGCCTTCTTCAGGTAAGATAAAACAACATTCAGGACAGTTCGTTTTTTATTGTCCCGAATGCTGTTTATCTTGCCTGAAAAAGACCTAAGAGGTCGAAACGCGTCGTGTGTTGTCTTGTCATTCATTTGTCTCAGTCACTTGGCGGATTTGCTATAAAATTCCTTTTAAGGTTTGTAGGAGAAAAGTTCTGCCCTGAGAAAGAAACAAACAAGAAACAGTCCACAAAGTTTTACTTTAATGATTAACATGTGATAGCCATACCACTGGCTTCCTCCAGGCAGACCAGACTAAACCGTGGCGACGACGGCGGCCCTCTAACTTGACTGATCACGCAAAGTTTACAACAAATATGATAAATGAATAACAAATTGGAAAAAAACATAAAATGAGTACCTGATAGGAAGAAAAAAATAATGCAACAGGAAAACAGCTATAATGCCGTATTCGTAAGCGAAACTGCATGATGTCCAGCTCGTGCCTGTTTCAGGGGTCGGATTCAAACTGCCTAGCTGTCAGATTTAAAACACAGAAAAATAGGAGATTCTGAATTGACAAGAGAGAAAAAATAGTTAAAGACGTTCAAAAACTGACGGCAGATTAATTCAAGGGCGGCAAATATACGAAAATAGGGGGGGGGAGGGGGGAGGGGGGGGGGGGGGGGGAGAGAGAGAGAGAGAGAGAGAGAGAGAGAGAGACGGGGACGGACGGACAGACAGAGAGGGAGGGATGGAGAGAGAGAGTTCTTTATTTATACAGTAGTTGTTTAAGACCAGGGAAGATACAATTACTCTGGGAAGTCCAGGTTGGTAGGAATCGACCTGACTAGCAGTACTGTGGTTTTGTTTTTGTTGGTTTTTGTTTTCGCTTGTTTGGTTTTTGTTTTTCATCTGCAGATTTTTTCACCCAGGCCCAGACAGAGACAGACTTTGTCAATAGATTCCCAGAAATAGACGATCTCCCACAAAAGTCTGTAATCCTGGGGCAAAACGAACTGGTGGTAAATATTGCACACTTTGCACTAAGAATCGAAACGAACACTGCTTGTTTGTTTGTTTTTCTTTATTGGACTTCTTTTTCAGCCACACACACACACACGCACGCACGCGCGCGCGCGCGCGCGCGCGCGCACGCACACACACACACACACACACACACACACACACACACCACACACACACACACACACACACACACACACACACACACACACACACACACACACGCACGCACGCACGCACGCACGCACACACCCACGCACTCACTCATGCACGCACGCACGCACGCAACGCACGCACGCGCGCGCGCGCGCACACGCACACACACACACACACACACACACACACACACGCGTGCACACACACGCGCCCGCATACAAGCATACACACGCACACACACACACACACGCGCGCGCGCGCGCGCGCGCGCGCGCGCATACACACACACACACACACACACGCACACACACACACACACACACACCAATCTTTGCAAGCAAGCCCCCTACCCCCCATCCCGTCTTCCCCCCGCATCCCAATAGTCTTTCCATCTTCCTTCACCCATCCCCCCAGCGTACACTATCTGGCTGGTCCACATGATAAGAGGGCCAGTAGTGGGTAGCACAGTAGCACCCATTCCACTTTCTCTGCTAACGCGCTGAGAAACGTACAATAGGATGGATAGTCATGGTCCAATTCAAGTAGAAGTGGATGGGGTAGGTGAGGGTGGGGATTTGGGGTTACGTGGGCGACGGAGGTGGATGAAGGAAGGAAGGAAGAAAGAGGAAGAGAAAATGAAAAAAATTTGAAAGAGAAAATGTCTGGAGAGAGAGAGAGAGAGAGAGAGAGAGAGGGGGGGGGGGGGGGGGGAGAGAAAGAAAGTGAGTGTGTGTGTATATATATATATATTATATATATATAGAGATATATATATAGGATGTGTGTGATGTGTGTGTGTGTGTACATGTGTGTGTGTGTGTTGTGTGTGTGTGTGGTGTGTGTGTGTGTGTGTGTGTGGCGTGCGCGGAAGGAAAGAGAAAGAGAGAGACAGAGAGACAGACAGACAGATAGACAGAGAAAGAGAGAGAGAGAGACAGGGACAGAGAGTGAGAGACACTTTTGACACTTGGGCACTTTGATATTTTATTGTCATTACCAAAGAGGTCTTTCGACAAGGGGGGCGGGGATGGGGGGGAAACACAACAATAACATTTCTCTCTTCCTTTCCTGCAGACAAATAGTACACTTTCATTCCTAGTGTGTACCAAATCAAAGGTTAAAAACACAAAATGAAGAGAGAGAGAGAGAGACGAGAGAGAGAGAGAGAGAGAGAGAGAGAGAGAGAGTAGGTCACGAGTACGTTTGCTTTGTGTGGTGTGTGTGTGTGTTGTGTGTGTCACACACCCACACACACACTTTCACACACACCCACAGGAGAGAGAGAGAGAGGGGGGGGAGAGAGAGAGAGACAGACAGACAGACAGACAGACAG
>JADBJO010000079.1:790347-792847 GCA_016801955.1 Conus betulinus
ACGGCTTGTGGCACTAGTCGAGCTCAGTGATTCGTCCCTGGACAGGGTGGGATAGTGAAAACTGACCGGAGTGGACTCTGCCTTTCATTTCCACAGCGACTGCCCGTATTATGCGTTTTTCGTGTCACCGTTGGTTTTGATTAACTAATTCATGTGTGCTCTCTCTCTCTCCCTCTCTCTCTCTCTCTCTCTCTCTCTCTCTCTCCTCTCTCTCTCTCTCTCTCTCTCTGTGTGTGTGTGTGTGTGTGTGTGTGTGTGTGTGTGTGTGTGTGTGTGTGTGTGTTTTACTGGGGTCGAAAATCGATGGGAATGGTAGAGTCCTTTAGAAGAAGCTTATATTTACCCATAGCGCACCAGTAGTTCAGCCAGTATGCTACGCACTGCTGTTTCTATATGGATACATTGAAAAGCGCTTCGTTTTTCTGACCGGATTTTTTTTTTTCTGTGTGGTGATGGCCACACAAGGGCAACATATGGTAGGCTGGTCGATGGCCGCCGATTTGAAAGGGAAACTGGGCATGGTTTTTGAACTGGCCCTTGGCTTTTCAGGACAGTTTTACGGCATAGCAGACATGGGGATCTGACTGACTGACTATTTCTGTTCTGTCTGACTGACTATCCTAGCTCCGATTGATTG
Source organism: Conus betulinus (assembly GCA_016801955.1). Classification (NCBI taxonomy): domain Eukaryota; kingdom Metazoa; phylum Mollusca; class Gastropoda; order Neogastropoda; family Conidae; genus Conus; species Conus betulinus. The sequence continues at coordinate 790,985 of JADBJO010000079.1, forward strand.
ACTATCCTAGCTCTGACGGACTGATTATCCTAGCTCTGACGGATCCTGACTATCCTAGCTCTGTCTCGCTGACTATCCTATCCTAGCTCTGTCTCGCTGACTATCCTATCTCTGTCTCGCTGATATCCTAGCTCTGTCTCACCGACTATCCTAGCTATCCTAGCTCTCACTGACTAGCTCTGTCTCCTTGCTATCCTAGCTGTCTCCTATTCTAGCTCTCTATGCTCTGTCTCACTAGCTATCCTGCTCTGCTATCCTGACTCTGTCTCTGTCTCACTGACTATCCTATCCTAGCTCTGTCTCACTGACTTTCCTAGCTCTATCTTACTTACTATCTTAGCCCTGACTGACTATCCTAGCTCTCTATCTTACTTACTATCTTAGCCCTGACTGACTATCCTAGCTCTATGGCTTAGCTCTGTAACTAGACTATCCTAGCTCTGACTGACTATCCTAGCTCTGTCTTACTTACTATCTTAGCCCTGACTGACTATCCTAGCTCTGACTGAGTGGCTATCCTAGCTCTGACCGACTGACTATCCTAGCTGTGTCTCACTGACTATCCTAGTTCTGTCTCAGTGACTATCCTAGCTCTGTCTCAGTGACTATCCTAGCTCTATCTTACTTACTATCTTAGCCCTGACTGACTATCCTAGCTCTGACTGGCTATTCTAACTCTGACTGACTGACTATGACAAACTATCCTAGCTGTCCTTCATCTCCTCCTACTGGATGCCATAGTCAGTATGTTGCCTGTATTGTACGTGCATTTTCCTATTATTCTTCCTGTCTGCTGGAATTCACTCCCCAAATGCCTTTTGCGACCGGCTGGGGGTAAAACATGCGACTGGCTCTGTAGTTATTATCAAACATAGAAAGTAGGCAAAGAGGACCGAACACTACACCGGGATCACCAGAACATCAGGATCACCGTGACAGTTTTTGTATCAGGTGTCTGGGAGGGAAGGGGGGAGGAGGGGGGGGGGGGAGGGCGGTCGAACTCATGGCGTTGGACTGCCTACTGGATGCTGTATCAAGCTGCTGCTTCTATGCTGTCGTTCTCTACACAGTCTCTCCACAGCCAACGACAATTGCTATCCCCTTTTCCCGCGTCCGACTGTGTAGGAGTCGCAGTGAGCCACACCTCTTGTCGCTTCATTTGAACAGTTTGGCTTCTCTGGGGGGTACAGTCTCCGTGAAATCCTCTCCACGGCAGTGGCGGGCTGTGGAGTCTGCTAGCTCACATTTGCTGTTGTAGCCTGAGCAGAAGCTCTCCTGGATTCCTCGCCCCTCTGTTGTAGCCTGAGCAGAAGCTCTCCTGGATTCCTCGCCCCTCTGTTGTAGCCTGAGCAGAAGGTCTCCTGGATTTCCTCGCCCCCTGTTGTTGTAGCCAGAGCAGAAGGTCTCCTGGATCCCCCCCCCCCCCGCCCCTCTGTTGTAGCCTGAGCAGAAGGTCTCCTGGATTCCTCGCCCCTCTGTTGTAGCCAGAGCAGAAGGTCTCCTGGATCCCCCCCTCCCCCCACCCCTCTGTTGTAGCCTGAGCAGAAGGTCTCCTGGATTCCTCGCCCCTCTGTTGTAGCCAGAGCAGAAGCTCTCCTGGATCCCCGCCCCCTGTGTTGTAGCCAGAGCAGAAGCTCTCCTGGATCCCCCCCCCCCCCTCCTCTCTGTTGTAGCCTGAGCAGAAGCTCTCCTGGATTCCTTGCCCCTCTGCTGTAGCCAGAGCAGAAGCCCCTCTGTCCTGGAAACAATCCCCCCCCCCCCTCTGTTGTAGCCAGAGCAGAAGGTCTCCTGGATCTCCCCCCCCCCCCCCCCCCCCCCCCCCCCGTCTATTCCTCGCCCCTCTGTTGTAGCCTGAGCAGAAGC
>JADBJO010000079.1:802847-805347 GCA_016801955.1 Conus betulinus
TTTAGAGGAATGGGTGTAAAAAATGTTTATGCATAACCCACTACCTCTTAAATTTCTTCGTTTGTGTTCGTATGATCTGTATTTCACGTGCAGCATATGTCCATTCTCACGGACTCATGCAGGCACACACGCGCACGCACACACACACACACACACACACACACACACACACACACACACACACACACACACACACACACGCACGCACACAGACACACACACACACGCGCGCGCGCGCGCGCGCACGCGCGCACACACACACACACACACACACACACACGAGCGTGCGCGCGCGTGCACACACACACACACACACACACACACACACACACACACACACACACACACACACACACGCAGAGAGAGTTTCGCAATTTCAACAAAAATCCATGCCCATAATAACACATTTCTCGTTTCCTTTTTTTTTTTTTTCCAGACTGCCAGCCGACGCCACAGCCACACTTCAAACCAGCAGTCATCGCAAAGAAACGGGAGCGGGATTATACATCCAGAACAAAGAGAACAAAGAAACGGGAACGGGATTATACATCCAGAACAAAGAAACAAAGAAGCGGGTACTGAGCAGCGCATTCCCCCTCAGCCCCAAAGCCCTCGTCAGCAGCGTGTGCGGCGGATCAACAGTTTACAGGCAGACTGTGAATCGCACCATGTTCGCTGCCAGCAACATTGAGGTCCATCACCGTCTCCCCACACACAGCACTGCAGAAGCAAACACAGCAACGGGATTCACGCAATGTTAACGGGGGGACGTCGGTGGTCTTACAGTGAACCGTTGCAGGAACACGGATGGGAGGCTTCACCGAAGCGCCCCACCTCAGTCGCTGCTGCTGAATCTGAGACAAGAGTCAAACTGTGTGGAAACGGTTGGCCATAGTTATATTGCAGCGTTCCAGATTTTGCTCTTGACTTTTTTTCTTATGTATATACAGAGAATGAAGATTGTATACGGCGGTTTACGCATGCTCCGATAATGAAGCTTAATGACAGGCTTCTGTTACTGGTGATTGTTTTTGGCCGGGTTCCCATGACGGATTCGTTAAGAGCGGCCTGCATTGTTTACATGGAACGGAGGGGCCTGAGGGAGCCAGGGAAAACATTCCACTGATGGCATCATAACACACACATACACGCACCCCCTGTGCGCCCATTTCTTTTTGCCCCTTTTGCGGTCGGTTTAGATCAGAGTAAACAACCCCCAGGTCTTATTGCTGCTCCTCCATTTCCAATCCTTTCCCCTGTTTGCGCCTCCCCACCGTCGACCTCTCCTACCCCCAAATCCGTTTTTGATAGACCTCTGTTGAAAAAAAAAAATCCGCAGGAACCAAATAAATTAACTTTAAGTGCTCAGATAGTAAACACACCCCCCCGCTCTCACCATCTTCATTTATTACCCCGCTCTCACCATCTCCACCATCCTCATTCCTATCCTTACTTGTACAGTAAACACACCCCGCATCTTTATTTATTGCCGCTCTCACCATCTCCATTCCTATCCTTACTTGTACAGTAAACACACCCCGCATCTTTATTTATTGCCGCTCTCACCATCTCCATTCCTTTCCTTACTTGTACAGTAAACACACCCCGCATCTTTATTTATTGCCGCTCTCACCATCTCCATTCCTTTCCTTACTTGTACAGTGACTCCATCTCCCCTCCCGCCAGTTCTGCTTGTGAAAGAATTCAATTTAGAAAAACACTCAACCACCAGAAGACGAACACTGAACGGTACGAACAGTAAAGTTTAGAAAACACGTCAACCACCAGAAGACGAACACTGAACGGTACAAACAGTAAAGTTTAGAAAACACGTCAACCACCAGAAGACGAACACTGAACGGCACAAACAGTAAAGTTTAGAAAACACGTCAAACCACCACGGAAGACGAACACTGAACGGCGAACAAACAAACAGTAAAGTTTAGAAAAACACGTCAACCACCAGAAGACGAACACTGAACGGCACAAACAGTAAAGCGTGTGCAGTAGCAGATACGCGTGGAACTGCTGGGAAAGAAGTCTATGAATCTTTTAGAAGCTGTTTCAGCCAGAGTTTAGATAGAAGCGAAGCAGTGTTTAAAAGATGTAAACGAACATATATCCCGCCTGTTTGTAATTAGATTTCAGTTTGCGTTAGGCGTTGAGAAACGTGCTTTCTTGTGTGAAATATTTGGCACACGTGACATTGCTAACAGACACACATGCCGCCAGTTTTTGTGAACACGGAGTGTAGTGCAGTTTGTGATGTGAGCGTCGATGGAGACCCTAGCAGCAAATGTGTTTTTCAGTTTTGACAAACGCAAAATGCAACTGTGTGAAATCTTGATGAGAAACGTGCCAGTGTAAAATTAACGGAACTGTCCCGATTATGAACGATTCATGGCAGCCGTTTGTGTAAACATTCACTGCCTTTGTAACGTATCAGTACCCACCTCCCATAAAGGTCTGGGTTACCATTTCAGCGAAGACTTCCCGGAAA
>JADBJO010000079.1:810347-812847 GCA_016801955.1 Conus betulinus
GCTGTATTTTGTGTTAAAAAAAAAAAAAAGAAAGAAAGAAAAAGAAGTAAGACTGGCTTTGAAAAATACGCGCCAAATGTGCTTCTCTTTAAGAGGCAGATCAGTAATGGATACAAACTCGAATCGCATGAGGCTCAAACTACAAGCAGACACAATCAGCTTTGATATTGACTGGGACAACTATAAACAAATGCTTCAATACATTGTTCGCTAAGAAACGCCGTATCTTTGCGTGATTAAAAGCACCCAGCAACCCATTGTAATGATTATATTCATGAATGATATTGTGCTTTGCACGATTTAAGACTTATATGACTTCGTATGAATGTTTCAATTCTTCCCATGTTTTTAGTGGCCTCTTTTGCTACTTGTTTGCTTATCTATCTATGTATTTATCTATCAGTCTATCTGCCTCAACTTATCTATCTGTATCTATCTCTGTCTGTCTCTCTCTGCCTGTCTGTCTATCTATTTAACTACCTATCTATATACCTCTATCTACCTATCAATCAATCTATCTATCTGTCTATGGGGTTCTACTACGTGTTTCGGGGAGCGCCCTTTCTGCTACTGTGCAAGTACTGCCTAAGGTCAGGTAACGAGGATGCAGTCAGGCTGCAGCAGCAGGCCTGAAGAATTCCACACAAACCGAAAGAGCTGTCGATGGCTGGTCCTGCTTGTCTCCCCTTTAGACCAGCCTCAAAGCAAACTGAGCACTCTCCGGAAAAGAACCCTTTCCCGTGCCCCCTTCCCCAGAAAGAAGCATGGCTGACATGGCCTTTGACGATTGCATCGCCCCGCTTGAGGAAAAACGGAAACATTAAGGCCAGATCTTTTATAAGTGTTTTTATCATGTTTTTTTTTTTTTCTTCTCAGAAGCATGTGCGGGATGACAGTCACTCGCTTAAAGACATACATTTTTCAGGCACTGTATGATTGGCATCGACGTTTTTAGGTGTTCGTATCAAATTGATAAATTCCTATGAATTTAAGCTCCCCCCCCCCCCCCCCCCATCTAAATCGACTAAAATCAGAAAATCAATAGGCAAAAGATCATTGTGGATCTTGGACATGAAGACACTTCCTCTGGACAGATCGTTCTGTTTACTCTTTAAATCAGTTTCTGTTGAACGAAAACAAAAGAAACAAACAGCTGTACGGCCTCTTCGTTCATGTGCGCAGAGCAAAACGTAAGCTTCGTGATGATGTTAATGAAATACAGGAGTTTTAGATATCTATGATGGTGGATTTTTTTTTTTTTTTTTTTTTTGCTTCTTCTTTTTCTTGTTCTAAACTTGTTTGCAACATGTACAAACTGATCAACATTCTTGGGAACTCTTCTGCACATAATGACGTTGAAAGCACATCAGAACATGAGCAACGATGTGTTCATGTGTACTGCGGTTCCTTTTTGTTGTTTTTTAAATTACATATTCCTGATCCAGCATCCCCCCCCCCCCCCCCCCCCCCCCCCCCCCCCCGCATATATACCACAATGATTGAAGCATTAAGATGGGCAGTGAACAAAGATAGCTAACACCACAGTAGTACTACCACAATGATTGAAGCATCAAGATGGACAGTGAACAAAGATAGCTAACACCACACAGTACTACCACAATGATTGAAGCATTAAGATGGACAGTGAACAAGATAGCGAACACTACAGTACCATCACCATAATGATTGAAGCATTAAGATGGACAGTGAACAAAATAGCTAACACCACAGTACTACCACAATGATTGAAGCATTAAGATGGACAGTGAACAAAGATAGCGAACACTACAGTACCATCACCACAATGATTAAAGCATTAAGATGGACAGTGAACAAAGATAGCTAACACCACAGTACTACCACAATGATTGAGGCATTAAGATGGACAGTGAACAAAGATAGCGAACACTACAGTACCATCACCACAATGATTAAAGCATTTAGATGGACAGTGAACAAAGAAGCTAACACCACAGTACTACCACAATGATTAAAGCATTAAGATGGACAGTGAACAAAGAAGCTAACACCACAGTACTACCACAATGATTGAAGCATTAAGATGGATAGTGAACAAAGATAGCTAACACTACAGTACCATCACTACAATGATTGAAGCATTAAGATGGACAGTGGACGGAGATGTATAGCAGTGCTCTGACAGAAGGCTATAAATCATAATCTGGAACAGCCGGGACATCATGACCATTGAAGCGTGATTTATAGGCTGATTTGGGGGACTATAAGAGCACGGCGGATCTTCCAGAATGGAGAGAAAACCATCCGGAGTCCATCAGGAAGTGTAGCATAAGCCTGGAAATTTTAGCTGCACGCAGATCCATGAATACCAGTGATTCTGATCTAACTCACAATGTCATAGGAAAGCGGAACAGAGGAAGCTTACACCCATAGGAAGTATGCCGGTCTAGCCAGCAGCTCGGGGGAACATGGCTTCCAAGCCAGAAGTCCTCCACGTAGAAGTGGGAGCAGGAGGATTTGT
>JADBJO010000079.1:817847-835347 GCA_016801955.1 Conus betulinus
ACGAAAACAGTTGTGGTCCTGGGGGACAACAGCTCAACCCTAACGTTATCCTATTTTCTGAAGGATGGTGGCCGTTTCCCTGGCAGAACATTTACTATCAAATTATAAGCCGGTACGCTTCTGTAGAATTTTTCAGATAGGAGGTAAGACGATGAGGGTGGGGAGGGGTGAAACGATTTTGTTTATAAACAGATGAAGGTTGTACAGTTAGAGATGTCCCACCTGATGTGATCTTTGAATTTCTGAAAGAAATCAACAGTTTTCATCTGATCTAAGCTTTTATAAAAGAAGAATTTTTTTTAACGAATTTTCCGGTGTGTTTTTTCGATGCATTTTAAAGGGTTGTGTGGATGAGGTTTTTTTTTCTCTCTCTCTCCTTTTTCTCAATTACTTGTGAGCATGAGGTGACATAAGCATGTTAAAGCAGACTCCGTGAAAACCCTTTTCAGAGATGTCACACCTGCTGTGATCTTTGAGTTTCTGAAAGAAATCAGTATTTTCATCAGATCTAAGCTTTTACAGAAGAGAGATTTTCAACGAAATTTCCGGTGTGTTCTTAGGTGTATTTTAAAGGGTTGTGTGGATGAGTTTTGGGTAAAAAAAAAAAAAAAAAAATATATATATATATATATATATATATATATACATGTATATATATATATATATATATATATATATATATATATATATATATATATACATGTGTATATTATATATATATATATATATATATATATATATATCTGTTAAAATAGTGTGGTAAAAGGAAGTTTAAAAAAAAAAAAAATATATATATATATATATATTTTAAAACTTCTTTTTAAAACTTCCTTTTACCACACTATTTTAACAGATGTTGCTCCCCAAGGGGTTGAGCACTTTAAAAATTTATTAGGCGCGTTTTAGTACTATTCTTGATATATATATATATATATATATATATATATATATATATATATATATATATATTCATATATACATACATATTTTGTTATTGTTGTTTTATGAGTTCTGAGTTGACTTCAACGCGGTGACAGCCCTGATATGACCCTTTGCGGCCGGCTGGGCTATAAACAACAATCTCCCGGCTGGGCTATAAAACAACAATCTCTCTCTCTCTCTCTCTCTCTCTCTCTCTCTCTCTCTCTCTCTCTCTCTCTCTCTCTCTCATCCGCGCCGTATCCCACCCCCCCCACCCCTTTCCCACCAGCATTCCTATCCACGCACTAAAAGTAGCAGCGTGGCTGGATTGGGTGGGAAAAAACCGGCGTCTTTTGACTGCCCACCACGAAGCTCCCATCCCCCACACGTATTGATAACATGATGCCTGTTATCACCTTGACCACCAGCGCCCCGAGCACGTGCTGACTGGGCCAGCGGTGTTAATGAGCAGTAATTAATTCACGGGCGTGTTGCCTGTCTCATTAGGCCCCTGATTCACGGTCCGCGCTGTGCTGCCTTCCGCAGACTGACCCCTGGTCCTCTGGTGTGTGTGTGTGTGTGTGTGTGTGTGTGTGTGTGTGTGTGTGTGTGTGTGTGTGTGTGTGTGTGTGTGTGTGTGTGTGTGTGTGTGTGTGTGTGTGTGTGTGTGTGTGTGTGTGTGTGTGTGTGTGTGTGTGTGTGTGTGTGTGTGTGTGTGTGTGTTGCGGGGGCGGAAGATGACAGGGGAGAAGGGAACGGGGAGCCATGGGAGAGAGATGTGGCGGTGATGATGCGATGATGAACTGGAGTGTGTGGTGTTAGAGCATGTCCATGAGGGGGGACTAAACGAAGAGCGTTAGAGTGGGTCCTGAGCCTGTGGGCAGTGTGTGGTGTGAGGGCGTGTGTCCATGAGGGGGGACTAAACGAAGAGCGTTGGAGTGGGTCCTGAGCCTGTGGGCAGTGTGTGGTGTGAGGGGGTGTTCATGAGGGGGGACTAAACGAAGAGCGTTGGAGTGGGGTCCTGAGCCTGTGGGAGATGTGGGGGAATGAGAGAGGTAGAGAAAAAGAGGAGGAGGAGATGTAGAGAGAGAGAGAGAGAGAGAGAGAGAGAGAGAGATTGAGCGAGAGAGAGGGAGAGAACGAGAAGGGATGGGGGGGGGGGGGGGAGGAGCGAGAGAGAGAGAGAGAGAGAGAGACCGACTGTCTAACTACTATCTGACTGACAGTGACTCGCTGTGTGTGTGTGTGTGTGTGTGTGTGTGTGTGTGTGTGTGTGTGTGTGTGTGTGTGTGTGTGTGGACAGACTGACAGACAGACATATACAGAACAAGACAGGCAGACAGGAGAGGAGTACATATGCAGGTAGTATGTATGTGTAGTAATGGTGAAGTGATGATCAGTTTGGGTGTGTTAAAGTCTGAACACGAAAATGGAAGAGACATTAGTGCAGGGATTGAGCACGTGCATATCAACGTGCAGTGATGTGCAGTGCATGTGCAGGTGCTCATAATCCTAAAAAAAAAAACTGTTTCACCTTGTGCTGAGGGATGAATTTAAAGGCGGCTTAATTCTGAATATCTGTGTGAAAAAATAAGGTAGTCCTAAACCACAGCCTTGCTGGTAGTTGTAGACGTCTTCATGATCATCAAAAGCCGACATTGCCAAAGGCTGGAGGAGGGAGAAGAGGGGGTTGGGGGAGGGGAGGTTCTGGATACCCAAACATCCATCCCTCCCTGCCTGTCGAAAATTGCTTTTTTTCATGGGAAAGACTGTAAACCCACTTTGACCGACACCCCCACCCCCACCCCCCCAGTTCGATTTGTTCATAGAATCTGTCGAGGTAATGTATATAATATTGGCGGAATTTTAGGAGAAGATGCCCCTCTCCGTTCCCTCTGTTAGAAACTTCTTGGAGAGGAGAGTCACTCCCATCCGTAGCCCCGCCTCGTCTTTACAACATTTTGGAAGACGAGAGTCCCCTACCCCCCTCCCTAGGGTTGGGATAGGAGGGAAGGAAGAGGGATGCGGTAAGTGAAAGATGGAGGTGGAGGGATTGACCAGGCGAGTCAATGACGACACCGATTCCGCGTCATGTGAATGAAAAGATGGCGATCAGTATAGGATGTCGCCGGTTAAAAAAAAAAGGGTGCATGTTATAGTTGTTTACATAGTTATGTTCAGTATAGAACAACTTGGATATAATTTTCGTGCGAAATTTATAGTCTGTGAAGAAATCAATGGTAATTTTATGTTTGAATTCTACTTTCGATTGCTCATGACATTGCCAGGGAGGGGAGTGGCCACTGGGAAGAGTGCTGAAAGAAGCAAAGTAACAATGGAGAACCTTTTGCAGTCAGACAGTCATCTTGAAGTCAAGAAATGACTTGAACAATAACATTTTTCTTTTGCAATCAGCGTCATCTGTTAACATCACACGTGCATGCATAAAAGCCATGATTACTTATTTGACTTATTCCACACACACACACACACACACACACACACACACACACACACACACACACACACACACACACACACACACACACTACCCCACCCCACATGACGAACAAGCTGCGATTGAAGGGTGGGTTACAAAAGACAAGAAAGAAGAAAAACAAAGTAGTAGTAGTAGTAGTAGTAGTAGTAGTAGTAGTAGTAGTAGTAGTAGTAGTAGAGGAAGAAAGAAGAAGAAGAAGGAGGAGGAGGAGGAGGAGGAGGACGACGACGACGACGACGACGACGACGAAGAAGAAGAAGAAAGAAGAAGAAAAAGAAAAAAGAAGAAGAAGAAGAGAAGAAGAAGAAAGAGGAGGAAGAAGAAGAAGAAGAAAGAAGAAAAACAAGTAGTAGTAGTAGCACTAGTAGTAGTAGTAGTAGTACTAGTAGTAGTAGTAGTAGTAGTAGTAGTGGAAGAAGATAACTACCAACAGTACTATAAATTCATATTCATGGTGAATATTCTTTTCATAATAGAGATGGCCCTTCTCCTGAAGACATTACACTTTGTCCCATTTGACACAAAGAAACCCATATAGGGAAGTAGTAGTAGTAGTAGTAGTAGTAGTAGTAGTAGTAGTAGTAGTAGTAGTAGTAGTAGTGAAAGAAGATAACTACTAACAATACTATAAATTCATATTCATGGTGAATATTCTTTTCATAATAGAGATGACCCTTCTCCTGAAGAACATTACACTTTGTCCATTTTGACACAAAGAAACCCCCATAGGGATGCGGACGCTGTGACTGCCGAGCTCGGGCCGATGGTAGATCGATGATGACACACTAGCTGCGATTGAAGGGTGAGTTACGACCAAGATGACCGCTTGCCCCCCCCCCCCCCCCCCCCCCCCCCCACCCCACCCCACCCCCCGGCTCTGATACATCCGCTGGCATGGCAGACTGCATTAGTAGTGATGTCTGAACAGGCTTTGTCGGAAATTAACTTGTTTGCGTCGTACTGTGTATTCACTTGGTGTTACCTTGCACCTTGTGTGTGTGTGTGTGTGTGTGTGTGTGTGTGTGTGTGTGTGTGTGTGTGTGTGTGTGTGTGTAGTGTGTTAACTTGTGTTTTGCCTGAACGGTGGGGTGGGGTGGGGATTGTAATTCACCTTGCATCTTTGTACCCTGCGCGCAAACACGAAACGCCGTGGAGTAGAATGTAGAAAAGAGAGGGGGTTAGTTACCGCCAAGGACATTGACAAACAAAGCACAGGACAAGACACGATGCATTTCGACCTTTTGGGTCTCTCTTCAGGTAAAAAAAAAAAAAAAAAAAAAAAAAAAAAACCCACAGATCACATTTAACATTTAGGACAGTACAAACAAAGAACGGAGAGAGACTTATCTGTTGTCCATGTGGTGGGAAGAATGGCCGCCAGACAGAAGTAAGGGAGTAGAGTTCAGTACTCCGCCGTGGAGTAGGATATTGTTGGATATTGTAGGATATAGTTGTTATTGGTTCTCTCTCTCTCTCTCTCTCTCTCTCTCTCTCTCTTCTCTCTCTCTCTCTCATTCATTTGTGTGTGTGTGTGTGTGTGTGTGTGTGTGTGTGTGCGCGCGCGCGCGCGGGCGATTGATAAAATACCGAAGAGAAACTCGTTCCCAAAGGGAAGCACTGTTTGTGTGCATTACTTAAACGCGCAACGTTCATATTCCTCTTTTTTGACCACATTTTCGTTTGCGTCCTTTGATGGTTGTTGATGGGAGATTCCAAGAGTCTGTTGAGACTGTGGTAGAATGATACGGAATATTAAGAAGAAGACAGGCGAGGAGAGAATGTCAAAGTATAGACCTATACAGTGATAGTAGACGGGAGCAGATTATACAGTTCAAACACAGACGAGGCTGGATAAAATCACATAGAGCTCCAGCTGCTGTGATACAGCAGTCAGCATTGCGGTCTACCGGACTGGCAAGATGAGAAAAAAAAACAAAACAAAACAAAACAAACAAACACAAAACAAAACCAGTGGAGCAGATGAGAGCAAAATACAGAATATAGAAGTGCAGACATATCCAATACAGTAAGCAGAGGAGAGCAAAACTGAGAATATAAAATCAGACAAAACATGATAGGATATTATGTATGTGAAGGAAGCAGAACAGGAATCACCAAAACACAGACTATATGGAATGGAGTTTTAGAAAGGGTGGGGGTTAGTTTCAGCCTCGTCTGTGTTTGAACTGTATAATCTGCTCCCGTCTACTATCACTGTATAGGTCTATACTTTGACATTCTTCAACGCTCTCCTCCTCCTTCTTCTTCTTAATATTCCGTATCATTCTACCACAGTCGCTCCATTTTGAAATATATGGAATGGAATAAAGAGAATATGAAAAACACAACCACCCCAAACGTAATACTGTGGACCAAGGGAGAGAAAATGTACCGTCAAATAGTCGTCCACGCGCTATCTCTTCGGATGAGATGATAAACCCAGATCCTGTGTGCAATATCTGCTTAGCGAACACGAAATGGGAGCAGATTATACAGTTCAAACACAGACGAGGCTGGATAAAATCACATAGAGCTCCAGCTGCTGTGATACAGCAGTCAGCATTGCGGTCTACCGGACTGGCAAGATGAGACAGAAAAAAAACAAAACAAAAACAAACAAACACAAACAAAACCAGTGGAGCAGATGAGAGCAAAATACAGAATATAGAAGTGCAGACATATCCAATACAGTAAGCAGAGGAGAGCAAAACTGAGAATATAAAATCAGACAAACATGATAGGATATTATGTATGTGAAAGGAAGCAGAACAGGAATCACCAAAACACAGACTATATGGAATGGAGTTTAGAAAGGGTGGGGGTTAGTTTCAGCCTCGTCTGTGTTTGAACTGTATAATCTGCTCCCGTCTACTATCACTGTATAGGTCTATACTTTGACATTCTCTCCTCGCCTGTCTTCTTCTTAATATTCCGTATCATTTCTACCACAGTCGCTCCATTTTGAAATATATGGAATGGAATAAAGAGAATATGAAAACACAACCACCCCCAAACGTAATACTGTGGACCAGGGAGAGAAAATGTACCGTCAAATAGTCGTCCACGCGCTATCTCTTCGGATGAGATGATAAACCCAGATCCTGTGTGCAATATCTGCTTAGCGAACACGAAATTCCCGTGGCAGAAGAGCCCACTTTGAAAGATAGAGAAAAACGCTTTGACACAGTCAAAAAAAAGTAAGTAAATATTTCTTAAAGGCATGAGTGACACCGAATTGCCACAACTCAACGTGGACAGCAGCCGGAATTTTACACAGCGAAGTGTGTTGTGAACAGGAAGCAGTACAAAACAATGCAATACAGTTTAGTACAACACAGTGCGACACAATGTGATAGTAGTAAAGTTTAGTAAACTACAATAGAAAAGAAAAAAAAAAAGTGCGCTAGAACACGATAAAATGCAGTTGTGAACAGTGCAGTACAATAGATTACAACACAGTATAGTATAATTTAGGACAATACAGTAGAACTCAATACGGTACAATACAATACAAAAAAAAAAACAACAACAACAATAAATGCCAAAGCAGTAATGCAATGCGAAGCAGTACTTTACAAGACGGTGTAACACAACACAGTGAAGCGCATCGCAGTACAGTACAATACAAAACAATACAAGGTAATCAGTATTATACAGTGCAATACAATACAAAGCAACAAAGAGCGACCAATACATTACACTGCAATGCAATACAACACAATAATACAATACAATACAAACACAACACGATGCATTGTTCCATGACTATGTCACGGGAGTGGCGCTACGAACACAAGTCTCATGTCCCCGTTCTTCTCAGTTTCAACCCATACAGATCCAGCCTGTTATGATATCTATCCCAAGGTGGTCGGCATGTTACTGTGATGTCAGTCTCCCCCGCTCTCTCCCGTGAAATGGTCTTGGACAATGAGACTGAGAGATGTCCACTTACACTGTATCCTGTTGAAGGCTCTTGGATAGACAGTAATGAATGCTGCAGAAATGACCGGCACTACAGATCGGAGCACTTTACGGCAATGCTACGCGGTATAGTGCTTTGCAAACAGGACGATAGTGCAGCACAGATCAACATAGTAGAAGCACAGGACTGTGCACTGCCGTATCATGTAGTACTTTGCAGTACAGAACAATAGCGTGTGACGTATTGTAGAGTAAACTTGCTAATAGAATAAATATGTAATGCATGCTCCGCGATGCAGCGTGGCCCACATTTTGGTATACTATTCTGCATCATGCAGTACAACACATAGGGATGCTATATGGTTTGGCGCAGTTAAGCATAGCACAACGCAGCACATACCATGTACAGTATAGTTCATTACAGAAAAGGGCGGCAAAAATACGATGCTGCGTGTTGTAGTGTAGTAAATGCAATGCAGAGAGAGAAGTGGAAAATACAACGGTATGATTCACCAAGACAGGTGTAGATCAATGCAATACATTGTAGATCATTACAATGTGGTGTATTGCCCAACGGTACATGCATACATTGCAATGCTGAACAATGTAAGATAATGCAATGAAGTGCAGTGTAATACAGTGCAATGATATACTGCAGTACAATACAGTGTTACTCAGTGCAATATTGTACAGTGCAATACGATGCAATAAGTGACATGTACTCCATTGCAACAAAGCGCAGTGCAGTTAAGCACAGCACAACAAAGTGAAGTCTGGTACACTACACAATAATCAGTACACTGCTGTGGAATAGTACAACACACCACACCACAGTAGTTTACTACATCAGTAATGCCTTGTAGTACATTCAGTACAACACAGTACACAACAATACATACAGCGTAGTAAAAAAAAAAATACAGCCCAGTACAATACAGTACAAAACAATACAATAAAGGAGTTGTGCAATATAATATAGTCCATTGTAGTACAAAATACAGCAATACTGCACTACAATTCAGTTCAGCGCAGCTCGGTGAAAGCAATACAGTGTAGTGATATGCAGTACCGTGTAGTGATATGCAGTACCGTGTAGTGATATGCGGCACGTGGCAGGGCAGAGCAAAACGAAGTATTGCAGGACATCACAGCACAGTACAACGCAGCACGATAGACACAGATTACTGCAGTTCGACAGTGTATGATATTGTACAGCAGACTACAATGTACGATATTGTACAACAGACTACAATACGGTGCTGTATATTCGAGAGGAGTATGATGCAGAAAAATACAGTACAGCACAATATAGTTCAGTACAATTAAACCAAATTGTATGGTACGCGGCAGAAGAGTGTTGCCCAATGCATTACAGTAAAGCGCAGTGCACCATGGGACAGCATAGAACTGTAGACTGCGATACAGTGCTATGCGGTAAAGCACGTTGCAGTACATGGCGGTGGAGAACAGTACTATACCTTACACTGAAGTACAAAGTGGTGCCTTGCTATACAATACAGTACAGTACAATGCCACGCAATGCAATGCAGCGCAGCTTTGTAAATGTATACAGTGAACTTCAGTACATTACAGTGCTGTACATAACAGTGCAGAGCAGTGCGTTGTAGTTCATACGACGCTGTACATTAAAACACAGTCAAAAGAAAAACGGGGAAAATCTGCACTTTCAATACTCACTCGCCTTCTGTCTGTTGCATTTTCTTTCTGTCAAAAATCAAAATTGAATGCTTCATGACTGTCAAATAAACACACAAGTTTGCATGTTTCAGGCTGATTCGGCAGGAGGAAGCTGCTTTTCAAATATACGTTATCTGACATGACTTTTAACTGGGGCCCCCAGACTCCAGGACTGCCCCCAAAAGCGGTTTCTATATAGTACGTTATGGCGGCCCCAAATAGTACAGTTTTTGTATAGTACGTTATAGCGACCCCAAATAGTACAGTTTCAATACAGTACGTTATAGCGACCCCAGATAGTACAGTTTCAATACAGTACGTTATGGCGACCCCAAGTAGTACAGTTTCAATACAGTACGTTATAGCGACCCGAATAGTACAGTTTCAATATAGTACATTATAGCGACCCCCAAATAGTACAGTTTCAATACAGTACATTATAGTGACCCAAATAGTACAGTTTCAATACAGTACGTTATGGCGACCCCAAATAGTACAGTTTCAATACAGTACGTTATAGCGACCCGAATAGTACAGTTTCAATACAGTACGTTATAGTGACCCCAAATAGTACAGTTTCAATACAGTACGTTATGGCGACCCGAATAGTACAGTTTCAATACAGTACGTTATAGTGACCCCAAATAGTACAGTTTCAATACAGTACGTTATGGCGACCCCAAATAGTACAGTTTCAATACAGTACGTTATAGTGACCCCAAATAGTACAGTTTCAATACAGTTTATAGTGACCCCAAATAGTACAGTTTCATACAGTACGTTATGGCGACCCCAAATAGTACAGTTTCAATACAGTACGTTATAGTGACCCCAAATAGTACAGTTTTCAGTACAGTACGTTATAGTGACCCCAAATAGTACAGTTTCAATACAGTACATTATAGTGACCCCAAATAGTAGTACAGTTTCAATACAGTACGTTATGGCGACCCCAAATAGTACAGTTTCAATACAGTACGTTATAGCGACCCGAATAGTACAGTTTCAATACAGTACGTTATAGCGACCCGAATAGTACAGTTTCAATACAGTACGTTATAGCGACCCCAGATAGTACAGTTTCAATACAGTACGTTATGGCGACCCCAGATAGTACAGTTTCAATACAGTACGTTATAGCGGCCCCATATTGTACAGTTTCAATACAGTACGTTATAGCGACCCCATATTGTACAGTTTCAATACAGTACGTTAAAGCGAAGTGGAAAACAGGGCAGAGCCGTACCCGTCAAAGCAGTGTTGCGCTATCAATATAACAGGTGCCCCTTTGCTGACCGTTGAGTGTCAGCTTGGTTTGGTGCCATTCGGTTCCATCTGAGGTTGATTGATTGCTTGATTGACCTTATTCCGTTCCCAGTGCGTCTTCAGGCTGTTCATTTATTCATGCAATTAACCGCCCCTCTCCCTCTCTCTCTCTCTCTCTCTCTCTCTCTCTCTCTCTCTCTCTTATTTTGCTGTCTTTGCTTCCGTGCCCTCCCAGTGGCATTATTCCGACGTCACTCACTCTAGCCTCCCCCACCTCCACCCCCTCTTTACATACCTTAGGTAGTTTTTTTTGTGCCTCAGTTTAAGCTCCGGTAGTCCACACGGAGTTATCAATATCACGATACCTACATACGGCAACTCATTAGAGGAGACACTGCAATACAGGTGATTTCCTTGCACGGTCTTCTGTGGTGCCTTTTCTGAGTCGGTATAAAAAGGACAGCACAGAGCAGTCCAGCTACTGAGCACTGTAGCTGCATGGCTGCAGAGTGCATGGGAGGGAATATCACGATTCAGAGGGAGACGACGAATACGTCCATCATCTGACAATCGACATTAACCTCCCAACCCAGAAATCTTTGATTCCTAATTATCTTGAGCATGGGCGTGTAGATGTTTGGATGGTGACTATTGTACAGTTGATTAATCATGGGGTTTGCCGCTTCAAATTTTAGCAAAATACCGAAGAGAATACGTTTGATGCCGTAGTATACATAACATGATACTCAAACCATAATAAACCAATGCCTTTTGTGGAGGAAATTGGCGTCAGCGCTCGCAAGTTATGTCCCTTACACTCATGATGATTATGTGGCATTTCTGGCTGTCAAGATTACTGTGTTATCTGTCTAATGGTGATGTCCGTGTCAGTCCTCTCAATCTACATTCGTTGAGTCTTTTTCCCTGTCCACCTTCCCATGTTGTTCTCCTGGGGGCACACTGTCAGTGGATACATAACGAACAGGTTCCCTCATTCACTTATTTTACCCTGTCCATTTTGTTATGTTGTCCTTTTTGTGCTAACGTCAATACATGCGTATAAAACAAGCCCCGAAGAGTATCTTTTGTCTTTCGTCACACCCTGCTAATTGTGTTGTTCTTCTGATCGTAATTTTATCGTCATTAGTGTGTTAGACAAGCTTCATTTCCCCATTTTACATCTTTCTTCCTGGCCCAGTTGACAGATTTGCCCAGGTGGTTCTGCAGGTGTATACGTCATGGAAAGGTTGCCGAATTCCAGCTGATTGTGGTGTGTCTTTCTGGTGGTGTTGTCAGTGTAGTGACAGAAAGGTTCCCCCATCATTTATAATCTTCTCCGTGCTCACATTATTAGATAGTGCGCTCACTTCATTGTGGATAAATGAATTCGCCCCATGTGTGAAAAAAGACTGACCGTGTGTTGCATTTCACGTCTTTTTGACGCAAATGGTATGCCATACAGGATTCACGCTGCTGTCCTCCCCAAACTGTTCTGATGCAACATTTTCCACCATTACAATAACACTCATCAAGAAGGTTGATCAAATATTTAAATTCGACCAATCAGCGAAACGTAATTGATGTAAATCTTAAATAGATGTTAGCGAACCGCCCAGAGAAACGTGGACAAACGAGTCATAAGACAAAACACAACGTGTTTCGACCTCTTAGGTCTTCTTCAGGTAAGACACAAATAAACAGAACAACGAAAATTCACTTAACTTTGATCGCTTCAGAGTTCAGCGCAAGGAAGAAGGCGTTGAATGTAGTTGATGTAGTCGACGTGTTTTGGTCCATAGATTTCAAAATTTCTCCACACATCATCACACTCATGGCCAGCTGCTAGATGGCATAGCACTGAACGCCGAGAGAGAGAGAGAGAGAGAGAGAGAGAGAGAGAGAGAGAGAGAGAGAGAGAGAGAGAGAGAGAGAGAGAGAGACAGAGAGAGACAGAGACAAGAGAGAGAGAGACAGAGAGAGAGAGAGAGAGAGAGGTGGCAGATCTAACTCTCTGGAAGGGCGTCGAGGTGAGAGATCGACGTTTGGCAGTACAGAATTCCTTTCTGTCTCGGTGGGTGATGGCGACTCAAGCTTGTGTTACCGGGTGACGGCCGGTCAGTCAGTGGGAGATTAACGTCCTATCGGCAGGAGGCCCATAAGGACAGGATATCTCACAGACTGAAGTCTGCATACTTTGTGGCAGTCGTTGTCGTTGGCAATAGTAAGTCAGGTTCCGTGTGGGGGCCGTCGTCTGTCGCTCTTTTAGCTCTAGTTCCTAGTGAACTTGGGTTCACATTCACGTGTTGGTCGGCCGACGATGGGCCTCAGTATACTTCGCCCCTTTCCCCCTCAAAGGCCCTGTCTTCAGGGCCATCTGGCGGCCTTCTTCATGCTCAGGTGGCGATGGTCCTGTGCCGCGTGAGACCGCCTCAAAGAGGGAGCAGGACGAAAGTCGCTGGAGCGCTGCACGAATCCCTTTTGTTGTGTGGTCAACGGAGGCTACGTCCGAGAGGGTAATTTTTCAGCCCAACCCCATAAAGAGTGCGTCCATGCCCGGCCCAAAGCATGGTATCCCAGGCCACGGTAATCGAGGTCAGGCAGCGGCCCATCGCCGATCGCCCCATATTACCAGGAGTCGTCGCCCGGCGACACAGGCCAGACTTGCCGTCACCCATATGGCTGGAAGGTTCGCTGCGCCGCCTGACGCCGACCTCTCACATCAGTGCCCCTCAAAGAAAGCTGCTACCTCTCCCGTGTTCGCTGCTATGCCACCTCGCAGGGAACGGGAGGGTGGGGGTGTGTGTGTGTGTGTGTGGGGGGGGGGGGGGGGGTGACGGCTCCTGGGACCAGTTTCAAAGGGAGACAAGCTGGACAAGTGTTCGTTCCATGACTGCAATCACCACCAACCGTGGTCGTTTGGCGGGTGGCTGTGTGGTCAGTTTCGTAGGCTAAATGACCGTAGTTCATTGAACTTGACGGTCATTGGACATCAGATTTTACCATGTTACTAATTTTGGTGAAAAATGGCTACAACGTCCCCTCCAAAAGTCAGTAGTTTCCTACACACCACTGTCTTCGTTCCCTCACATGCGTACGGTTGACACACTCTGTGTTCTACACGTGACAAATGTGGCAAGACTTCCACAATATCATGCAGGACAAACCAAGTCTGGGTCTCAGTGCTATTGACATCAAGCTGAGTTTCCTGATTAAAGTGTTTCTCATACGAAATAAATCCCATTCATATTCTCTTTTATAAATCAAAAAAAAAAAAAAAAAAAGGTTCAGTCACAGAAAATCTGTTCTCTGCAGCACAGTAGCAGACGACACAACCAGCTTTTGTTCGACATGAAAAGTATAAATCTTGGAATTTGTATCACCTTTAAGACCTGCTCGGCTCATTTTATTTGTTTGAGTGATGTCCGTGGTTCTGTAAAAATGGAATGTGATTGTTGTAAATCTTCGTGTGTATACGTTGCTTTGTTTGTTGTCATTTGTACATAATCATGTTTATATGTCGCTGTTTGTTTTTATTTTCACAACATTTTTTTTTTACTTTTAGGAGCTGCATTTGAGACATGTACATGTCTGCCTCAGTGTGGTTGGCTAGCTGAAACCGATCCACAAATATTACACACACACACACACACACACACACACACACACACACACACACACACACACACACACACACACACACGCACGCACACACGCTTACACACACACACACACACACACACACACACACACACACACACACACACACACACACACACACACACACACATACACACACACACACACACACACACACACACACACACACACACACACACACACACTTTGCTATGCTTTGGACCGACTTACCGCGGTCGAACGACCACACGGTCGAGGTCCATCTTTCCACTGACCAAGATTCAATACACTGCAGTTTAGTAACGGCTACCGTGGGCCTATTAAACTCGATTTTGTCGGAGAACGTGTTTTCTCCGAGTATCACCGGTCCGTCGACCGCGGACATTCATTTAGTAAACGGCCCTGGAGATGTGGGGTTGGTCGTCGATGGTAGACACCCTTCTCCTCCGGAAGCATCGGGCTGAAAAATTGCCCTCTGGGCTGTCATCAGCGAGGAACAAGGCCTGGGAAATTGTGCAGCGCTCCTGCGACGCTTGTCACGCTCCCTGTTTGTGGCAGCCTCACGCGGAACAGGACCGTTGCCAGCCGAGCACCAAGACGGCCATCCCGGTAGCCCTGAAGACAGGTTTGCGTAGTGGGGAACCATGCAATGATTACCGACTTTTCATCGTCGGGCTGATCAGCTCCAAAAATGAAAACCAATTCACACGGAGCAGGAACCAAACGCTGGACAGCAGTTCAGCGAGCAAATGGAGGAAGATTCGGACACCAGTCCGGGATGTAAACGGCAGAACGACTGGATAACACCACCACCCCCGCCACCCCCCACTCCTACTGTCCAGAATCAGTCCCTGAATTCAGCCAGCGACCAGACATTCTGCCACCTAGCGACGATTGCTGCAGCCTTCTGCAGTTGACCAACGTGTCTATCAGCCTAGCCCGACCCCCCACAGCCCCAGCACCAGCAATCCGCAGATAGCAGTGAATGTCAAGTCGTCAAGAGACAACCCATTGGAGGAGACACTGCACTGCTGCTGCCGAGTCACTTCGGTAGTGTTCTTTCTTTATTCTCCGGGCCCTTGAAGGTGTCAGATGTTGTTCTGAAGACACAGACTGAACGAAGAGCGATCTGCCTCTGATGTGATGCCCAGACTGGTGAGCTTGGGCATCAGCTGCCATTGTAAATAAAGACAGCGATCGCAGAAAGAAAACCGTTGAAAGGATGTGGAGACCAGCGACACCAGCTGCAACAATGCATGCATTCCCCTACTCTGCATGCCTGCCACTGTAATGCCGCTGCCGCCATCACTCCCACTTTCTCCGCATCTTTATCTCGTCCTGACGGTGCTGACAGCGTAGTGGTGGACAGACCCCCCCCCCCCCCCCCCCCCCCCCCCCCTCACCCAGGGAGGACTGCCCTCGTCAGGCGTATCATCCAAGATGGGTGTCGACGTTAAACCTCAGCGACCGAAACGTCAACGTAACGAAGTGACCCGTGTCCCCGGGGTGTGGCGGCCAACGCTGTGGAGTGATGAGGTGAGAGATGAGGGCAGAAGACTGACCGGAGGCGGAGTGACTCTTTACAGGGTGCCGCCGGCTGGTCCGCGCCGCCTCCTCATTACGGCGTACCCTTTGCGTCAAAAGATCCAATGATTACATGTTGGAGAGGTTAGAGATTGGATTGGGTGGAAGGAATGGAAGAAGGGATGTAGGCAGACCGGCCAGAAGCTGGTGGACTCATTACAGGTCTCTGATTGGTTGTCTTTCTATCTGTCCTCGCGGGCTTCCAAGTTTGGTGTACTGTTTGAGTCAAAAGGTCAACTGCTGACAGGTAAAATCCATGAGATTGAAAGGAAAGGGATTGAGGGGCATTGGGGGGCAGGGGGGGGGGGGGGGGGGGGGGGGGAGAGAGAGAGAGAGAGAGAGAGAGAGAGAGAGAGAGAGAGAGAGGTGGGGAAATAAATAAGGAAGGAAGGAAGGTAGTTTAATTGACTGATGTCTGATAAATTCAGTTCCGGTCACTGATAAGTTGTTCTATCATCATCAACGCCGGTACCTCGGTATGGTCAAACCTTCCTGTCAAAAGCTACATGTTCACATCAAACAGATACGAGACTATAACAGTGATAAGAAGGGAGAGTAATGGAATGACTGCAGGCTAAGAGACTTATAACAGAACACTGAGTAAATGTCCTGTCGATATCCACGCTTGTTATTCAGTAGGGTGTACCGTTCCTGTCAACAGCTGGTGTTCACTTTAAAGACAAACGGAATATTGAAGAAAAACAGGAAGAAAGACTGACAGACAGACCGTAGACTACTAAACACTTTGCAGGTATTTCATTGTGTCTCGTGCACAGTCTTAGCTCGTTAGTATGTGTGCCATTCTTGTAAAAAAAAATGTGTTAATGTTTACAAATTCTGAGATTGTGGGGTTGAAAAGACTTCAGGTATAATGAACTGAGGTTGATAGAGTCATTGGTGGTCCGTGATACTTCCTTTTGTGTGTACGTGTGTTTGAATACAGTTTCTTTGTTGTGTGCCATTCGTCTCAACCTCTTCACTAATTGCATATGTGTAACGGATATGGAACTGAAGCTGGGGATGAAAACGAGAAGGTGAAACTGTCCAGAAGTTACAAGCTCAAATATCTCGTATTAGTCCTAAAGGATTTTTATTATGGCGCACCACATGCGTCGAAAACTCCCATGCTGATAAATAAAAGGTGTGAGATTATGAGGACAGAAAGATGGAAGCAGGTAGATTGAGCGGAAGGTGAGAGTCGCATCGCAGGGCTCTGTTGACTTGTTTCTTCTTTGTCCACGCAGTTCGCTGATGAGGTATCCTCGTCTGTCTGTTCTCGCTGGTTCTTTCTCCCTGTCGTAATCTCCGATGGTTATGCACCAAAGACATCGTCGAGTTAAACGAACTGGAAAAGGAGGGGGAGGTCAACAGACAATGAAGATCATGTGATCCTGTGGATTATCTGCCTTTTAGTCTTACGTCTTATCACTAAACCAGGTCACTCGTGCCAAATGAAAGGTTATGCTAAAAGAGGAAGATACTTGAATGAAAAGAACGACTGGAAGGAAAAAAAAAAAAAAAAAAAAAAGGAAAACAATAGCAAAAAAGAGATGGAAAGGAATAAGAAAGAAAAGAATACGAGAAGGAAAGAGAAAGTGTTAAAGAAAAACAAGAGATAGAGCAGAAGAACAGGAAAGGAAGGAGTAGGACAGGAAAAGAGAGAGAGAGTGCTGAAGAAACAATACAGTTGGACAGGGAATAAGCAAGAAAAAGGGGAAGGATGGGGAGCGACACAGAGGGAAAGGATAAGGAAAAAAGGCATTACCATAGAAAAGGGGGGGGGTAGGCTAGGCATTGGGGAACAATAGAGACAGAAGAGAATGAGAAAGGAATGAAATATAATATAAAAGGCCAAGGGGAAGATGATGAGGAAACCGATGGAGATGGGAGGGGGATACAAAAGGGAAAAGAATATAAGAGGAAATAAGCAAGTTCTAAGGGAAGATGGAAGGGAATAAGAAGAAACGAAGGAAT